>NQII01001438.1:194467-219015 GCA_002778355.1 Clitarchus hookeri | reverse complement strand
CCCACCTCCTCGTAACCAGGAGCGAGTCACGCCCGTCGCTCGGCCATGCTCTCGTTTCTCCAGAGCAGCAGTGGCGGCCGCGACGTCGTGTGGAAACCTCCCTGAGGTCGACCGCCGTCGAGGTAAGGTCGATTCTCTCGCCGCCTTATCTCCGCGGCCGAGGCTCCGCGAAAACCCGTTCTCGCACGCCTTAACTGCCGGCAGAAAGAAAAAAAATTCGATATGACTGAAAATGCCGTCGACACGAGGTCGCGCGTCGCAAGGACGGATACGGATAATAAAAAAACTTCGTTCGGGATTTAACCCTTTCATTTCCACGTTGACCCGCCCGGTCCGGAGTTGATTTCCGAGCTCGACTTGTGAAGGGCGTGCTTCTCGCAAACTATCAACAACGTGCTGCGTGTTCGCTGATGTCAGGTAAAAGTCGCGCACACTACGACAAATCAAATTACTCGGAAAGAGGACGATCAAAATACCGGCTGCTGATTCCTTGTCGGGCACAGTGCCGACCATAAACTAAGTAACTCCGACACTGAACCTTCGTGATTCGTGCGCAAACGGCTAACACGAGCCAGAACACTTTTTAGCCAATCAAAGAAGCTGGACGACCCTACAGTGCTTTGGACTGTATCTTGTCTCGAAATCTTTTCGCGAAATATCACTGGCCCTACATATACAACATGTCCTGGATCATGGACACCGGTACTGAACGAGTTAAATTAGTATTTCTGATGTTGCAAATAGTATCTCTTCATGCGTGCTGTATGCAATCTGACAAGTAACTAGTGTGGTTACCAAACCAGCTTTACGTTAAGTGCTAAATGATGGTGAACCAGTTATAGCATAGAACAGCTGCATGGTTTACGAATCGGTTACTCCCAGGAACGACTATTGGGCGTTGAGCTTCGCAGAGTACAGTACCGGTCAAATATAAACTTCCTGTTCAATGTGTTGACGCCTGTCTATGGTGGGCGTGAAAGGGTTAACAATGAGGTCTTCACAGCCGATGAGGGTGGAACGAGGAATGCAAGGGCGGGAGAAACGCGTCTGTCCTCACTAACAAGTTATAAAACTTTGTAAAACTTAATATTATATATTCATAATTAGTTTGTTTCTTTTTGTCTCCCTTGTAAATACAAATGCTGTTCTGGTACTGTCTAACTGGACATCCCTTTGCAGTGAGCACCTCACTCCTACCTACTGTATTACGATAGTTACTCTAATCAACGTCGTGTATTGTAAGCTAACCTTGCATGAAATCAGTTGTCTGTTTTGTCAACATTGTAAATTGGAAGTTAGTTTGGTACACTGTTAAAATTTTCCGTATATTTACGGAACTAGTTACGGAAATGTACGGTAAATGTACGGGAAACGCAATCCGTAATGGCAGAAAATGAAACTAAGCTCCGTAAATACAAAATACGGAAACTCTATACGTATTTCCTATAGCTTCGGGTATCGGGAACGAACAACGCCGAATTTACACGAAGCGTTTATTCGCCACTGTTTCAAGAAAATTGTTGTTTTTGCAGCAGTTAGGATATCCGCGCCACTAAGACCTAGTTCTTCAAACATCAGAAAGTAGCACAGGGCTTCTCTAACAATTACCAACACTTAAAATATACACTAACTTCAATAAAAATGATATAGGTAGCATATTATGTGATTTGTTAAAAGAGTCCCGGAAATTTCGCGAATTCATTTGAGGACAAGTTAAACTTCAATAACATGTCCATTTGAGTTTCTGCTTCTATTGGACCACAGTGTGTTAGACACGCCCCGGACAACTTTTGACCAGTAACGAACTCGCAAGGAAAGTAAGAACCGAATCCCGTGCTACCTGGTCTGGGGGTTTAACTGGTGCAACAACCAACTTCTAAACTTGTTACAAGTATTTAGTTAAATCAATATAGAGTTTTGTGAACTACATCAAATTGTAATATTTTTGTTCTTAAGTATATTTTGTAATTTTGTCTGCCATTTTTTCTCGGCTTTTTATTATTATGTTAAGATCTCCTTGCGGACAATGCTCAAGGTGCCCAAACCTGTTGTCTCTCCTATATGGAATTGAATAAATTTAATTAAATTGAACTGAACTGAGTGAGTGAAGAGATTTGGGCGGCTCTTATCAGCGAGGTCTTGAGAGCCGATGAGGGTGAAGCGAGGTGAGTATGGAGCAGCGCCGGTATGAAAGGGTGGGGGAAACGGGAGACCCCCGAGAAAACCCGCCTACCAGCGGCGAGTAGTCTGACCACTACACCACCGCGACTGCGTGTTTTCAAGAGCCACGCGTCTTAGGTGCGTGCCTGTGAGAATCACAAAATTCAGTACTGGAGTATCTGAATTCTGATTGGCCCAGTCATATATCACTGTGTATTCCCGCAAAGACACGCGGCCAATAACCTAAGCCAACGTACGACATTGAAGTGTAGTCTACATGGTACCCCTTTCATGGAAATCAAATGTCCTAGCCATGAACGTTTGACATAAACAATAGTCTGTGTATTGGGAATTAGAGATCTCCGGTCTCAGGAGATAGGTCCTTCCCTAGTGGATTTGATGAATTATGTGTTGTTTGACTGCAGTCACAAACCTCTGTATTCGCCCACACGAAAAAAAAACAATATCTAAGTACTGTAGCTCGAAAAAAAAAATGAAAGAACGTAATAATAAATAAATTAATGGAATTACATAAAACACAAGTAACGAAACTAGGAGAGATAATCGGCTGTACAAAATGCTCGCGAATACACCTGATCTGTAGGAAATTTGGTGACAGTTGAAAGGAATCATTTATAAACATCGACTTCACAGTCTTTTTTTATACCATGTTAGCATGCATCCTGCCGTTCCTTACGGCATAGTACCATGTGTACAAGTTGGTGTAAAAGTTGCGTGCAAAAAAGGAAATGTTACGTACTGGCCCATAGGAGACTGGATAGCAAAAAATGTGTTATTTTATTTTAAAACGAACTATTATTGAAACTGCAGATAATGTAGATATTTCTTTATATGAATAAAAAAACAAGTAGTTTTTAATAGTTTTACGCATGATTAAAGTTGAAAACTACAACACTTCTGTTTCTGGAAGAAAAAAAAGTTATAAAAGCCAAACAATTTACAAAAAGTAAACACGTGAATTCAAAATATATATTCGAATTGATTGTAAGATCTGCCTAGCAAAAGCAGTTAAAAAAATTAGAAACAACTACAAAAAAAAGTAACTTGTTTTATATTCAATGATTTAAAAAAAACATATTTTATGTATAGGGCCATCGGCACTTTTTTTCTGTGTAAATAATTTTATTTCTAAAATTGAGATGTTGTTACTCATGTATTCCAAAAAAACAATAAAATCGCAATTTTTTAATATGAAAAATTATGATTCTTTTTTTATTTCCTTTAAGTGATATATATTTTTTTAAATTCCAGAAGTGTTCAAAACAAATGTAAAGTAATGAACTTTCTCTATACGGCCAACTTTAGAAACGTGAATTTTTCCACTGAAGTCATTATTTGTGACACGTGTTTTCCACGAAAAGATTTAACTCACGATCTATATTTCATCATTTAATGCACTCTAGTACTTTTCCTCAGGTTATTAGCTGCTCGTCTTTGTGGGAAAACATTTTCTGACTTGACTGGGTCAGTCAGAATAAGCATCTGTGATTAGTGGGCAGGTACAAAAAACGCGTATTACATCAAACTTGCCCACTTGTGAAGTGAGTAAGAAGTAGAGTGTTTTTTAAATACAAGAAGTCATAACGTTTCTTCCCTTTGAAATCAGGCATCCGTAGTTATCGAATATCCAGTTGTTGCAGTAAGCGTAAACGCTCTACATGACAATATGCTTGCACCTCGCAGCCTTCACATCGCCGTCATCAAACACGCCAGCAGCACTGTCAAACCCATACATGAAGGTGCGATTGTCCTCCAGCTGTCAATCTTATATTGCTGCTCTAACTAGCCGTAGCGTAACCTCCAAGTTAGCGCGCACATGCTAAGAAATCTCAAGAGATCGTTGGGGCCGCGGTGGTGTAGTGGTCAGACTACTCGCCTCCCGCCTAGGCAAACCGGGCTCGATTCCCTGCGGGGTCGCTCCCGGATTTCCGAACGTGGGAATCGCGCTGGACGATAACGCTGGTCGGCGGGTTTTCTCGGGGATCTCCGGTTTCTCCGGCCCTTGTATTCCGTCGCTGCTCCATACTCGGCTCACTTCACTCTCATCAGCTTTCAAGACCTTCCAAATTTCTTCACTCACTCTCTTCACTCAGATTTAAGCGGTGACTGTACGATTTTAATACAGCAACATGTTCAGAAAGGATACAGCATTGTCGCTTAGTTTAAAACGTTGTTTTACTAAAGCATACAAAATATAAACAGAGGGCTACTTAGAGCGATTTGTTTGATACTTCTCAACGACCAAATTTATGAATGAGCATCGAAATGTCGACTCTCGTTTCTGTCGTGAAAAAATATTTCGATTGAAGTATTCCATAGTTTTTCAAAAATTCGAATATATATAACTGCTTTCCGCGTCTCTACTATAGGTTGTTGAAGGTAAAATGAGCACCTTTGAAAGCGCTCCTTAAGATTTACTTGTTAGCACATCGTGTATCCTTCCGCCATATGTGAAATCACCATGGGCCTGATCACTTTATTCATGGGTCAGTAAAGAGAAACTAAATAATTATTCTAAAAGTAAATATTTTACGAATTTTCTAAGCCAGGCACTTACATGAATTTAAAAAATCATAATGAAAAATAAATTATCGTAGTATTGACAAATGCTTACCTTACACTTATAATTCTATTTTGAGACAGGGAATTACTTTCCCTCCCTCGTTGGAAACTTCACTTAGCGAATGTAACTATGAAGCCCGTTAAAAACACACGCAGGTAGGGACAGCGACAATTTTAAAGGGTTGACTTCAGAAGTGCTCACTTGATCGTGAATAACCTTTAACAGAGCGACTTATGCGGCCGAGTTTTAGCCGCTATGGTGGATATTCGTATTGCCGGTACCGTCTTTGCACACGGTAAAGTCAGTCTGCTGTTCATGGGCGAGTTTTCTCCCACTTACTCCCTGCACCACTCTTAGTAAAGCGTTGCTGAGTACTACGTGTACAATTATATAATTATTGGTAAATACTGTCACATACATTTTGTAATTATTCCTATGTCTTGGCTATAACGTTGGCTATACTCTAAAATGTATTACGTGACGATTTTAGACTATTATCATTGCCGCAATACATTTTTATTTCAGTTTGTGAACACTATACCCCATATTCCTTCCTCTATGGTACGGGCTGTACTTTAAATTAATCTTCGTTCACGATCAATTCCGTATGCGTAAGACACGTCCACATAGAAAGTATACGTAAAGGTTTGGTACATTGTGAATGCACTGGTCTAACGTTCAACCAATCACACACGACTAGAAATTGATTAGTGGAGTAGTGACTTATTAGCAAATTGCTTGTTTAGACCATATTTTTTAAACGAAGAACTGTGCAGTTAACGTTAATAGCGTTCGGTATCACTGTACCGGAAGTATTGGCGTGTGCGATAGTAAATCTTTGGACGGGTAAAGTTACAAATACATGTAGAATAGAAATATAGGTCTGGTACTAGGACTAACATAGTTATGCGTTGCGTTTTATTTCCAACTGTACTACGGTATTAAGTGAACACAAAGGGCACACAAAAAGAGATCTTGCTGTGATTAAGACTCAGTTCACCCTTTGTAAAATGAGTCCAGAACAGAGCACGGAAATGCATTACACAAAAAGAAAACTCCCGTTGAAACAGACTAACCGCCACGGCGAATTCAATAAACATACTAGAAGTTAGTACAGTAACTTCCTACTGTGTGATCGCAAAGCTTGAATATGCATTGTTACGCGCTTTCTGCTTCGCATACTGCTCGAGCAAGTGGAAGTGAAGGATAGCAGTTATATGATAGCGGTGGCAGCAAGTCAAAGGATTGTTTTGAATGAACAGGCTAGCGAGAGGAAGGTGGACGCGTATCTGTTACAGAAAGCGAGCCAACACGATAATTATTTTTGCGACACGCACTGCTGACCCTGGTTGTATTGATTTCTGCGTCTATCTGAAGAATATTCTGGATTACTGACCTCGTTCTCTCAGCATGACTTCGGATGCGATGACCCTTCCAGATGGCCAGGGCGAACGATATAAAAGTGCGACAGGCCTCCGAGCCGTGTAGTTGATGAGTGAATGAGTGGCTGAGTTCCGAGCGATGGAAGACGAGCAGCGAGAGAAGTGACCAGAGGAAGGGAAATCTGCGACTGCGAGTATCATGCAGTGAAGAGTGCGGCTGGCAGGCTGGACTATTTGACTAGACGCGTCAGTGAAAGAAATTGAAAATTGTGGCAACAGATAGACTCAACATGTGTTAATAATGAGTATGAGTTAATTAACTGTAATCAAACAGATACCATTAAAAAAGGCGTTAATTAGAGTTGAAATAGACATTAATATTTTGCTCAATGTTAAATAAAAAGAGTAATATTGGAGACAGAAAATTTAATGCTGTAAATAATAGTTGAGAATAAATTAAAAATTCAATTTAGTTCTTTCATTTTTATTAAGACCTCCATCCTTCATGAATTCAGCTATGCCCCTCAGGCGCCCATGTAAAACTGGTGTCAGAAGTGGGATGGAGGCATTTAATTGTAAATTAGTTCTATAAGCAAATAATTAGTGATACTCAAATAAATACATTTATTGTAACAGTTGTAGGCCGAAATATTAAGACTGTTTTAGATGACCATCGCAGTGAATGTTAACTGTAAAATGTCTGCAGAACTAGAAGCACTGCGAGCATTAATTAAGGGGTTAAGTAGCCAAGTGAGTACAAGTGCAAATAGCTTGAGGGAAGATGTTAATAACCCAAATTAGTAATGTGAAAGATAGTGTACATTGCATTATAAATACTAAAATTAGTAGCGTGAATGAAACTATAAATATCCAAATTAGTTCTGTAATTGAAACTGTAACTAGTGTAAATGAGAATTGAGTAAGAAAAATTGACACTGTTAATGAGAATGTAGACAGGAAAATTTACTCTGTTAATGAGAATGTAGACAGAACATAAGCAAGTTAGTGAATATGAAAATTGATAATGTAAATGAAAGAATGGAAAATGCAAATGAAAGAATGGACAGTGTAAATGAAGGAATGGACAGTGTCGAGAATGAAGTGAAACAGGAAATAAGTTCTATTAAGAAGGAATGGCAGGAATTTCTGCAACAGCGAAGTTCTACTACCAACACATCGGCAGCCCAGAAAAACGAAGAGGCAGCGCAAGATGAAACAAATACAGCAACCTCGGAGGAGAGCAAGAAGATCTGCGGCATTGGTGTTGCACAGACAGCAGTGTGGAAGAGGGTCTCAATTAAGACCGCCCCTTACGAAGGCCGGACTACATGACGGGAGTACCAACACGAGTTTGAAATAGTCACTACCCTAAATGTCCGGACAACGGAGGAGCGGGCTTACTACCTCGNTGTCCGGACAACGGAGAAGCGGGCTTACTACCTCACTGCTGTACTGAGAGGCCCCGTACTGAGCATACTAGAATCTCTGCCAGAACAACATCGACTGGAGTACCCCAAACTGGTGTCGGCCTTGGAGCTACGTTTCGGCGACCGGTACCTGCGACATGGCCACCATGCACAGCTGCGAAGCCGCCCCCAGCGACCAGGGGAGACACTGCAGGACCTATGGCAGGATATTGTGCGGCCCTCCTACCTATCTCTGGAAGAGTGCTCCGAGGATGCGAGCGACATCATCGCAGTCGACTTCTTCATCGATGCCATCACATACACAGAGGTATAGCAAGCGTTGCGTCTGGCTGCACTCCACGACATGCAGGGCGCCCCGGTTCGAGCACTGGAGGTGGAGTCAGCAAGACAGGAGCCCGCACCTCGACGTCCAGTATGCGCCGTGACGCTGAACAAAGACGAAGGCAGGGTAACGAACTAACTGAAGTAGTTGCAGTTGGCCTTGAGGGACATCACTTCCACACAAACGGTGGGAGTATTAGTCATGTGGACAGCTGGGGCACCTGAGCTTATTGCCCACAACAGAAGCAGCTGCCAGTAAAAAAAAAAACAACGTGGTGAAGAACGAATGGCCTCGATGAGCGCATACAAGCATTTGGGTGATGAGATTTGTGAGCTTCGTGCATAAGCCCAACAACTGAGACACCGCATCGACGAGCTGATGCTACAAGCTGCACGCCTCACAAAGCAGTTGGAAAATGCACATGATGACCAGCGAGTGCTGTCCAGAAGCCCCTGTGCACACTGTGCCATATAACAACGGAAGGTGCCCATGACATGGAGAGAATGGCCCCCCTCAGTAGTGGCTCTGAAGATTGTAGTCCCATGAAGGAAGTGGTTCGGGGGGCAAAAACCCATTTTCGTGAACTCGAGAAAGGGATTAAGGCAGTCGACAGGAGCTACCAGTGCTTCAGGGTTACGGGGGGACGAGGATCCAGCCACAACCTGCAGCATCCACCACAAGTGCCAGCATTTTTCTGATTGGTAAACATGGTCTAAAGAAAGATGCATTGGGAAATTCAGGAGTTGCTTCGTCCTTTCAAACCGGTAATGAAATGATTAATCCTTATGTAAGGCGCAAACGATCATAGTTACAGAATGAAAACCCGATATGAGAGGAGAATGTTGGGCGAGTTATTTCAAGAAGGACAACTGGTGTATCTGTACAACCCACAGAGGAGGAAAGCGTACTGCCTTAAGCTACAGAAGTGTTGGGAAGGCCTCTACAGGTTTCTGAATAAGATCAATGATGTGGTCTGTCGGATTTGTCGTCAAGGCTCTCGGGCGAAGCTGAAGGTTGTCCACATCGACCGACTGGCACTCTGCGATGGTCCGAATGTTGCAGTGTCTGTTCGCGACGATCGCCTTTGTGGCGATAGTCGGAGAGAGGGGGGGAGAGGGCAGCGTTACGAGCTCGCTGCTTCGCATCCCACGCGAGCGAGTGGAAGTGAAGGACAGCAGATATATGATAGCGGCGGCGGCAAGTCAATGGATTGTTGAGAATGAACAGGCGAGCGATAGGCCAGTGGCCGCGTATTTGTTACAGAAAGCTAGCCGACACGATACTTACTTTTGCGATATGCGCTGTTGACCTTGGTTGTATTGATTTCTGCATCTATCTGAAAATGTTCAGGATTACTGACCTCGTTCTCTCAGCATGACTTCGGATGCGTTGAACCTTCCAGGTGGCCAGGGCGAACGATATAAAAGTGTGACAGGCCTCTGAGCTGTGTAGTTGATGAGTGAACGGGTATCTGAGTTCGGAGCGATAGAAGAACGAGCGACGAGAGAAGTGACATGCAGAAGGGAAATCTGCGACTGCGAGTATCATGCAGTGAAGAGTGCGGCTGGGAGGCTGGACAATTGGACTAGATGCGTGAGCGAAAGACATTACAAATGGTGGCACCTGATAGATTGAACACGTGTTAATGATGTGTATGAGTTAATTGAATGTAATCAAACAGAGACAATTAAGAAGGGCATAAATTAGAACGCACTGCAGCACATTTCGCGCATCAGATAGAGGCTCGGTCTCACCTATTAGGCTACAATTCTTCGTTTTCGTGTCATAATTTCATTTTCAGAGTTATTATTGGAAATGTTTGGTTATAGAAAATGTACCATTTACTAGTTGTTTAATATTTTGTATCCAAGTAGCAAACAACAAGCAGTTAAAAGTTAGCCAACTGCTGGCAGAGGTGGCAAACGTTCGCATTTATGACTGTCGGCATTTCTTATATGGTTGACAGTCAGGTCGTATAAACATAAGTGACAGTACTTAGTTTTTAAATAGTAGTAATATGGGTCAATGCTCTGACAATGATAGTTAGATTTCAACAGACGTCAAGCAGATGATAAACGAAATGCTAACCGTTACTCTCTGTTGGAAAAATATTAACAGCATGTCTATGTGCCATTTATGGCATTCCGACTACCTACATGTTGTTGTGCAGTAGCAAATAGCATATGTGAACTACCTGATTTTTTTTTATTTCGTGTATATGTGAAGTAAAGTTATCATGCGGCATTGCTATAAATAGGAAAACATTTTTTTGGACTGTAAACCTGTAAAACATAACACGTAAAAAATTTCGTTATTTTGCATTTTTAAATTCCATCTGAAAGTAGCCCGAAACTAAAATACTAGTCTTTTAAACAGAACACAGAAATCCCAGTACATATTGACTTGCGACACTGACATTAATTGTGTCTATAGCTAAGCTAATAATGCAACTTTTATGTGTAGAGAGTATTTATGGTTACTTACGATGAAATATGGCAGGGTAATTGCAAGCATTCTAGACCGTGAAGGTTCATGTGTTCGATTCCAGGTTCTTCCAAAGAAATTTACTAATTGTGGAATAATACTGAACACATATTAATATGGTAAATAAATCAGATTTATTTGGGTGAAACGTAATTATTTTTTGGCTTTGAAAAAGCATGGCAAGCTGCTTGAATGTGGGCCACAAGTGGCTAGACAGCAGTTGGCTGACGACATGTGGTTTACTTGCGGAAGGCCAGGAGAAGAAAGCCAGTGGGCCACTGCTGCCACACTTGGCCCGCTGATGGTGCTGGCATGTTTGGACGCATTGGTGCATTGAATTTTGCTACATGGACGTATCAGAGGTGACCAACTTCAAAATGCATCATGTGGGCCTCAAGCATCTGAGGGTGCATTACAGTGGTTCACTGATCGTTAACTGAATATTGAAACTGGATGCGGGCAGCTCGTGTACAAGCATATTTGCATAAGTGGGCCAACTGACCTTTGCTACTTGGTTATAATTTTCACTGTGTGTTTTTTCCCGCTTGCAGAAAGACAGGAACACAATTAAAATTTACGCCCAAAAATTTTAAACAACTCGTAAAATGCAAAAATTCTATACACGTACATTGTCAGTAATTGCTATGAATCCGAAATTGTGACGCGAAAACGAAGAATATCTTCAAAAGAGGTCAGTCGGAGCTGAATGGTACGCTAGCGGTGGTCCGCGGACCGCACTTTGAGAACTCGAAGGAATGGCGGGTCAGTTGTAAAGTGTTTTCCTAGACCAGGACAGTATAACGGGGGCAGCGGCGACGGTAGACAACCTTAGCTGGTATCAGATGGAGCGGCATGGCGGGCGATCTTGGATCGCTATCAGCTACAAGGTCGCATCTCCACTCCTGGCGCCCCGCTCCAACGACGGCAATTAACCTCTCCCGCCTCATTGCCTGTCCCTCGCTTCCCTTGCAGTTTACCCTCCTTCCGCCTGCCCTGTTTCTCTCTCCCCTCTACATTGTCCTTCTTGTCTCGCTCGTTCTGCAACCGAGCGCAGTGCTATGGTCCATTCTGTGATACTTTAAAATTTTCGGAAGTGAAGTGGAGAGATTTAGGCGGCTCTTAACATCGAGATCTTGAGATACGATGAGGGTGAAACGAGGTGAACGCCGGAATACAAAGGCGGGGGGAAACGGGAGATCCCCGAGAAAACCCGCCGACCAGCCGTATCGTCCGGCACGATTCCTACATGAGAAAATCCGGGAGCGAACCCACCGGGAATCGAAAACGGCTCCACTAGTTAGCAGGCGACTAGGCTGATCACTACACCACCGCAGCCTCAAACTATTCTGACGCATTAATTAAGGGGATAGGTAGCCAAGTGAACGCAAGTGTTAATAGCCTTGATAACAAGATTAGTAGTGTGAAAGAGAGTGTAAACGAAGCTGTAAATACACAAATAAGGTTCTGTAATTGAAACTCTAAATCGTGTAAACGAGAATGTAGACAAGAAAATTGACCCTGTTAATGTGAATGTAGACAGGAAAATTGACTGTTAATGAGAATGTAGACAAGAAAATTTACTCTGTTATTGTGAATTTTGACAGGAAAATTTACTCTGTTAATGAGAATGTAGACAAGAAAATAGATCATATGGACAGGAAAATAGAAGGCGTAAGTGAGTTGGTGAAAACAAGATTTGACAGTGTGGACGAGAAAATTGACTGTGTAAATGAAAGAATGGACAGCGTAAGTTGGAGGATGGACACTGTAGAGAACGAAATGACTGCGATGAAGAAGGAATGGCAGGAATTTCCTCAGCAGCAGTGTTCCAGTACCACCATTTCGACAGCCGAGAAACCCGAAGAAGCAGGGCAAGTCGAAATAATACAGTGACCTCGGAGGAGAGCAAGATCTACGGCAGTGGTATCGCGCAGCCAGCAGTGGGGAAGTGGGGCCCCAATTAAGTCCGCCCCTTACGATGGCCAGACTTCATGGAGGGAGAAGCAACTCCAGTTTGAAATGGTCGCCTTTCTGAATGATTGGTCAGCCGAGCAGCGGGCTTACTACTGAGAGGCCCCGCACTGAGCATACTACAATCTCTGCCAGAACAACATCGGCTAGAGTAAACCATACTGGTGTCGGCCTTGGAGCTACGCTTCGGCGACCGGTACCTGTGACATGGCCACCATGCACGGCTGCGAAGCCGCACCCAGCGACCAGGGGAGCCACTGCAGGACCTAAGGCAAGACATTATGTGACTCTCCCACCTATCTCTGGAAGGGTGCTCCGAGGATGCGAGCGACATCATCGCAGTCGACTTCTTCATCGATGCCATCACATACACAGAGGTACAGCAAGCGGTGCGTCTGGCTGCACCCCACGACATACAGGACGCCCTGGTTCGAGCACTGGAGGTGGAGTCAGCAAGACAGGAGCCCGCACCTACACGTCCAGTATGCTGAACAAAGACGAAGGCAGAATAACGAAGACACTGAAGGAGTTGCAGTTGGCTTTGAGAGGCATTGCTTCCAGGGTACATGCTGCAGAGCTTCGCCCCCCCCCCACATGGATGGAGGGTGTGTTGGTCACGTGGGTAGCAGAGGCACCCGAGAGCCTATTGCCCACAGCAGCAGTGGGAGAAGAAGCAGCGAGATGAACAAATGGTTTCGATGAGCGCATGCAAGGACTTGCGTGAAGAAATGTGTGAGCTTCTTGCATAAGTCCAACAACTGAGAGACCGCATCGACTAACTGATGTTACAAACCGCACACCTCACAAAGCAGTTGGAAAATGTGCATGATGACTTTCGAATGCTGTCCAGATGCCCTGCACACACTGTGCCACATAGCAGTGAAAGGAGCCCGTAACATGAAGCGAATGATTTGATGGTCCCCCCTCTGTAGTGGCTCTGAGGATAGTAGTCCCATGAAGGAAGTGGTTCGAGGGGCAAATAACCAGTTGCATGAACTCGAGAAAGGGATTGAGGCAGTCGACAGGAGCTACCAGTGCTTCAGTGTACGTCGGACGAGAATCCAGCTACAACCTGCAGCATCCACCACAAGTACCAGAACTTTTCAGATTGGTAGACATGGCATAAAGGAAGATGTATGAGGAAATTCAGGAGTTGCTGCATCTTTTTGAACCGGCAATGAAAGGATTAGTCATTATGTAATGCACAAACGACCTTATAGTGGCAGGATGAAGACCTGGTATGAGAGGAGAATGTCGGGCGGGGAATTTCAAGAAGGACAACTGGTGTAGCTGTACAACTCACAGAGGAGGAAAGCGTACTTCCCGAAGATACAGAAGTGTTGGGAAGGCCTCTACAGGATTCTGAAGAAGATCAATGATGTTGTCTTTCGGATTTGTCGTCAATGATCTCGGGCGAAGCAGAAGGTTGTCCACATCGACCGACTGGCACTGTATGACGGTCCGGATGTTGCTGTGTCTGTTCTGCATGAACAGACTTGAGGAGGGGGCAGTGTTACCTGCTCGCTGCTTCGCATCCCGCGCGAGCGAGTGGAAATGAAGGTTAGCAGTTATATGATAGCGGTGGCAGCAAGTAAAATGATTGTTTTGAATGAACAGGTGAGCGATAGGCCGGTGGCCGCGTTTCTATTACATAAATCGAGCCGACACGATAATCCCATTTTGCGGCCCGCGCTGCTGACGCTGATTGTATTGTTTCTGCATTTATCTGAAGAATGTTTTGGATTACTGGCCTCGTTCTCTCAGCGTGACTCTGGGTGCGTTGAACCTTCTAAATGGCCAGGGCGAACGATATAAAAGTGTGACAGGCCTCCGAGCCGGGAGTTGTTGTGGAATGGACGAGTGGCTGAGTTCCGGGCGATAGTAGAACGAGAGGCGAGATAAGTGACCAGCGGGAGGGAAATCTGCGACTGCGAGTATCAAGCAGTGAAGAGTGCGGCTGGCAGGCTGGACTATTGGACTGGATGCGTGAGTAAAATACATTACAAATGATGACAACAGATATACTGAGTACGTGTTAATAATTAGTATGCGTTAATAGACTGTAACAAAACAGAGACAATTAAGAAGGGCGTTAACTAGAGTTGAAATATACATTATATATTGAGCTCGCTGTTAAATAAAAGGAGTAATAGTGGAAACAGATAATTTAATTATGTAAAAAATAGCTGTGAGAATAAATTAGAAATCAAATTTAATTGTTTTGTTTTTATTAAGACCTTTTTCCCTCACGAACTCAGATACGCCACTCGTGCGTCCCATGTAAAAATAACTGCTTTCGCGATTGTTTGGTTTTAACTGCTACGCGTCGTAGGTGCCTTCCCGCCAATCACAGACGTGCAGTGCCGGAGACCTTGTTCTTATTGGCCTGGTTAAACACCACAACGTGTTCTCAGGTAGAGCGCGACTGAAGAGTCTAACCCGCAGTTCACTGCAGTCACGAGCGCTCGGCTTTCACTAAGGCGAGACGGGTTCGATTCCCGGCGGGGTCGCTCCCGGATTTCCACACGTGGGAATGCCGCTCGGGTGCGGGTTTTCTAGGGGATCTCCCGTTTTCCCCGCCTTTGCATTCCGGCGTTGCTATATATCCAACCAGCTTCACCCTCATGGGCTCTCAAGACCTCGATGTTAAGAACCGCCCAAACCTCTCCGCCCCACAGTCATACAGGGTTTGTACGAAAAAAATATCCTGTCTAATGGAGTTAGCAACACAGTTATGTAAGTTTTTGAAGTGTAGAGGGAATGTGGGATAGAGTGCGGGTGTGAGCTGCAAATTTTTTTGCCTCGGTTCACTCAGTTCATTGGTCGCTGGCCTCTCACTGATTAGCTCCGTAATTCGATTCCAGTCCACGGCGGGTGGGAAATTTTCGGACGGATGTTACTCATACTGGTGGTGTGGCGGTCACTGCCGTGGTGTTAAGGTTTTATCGGGGCCCTCCTGCTTCCTCCCCCGTCTTCATTCGTATTTGTCACAATTCTCCCATTTCGTCTCTCCCCGTCCATTCCACGGGCTGGCCTGAACGACAGGACATGTACGTCGGTTAGGGTGAGTGGGTAAAGATATTTGGGCGGCTCTTAACATCGTGGTCTTGAGAACCGATGAGGGTGACGTGAGGTGATTATGGAAAAGCACCGGACTAAAAATGCTGAGTAAATTGGAGATCCCCGATTAAACCCGCCGACCAGCGGCATCGTCCGGCACGATTACCTCACAAGAACATCGGAGAGTGACCCCGCCGGGAATCGAACCTGGTGGGAGGCGAGTAGTCTAACCACTACACCACCGCGGCCCCTTCGGTTAAGGCAACCAGTTCCGATTAGCACCAGCATCCTCTTAACCGAACCAAGAGTGAGTTTTCATTTTCTCTGTTGAAACAATTTTGGTAGCGTTTGATGCTAGAAAACTGTTTATGTAATTTAAGTGCTTTGAAATGTTTTTACGCTTCCTCTGGCTTTGTTTCGATGCAATATCATACTCAAGTTAGACTAAATTTTTATTAGTACGAAAGAGTTAATGTGTCAAAAAAAAAAGTAAGCAAACTCGTTCATCACTGTTAACCATGTGGTTTCTGACAGTACTGTTGGCGATGGGTAGAGACACCCTATTTCCGCTAAAAGATTAGAATTTCGTTACATGTTAGCACAGATCCACTTTCGTGATTGGATGGTGTACGTTGCACGCGTCTGCCAGCGAAGCACAGACGTGCACTGCCAGAGTAACCTAAATCTGATTGGCCAGTCAAGTAAGAGAATGTCTTCTGGCAAAAATGCGCGGCCGAGAAACAAAGGAGAACTGCTGATGTGCCCATAAGCTATTGAAATCTAGCATGTGTGGAATTCTTTTCGCGAAATTTTAGTGTCCCTAGCGATGGGTTTGGGGTACTCGTTTTTCGCGAAAAAGTTTCCACTACCAGTTGTACTGCAAAACACTTCAGTTCTGTACCTATTTCGTGGTTGGATGATTTAAACTCTCACGCGCCTTACACTGTAAATCTGATTCAGTGAGGATTTCACTGTTTCAATCAGTTAACAGTGTCTGACTGATTCAACAGCCACTTCAGTGAATTTAACTGATGAATCAGTGAAGAATGCCAGCTTTCATTCACTTGCTGATTCAGTGACATTTTCCACTGATTCATCAGTCATATTTTTGACTGTTTCTCAGTGATTTTTTCTTACTGATGGATCAGTTAAAGAGCGAGTATCAAGTTAAATAACAACGCGTAAACTAATATAAAACCAATACTAAAACACTTTCTAAAATGTGTTTCGCATTTGAAAACGCCATTTAATGAAGTAACACGAACATTCATCTTTCATTCCGTTTTTACGTCTTTAATTTCACTGATGTCGTGTAATCACCAAAGCGCTCTGTTTGAAGGTTTAAACCGCACGTGATATGCCATTCGTTTCAACAAGCCTAACGGTACCAATCAAATGAAAAACGAAAAATAAGGGCATACAGTTTAAAACTACTCACTTTCAGTGATGAAATATAAGACATGTTTTTTTCTTCTTTTTTGTTAACTTGTCTTGGTAGATCAGATGGTAAGGTTAAAGTCTGAAAATTCCGGCCACCTGCGGAAAATATTTTACTTTTTTAAATTACGCAATATAAATAGTGAACTGTCATAAATATGTTTATTTCTCGTAATTATGTGGCTAAATTCAGTAAAAAACAGTANCGCAATATAAATAGTGAACTGTCATAAATATGTTTATTTCTCGTAATTATGTGGCTAAATTCAGTAAAAAACAGTACTCAGTTAGCCGTTGCAATAGGCCGTCAATTATTTAATCAGTTAAATTGTTTCACGTCGCTAATTCAATCAGTGAAATTTTTTCACTGGAACATTCAGTGGTTTTCCACATATTCTAAGTGCAGTCATTTTCACTGATTCTAGTAGTTCAATGTCACTGTGAATCGGTGCTTTTCCACTGATTCGAATTTAGAGTGTAGTTGTCCGCCAGCCAATTATGCACGTNCGCAATATAAATAGTGAACTGTCATAAATATGTTTATTTCTCGTAATTATGTGGCTAAATTCAGTAAAAAACAGTATTCAGTTAGCCGTTGCAATAGGCCGTCAATTATTTAATCAGTTAAATTGTTTCACGTCGCTAATTCAATCAGTGAAATTTTTTCACTGGAACATTCAGTGGTTTTCCACATATTCTAAGTGCAGTCATTTTCACTGATTCTAGTAGTTGAATGTCACTGTGAATCGGTGCTTTTCCACTGATTCGAATTTAGAGTGTAGTTGTCCGCCAGCCAATTATGCACGTNGAATGTCACTGTGAATCGGTGCTTTTCCACTGATTCGAATTTAGAGTGTAGTTGTCCGCCAGCCAATTATGCACGTTCAGTGTCGGAATAAGTTAAATTCGGTTTTGCCTATTCGAGTAGAAAATGTCTTCCAGTACAGAAAAGTGGCCAGTAGCAAAATAAAATATGCAAGTAAGCACATACGAAGTTCAAGTTTAGCCTGCGTGTAAACCCTTTCGCGAAAAACAGTGGCTCTAGCGATGGGTAAATCAGTGTCAGGGACATGCGTAAAAACTAAAAATCGGTTCATCTCATCTTCAGTCTTCATCTTCAGTCTATACTTTAAAAAGAATTTGACGCAAAAAAAAAAAAATTCGCAAAATGTCCGGGTATTTACTTTGCAGAAAAAAAAACGTAAGTGCTGACAACATATCCGCTGGGGCACGTGTTTTTGCGAAAAGATTTCAAGACAAGTTGCGTTCCAAAACAGTTTAGTTCAAAACCACGTTCGTGATTGGATCATTTGCATGCATTGTTACGCGTTTTATCTGTCTGCCCGCGAATCACGGACGGTCAGTACCGAGGAAACTTAATTCTTGTTGGCTCACTTGTGTAACGGACAGTCTTCACGCAAAAAGAAGCGGCCAATAGCCAAAGGAAGGCTGTAAGTGTTCGCATCGGACATTGAATTCTAGTCTCCGCGTAAATCTTTTCGCGAAGAACAGGCGGCCCTGCATATCCGAGTAAGAATTACGTCACGTCGCACCGGGAAGATTCGCAGGAAGAGATCTCATTACTAGAGACCGGAAAAATTCGCGAGTTCAATGACCTGCAGGCTAAAGTCTACAGCTTATGTACAAATATGCCGATATTAAATGCACATTGGTTGTCTGCCGTCACAGTGGAAGGATGTGATTGGGCTAGCGTTCTACAAGAGGTGTCAAACACCGTATGCACCAAAAGCTAAAGTTATATAAACACACGTGTTTTGAATTATAGCATGTCTCAAAATGAATTAGTGAATTTTTCAGGTCTCTACTCGTTAGAAGCGGAATTCTGGCAGGCCTGACTTGCCTTCCTCGAGCTACGATCTGCACTACATTAGGTTCGGTGCACATTATATTAGGTTCGGTGCACACTATGTTAGATTCGGTGCACACGATATTAGGTTCGGCGCACGCTATATTAGGTTCGTGCCCAATATATTAGTTTCGGTGCACANGGTACACACGATATTAGGTTCGGCGCACGCTATATTAGGTTCGTGCCCAATATATTAGTTTCGGTGCACACTATATTAGTTTCGGCGTAGAGTATATTAGGTTCGGTACATACTATATTAGTTTCGGCGCACAGTATATTAGGTTCGGTGCACACTATATTAGGTTCGGCGCACGCTATATTAGGTTCGGTGCACACTATATTAGGTTCGTGCACACAATTTTAGGTTCGGCGCACAATGTATTAGGTTCAGTGCACACTATATTAGTTTCGGCGTACAGTATAATAGGTTCGGTGCACACTATATTAGGTTCGATGCACATTATATTAGGTTCGGTGCACAATATATTAGTTTCGGTGCACACTATATTAGTTTCGGCGTAAAGTATATTAGGTTCGGTACATACTATATTAGTTTCGGCGCACAGTATATTAGGTTCGGTGCACACTATATTAGGTGCGGTGCACACTATATTAGTTTCGGCATACAGTATATTAGGTTCGGTACATACTACATTAGTTTCGGCGCACAGTATATTAGGTTCGGTACATACTATATTAGGTTCGGTGCACATTATATTAGGTTCGGTGCACACTATAGCGACATTATAAAGCAAGAGCACTGCGAGCTCGCGGCGAGAATGTCGCGCGATCCAGCAGGACGTGTATGTAAAGACTGTTCGCGATAAACTGAGCACTTTCCAAAGCCCTGCCGTAGATCTTCTTGTACGCACATTGCTAGGGACACCAGAATTTCGCGAAAAGATTTCCACACATGCGAGATTTCATTAACCTACTGGCACATCAGCAGTCCTCTTTTGCTTATTGGCCGCGTATTCGTGTCAGAAGGCATCTTCTTATTTGACTGGCCAATCGGAATTCGGTTACTCTGATAGTGTACGTCTGTGATTGGCTGGCAGACTCGTAAAACGTACAACATCCAATCACGAAAGTGGATTCGTGCTAACGTGTTATAAAATTCAACTAGTCGTGAAATCTTTTCCCGAAAATCGGGTGTCCCTACAGATTGTGTATTCTTCCACCGCATGCAACATTAACATTGCCGAGGGCCTGATCACTTTATTCACGTGTCGAACAAGAGAATCTGTAAAATTATTAGAAAAATAAATATTTTACAAAATTTCTCATTCTTACACTTAATTGCTTTAAACAAACAGAAAGAAGAGAGAAATAATTTTAATGTTCATATACGTTTACCTATCACTAGGGCCAGTGACTTTTCGCGTGAAAATCGGAGCACACAGTAGACTTCGATACTATATACACACCTCAGCTGTTGTTATACCTCCATTGGCTGCTGGCGCCGTGTCCGTCTTTGACCAAGCCACTCAGGACTGGGTAACTCCGACACTGAACCTCCGTGATTAGTGCGCAAACTGTTAACACGGGCCAGAAATTGTTTTAGCCAGTCAAATAAGTTGGACGACCCTACAGTGCTTTGGACTGTATCTTGTCTCGAAATCTTTTCGCGAAATATCACTGCCCCTACCTATGACTTTCAATTCAAATTTGAGATACGGAACCACTTTCGCTCTGTTGGTACCAACTTAATAGGGCACATGCCAGTCAGTGTGCTTTTTAAAAAAAAATATGCAATTAGGGGCAGTGGCGTTTTTTAAAGGTTGATTTGAAAAGTGCTCAAATAACCATTAACAGCCTGTAAGCACGCCCGGAAAAACTTACGTGTGCACCGAGCCTCGCAGTTGCGAGGAAAACATAGTTTCCGCGGTAGTGGGATTTTAAAGGTTCTGGGAAACAGGGTCGTAAAGTAGATTCAGAACTACAACTGCTTCTATAAACTTCAGNTAGTGGGATTTTAAAGGTTCTGGGAAACAGGGTCGTAAAGTAGATTCAGAACTACAACTGCTTCTATAAACTTCAGTCTCTCTTTCATCAGTTAGTGTCTTGCTTAATTTATTTGACCAGAATAAAAGGAAATGAGCCACACCACATTATTGCTTGAGTAACGCAAACAAAATAAAAATTTAAATAGTAGTAAAATGTCGTGGGTAAAAGCGAACCACATCTAAAGCTGCTCCTTTCCCTTTCACACTCTATTGAATCTGCTGGTGTCGTTTCTTGATTTGTATCGGCAAAATAAATAGGAATCGAACTACACTAGTTAGTCTTTAAGTAGTGCTTGCAAAATAAGTTTCGTCAGTAGAAGAACATGGAGGGTTCTGGGACAGGAGGTTCGTAAAAGAGAACCAGGACTATTGTGGTTCCTTTCTCCTTCATGCTCTCGTGCGTCTCCTCGTTCATTGCTTAATTTACCTTGCAGGAGTGGAAAGGAAATGGGAAATAATTACATAACATTACCACAGAGTAGTTTCACAGTCAACTGACCACTTTTGAAATCAGGCTTTGGAAAAGAAAAGAAAAATTCCCAGCCCACGACCGCACACTTGTTGAGCTAAACCCCGAATGATTTACTACCGCTAATGACGGCAGAAAATTAGGAAAACAAGTTCCCGTGTATTAATGTATTATTTAAGGTGCAGTATTTTATTTATATGCCAATAAAAATGGTTTATTTTCGTCTTATATGACTGGAGTAACGGTAACTTACTTATTTCCAGAGGTATGTGAATTTCTAAAATCATTTCCGTAGAAAGCTAGAATTCCAGCAGGTATCCTATGGCGTTAGTTGTATGATTGTGCGCAACAGTGGCTTCGATATTTCCAGGAAGACTCTATAGCCAGTAATAAACATAAAGCAGTACCGTGACCGCAACATGTGCAACCAACTTGACTAAAACAAATGTCTCGCCAGGAGCATTAAGTTGGCCAGCCTGGGTAGGCCGCCGGACGGTGTGCAGAGTTCCAGCAGAAAACGTTTTACTAAAAAACCGTCCAACGTGTCTGAGTGAGGTCTGCNCCGCCGGACGGTGTGCAGAGTTCCAGCAGAAAACGTTTTACTAAAAAACCGTCCAACGTGTCTGAGTGAGGTCTGCATACGAAAATCATTTAGGAAACGCTACGTGAGTGTACACACTTTTCACTTCCTTCATTTCTCTCTAAAGCATGTTTTTGTGATAGTGAAAATGGCTCACACGGGTGTTTCCGCGGTCATTTTTAAGTATTACCACGTTCCGGTACAAAGCATTAAAAAAAGAATAGGGACGTGCATCAAATCTTTATTTTTTATTATGACGTCATAAAATGATATGGTCTCCGCTGAAAGTCTCATAGAGGCGCGTTATCGACGGCAAGACTGCACGCCAGTTCAGTTCTTTGCACGAAGAGGCGATGAGAGAGTTGATGCGCATGTCTCGGTCGCCCCTAGCGCCCCCACGCTTTTAGGCATCAGGCATGCTGAATTCCTTCAACCGGGCGGCCACCTCAAGAATACAGACGTGAAATACCGTCCGCGAACTCCGATCGCACACGCCAGCAAAATGGCGTCCCTGACCAGCGACATGTTAGAACGCCGTTCGCCAATCAGCTCGTGATAACGTACTCGCCAGCCGGCAGTCCAGCCAATAGACAACCTCTTGCAGTGCGTAATAGCCAATCAGAAACAAGGGTCGTTCCCAGAGATTCGCGCAACCAATCAGAGAATTGGTAGCCACACTGTAACCGCACAGAAAAAACAAATGTTCTTGTAGGAAACAACTAGACTTATTAAATAGAAATAGTAACCGTCATATATAAGTTTTCGGGAACGTCTAAATATTGTTAATATAATTATAAAGCAATACCAACATTACTGTTGTGACATTCACCCTTTTGCACTTATCATACATTATTTATAAGAAATTTAATTAATTAACACAATTTAAAGCTTACATTGTTCTATGAATGGAAATTACTTTTTATTTTCTACAACAGGAAATTAAGTTTACCGAAAACATTAAATAAAAAACAGCCCTACTTTAACGAAACATGTTATCTAAAGTGTGTGTGTTTTTATCTACGTACTTCAGTTTCCAGTTCCTTCAAAATTTCGTGATAAACTTCGTCATTATATATATATATATATATATATATATACAGTACATGTACATTCAATTAAATAAAAATGGCTTTTATCCTTAATCCATTTTCTTTTCTTTATAAACAAACGGAATGACATTTTCAGTTTGTCACAGCAGATTAGACTACCTATTTTCTCGTTTTTTTAAAACTAAACATTTTTTTATGCGAGTTAAAAAGGCGCTGGGAATACGTGGCTTATCCTTGCCCCCCCCCCCCCCCCTTTTCTCACCGTCCTCATTTGAAATTGTAATAAATTTGCAATATTGTTAGAGTACCGGTATTTATTGTTCTTTTACAATTAGCAACAAACCCCGGGTATATACCTGTCCTTATCGCTACCAGTCTTGCTGTGTTGATCTGTTGTCAGTCATCTGACCACACTCGATGATAATGGCCATTTTGCGGTTGAGGTGATTAGCAGGAGGGCAGTTACCAGTTCCCCACTCCCCCTCCTAAATATACCCATGTTCAAGCCCAGAGCTAACTGTACGTCTACGACCTGCAGACAAACTGGCGCCATAACTGTTTCGACGCTGCTGCCACCTAGCGGCAGATAACTGAACTACTTGCATCTAGTTCCGAACATTTTTCCTTATCGCGGCCTGATCCTAACTGGCGTTCCACTTTAAGAGATAAAATCGTTCCAGTTTTACCCAGCATGATTTATTACGCTACAAACTGAGCAACATAAGTTTTTTTTTTTTTTTTTTTTCAAATGATGACTACTAGTTGATACTTACTGGAGTCAAATTTTTCGTCACATGATCGTTCACAGTGGTCCGAAATACTGTAACACCTACGTACAAAGTTAAAGTATTGTCGTGGCAGTGGGGATATCGAAAGAGCATTTTCTGTTTCTGGGTGGGGGGGGGAGGCTGTCATATAACAGCTCATGGATAACAGAAATAACTTTGTATGTCACGATGACCACGGGATGTGTGATACAGTTACGATCCATTTTACAAATTCAGGCTCGTAACTCGTTAAAAGTGACTGTACCAGCTCATATAATACATGCAGAAAATACTGCGGGAAAGAAAATAAAACGAAGACAATATAAGGACGGAGCCAAAAGAAAGCAAATTAAAAAAACATTTAAAGAAAGAGATGGAGTCGGGGTTGTTAATTCAGAAAACACGTTATATCACAAGACCTGTTCAGCGATGCAAATAAATGAATAGCTAGGTTATATAAAAGAATATTTATGTCTTGACACATGTGGCTTAGGGCGTATTATAAGGCGCGACATGTATATGCATGTATGCATGAATGTACATGTACAGTACTCTCTCTCTCTCTCTCTCTCTCTCTCTCTCACACACACACACACGCACACACACATATATAATGAAGAAGTTCATCACGAAATTTTGAAACAACTGGAAACTGAAGCAGATAAAAACGCACGCACACGCCTTAGATAACATGTTTTGTTAAAGGAAGGCGGTTATTTAATTAATGTTTTCTCCTAAACTTAATTTCCTGTTGTAGAAAAAAAAAAGTAAATTTTCATTCATAGAATTATGTAACCTCCTTTAAATTGTGTCAATGAATTCAATTTCTTATAAATAATGTACGATAAGTGAAAAATGGTGAATGTCAGAGTGAACATTTAATTCCGTCGAAGGTCTAAACTAACTGTCTACCTTAAACGAACACCTGCAAATTTTGTTGTTACTCATCCCGGACAGTGATAGTTCGGCAGTCCCCCCCC
>NQII01001438.1:125222-194424 GCA_002778355.1 Clitarchus hookeri | reverse complement strand
CCCCCTCCTCACGACAGATAAGAGGCGGGATCTTTCAGACTATAACAATTTTCAATTTATCACTTACTGTAGTTCCCAGAATGCCTAAAATGAAGCTACCAGTCTGTTCGTAGCCGGGCAAGGGCTGCAATGGAATGGTTGTCTCTTGTAAATGCGCTTCCACCACGGTGCTCGGCTGTGCTGTTGAGATAATGATCGGTTTACAATGTGGTTAATACTGCTGGCGCCATCTCTGTATGAACCCAGTCAGTGTTCTCGTCTACAGATTACTTCCGCCCGCTTGGACGGAAATTACCTGCATGTTGGGAACTTCCTCCTCTCCCTGATTTTACAATCACTTTAGAAAGCTGATCCTGTGTAGCACTTATGATGTAAGATGTTTTTTACAGTTTGATGGCAATTGTGGGATCAGAAGTTTAAATTAACGTTTGTCCATTGCCATTTGTAGCTAACAAAAATAGGACCAAGTGAAAAATATAAATACGAGAATATAAAAATTAAAAATATTACCACATTAAAAACCGATAAAGTGAGTGTGTGTGTATTTATATTTATATATATATATATATATATATATACATACACACACATACATATGCGCATGTTTAGACTTGCAGATTTGTTCCATATTTTGTATTGGGCTCTATTTTTCGTTTGTACTGGTGCGAGTATAGTCATCGCAATTCCTGTGTCGAACAGGAAGACAGCTGGAACTTGATCTTCTCTGGTGTAATTTTTTCGTCTTATATTCCTACTTCTGTTCAATATCATTTTGTATTTTTGTGGTATTTTATGGTTGATCTCCAGTGACTGGGTTAGTCTCATCTACGTTTCACTTAAATATATGTTTGTCGTTGTTTGTCTTGCATGTTTTTTCTTGATTATTAACACTTTTTTATAACATGTAGTTTTTCATCGTTTGGACATATTTCTTAAATCACTAAAGGCAGTGGACAAAATCCAGCTAAAATTCTTAGTGCAAGTCTCGTGTAAGGCCCTTAAATATTAACTTGCGAACTTGTGGCCACATTGCGCAAGAAGCCAGTCCAAGACAGTAGGAAATATAACTTAGCCTTACACTCTAAACCTGAAACAGTGATAATTTAGCCAAATCAGTGAAAATTGTGAAAATTGAGCGACTGATAAACAGTGACTGATAACTAGGACCAGCGACTTTTCGCGTAAAACTTGGAGGATACAGTAGACTTCAATACTATATACACGCCTCAGCTGTTGTTATACCTCCATTGGCTGCTGGAGCCGTGTCAGCCTTTGACCAAGCCACTCAGGACTAAGTAACTCCGACACTGAACCTCCGTGATTCGTGCGCAAACTGTTAACACGGGCCAGAACATTTTTTAGCCAATCAAAGAAGCTGGACGACCCTACAGTGCTTTGGACTGTATCTTGTCTCGAAATATTTTCGCGAAGTATCACTGCCCCTACTGATAACTAATTGATATGATGGCTGAATTTCAATGATTTTTTTGTGATTGCCACTGAATGTCGAGAATTTCACTGCTATGAGTAATTTATTGCCAGTTCATTTGCTTGATTTGCCAGTCGGCAGTAGCCTATCAAATGAATTTCAGTAAATGTTATTTCACTAATTTATATCACTGAATCGGGCTTAAAGTGTAAGGTCGCGTCTCCAATTTAGACGACCTCTTGCTCAAGAACACTGGTTCACGATTTTAGCGGCACGCAACAGGAAAACAGTCTCCAGCAGAGGAAACCCGTTACATGCAACAGACGTTACTTGTTGGTGAGATCATTACTTATGTTCGTACAAGCATGCTGTTCATAAAACTGAGCAAAAAAAAAGCTTGTCCATTAGATTTGAAATGTAAGAGTGTGCAAAAAGTGATTCAAGTACAGTTTTATACATGTAATTGGATATTTGCGAATTATCTGAATTTTTTTAAAGGCTAAACCAGCGCCATCATTGTGGTTACTGTTCTACCGCTCAGTAAAGTCACCGCCTTACAGCTCCATACACAGAATGTAAAGAGGTCAGACATATCCAGCTGACCTTTCGGCGACAGGCCAGATTTCAAACACTTGTTATTACTGCAGCTGAACAGTTTACCTCATTTCCGCTGTGACTGTGATATTTTAATTTTACTGTAATCAAACACTGCGCATTTCGGCTTAACATAATTAAATACCGGAGCATCTTCGTTCGTACCCTAAAATTACTTGGAACGACTTACAACATCGCGCCGCGTAGAAGGTTGCGAAAAATTACGATATAGAATATATTTATTTTATTAATTAACGCGTCTGCTGATTGCCAAACGGGAAACTGGCCGCGTGTAACGTTCCGGGAAGGACGTGGAGGACGGGGAACTCATTTAAAAGTTAAGGTACTTTAAAACTGCATATAAAAGCGACTCAATGTACATTAAAACTGCATATAAAAGCGACTTAAGGTACATTAAAACTGCATATAAAAGCGACTTAAGGTACATTAAAACTGCATATAAAAGTAACTTAAGGTATATTAAAACTGCATATAAAAGCGACACAGACATTCACGTTTTACCTGGGTTTCGAGCCCGGAGATTCGTTGGGCTGAAATGGGCAATTACCGATTTCGGCTGCAGGTTTATTCACATAATAACGAAAAAAGAATACGGACTTGTTTTATTTGTAGTAGGCCTTAAATTACTTCAGTCAAGCAATTAGACGAACCTGCGAATAATGAAAGACGATACAGTCTACTCTTGGTTTCTTCGCACTTTTTGAATCAAACCTTTGAAAACCTGTGACGTGTTTGGTTGTTTCCTATACATTACACGTATCACTAGCTCTCTATACTTGTGTTAGTACAAAACTGTCTTATTTTTGGTTAAAGAACTTTTACATATATATTTTATTCATAAATTATAACATTTAATTTATAATTAGTATATAAATAAAACAGGGACGAAATAGGTGTGTTGGTAATGCCTAATTGGAAGTGGTTCTTATGCAAAAAATTATTACACTTGAGTGCTCACGAATGAGGTGCGCTGTCCCTGTGGTGTAATTTTCTAGACTCGGTTTGCATGAGACGGAGGAATATCCTGGTGGTAGAACTTAAGGCGCCCGTCTACCTGGAACTTTTTCCCACGTTTAGGCCGAGAAGCGCGGGAGCGATAAGGGCGACANCCTGGAGGCGGGAACACATCTCAGCTCCAGTAACATCGCACCTGTTCTCGTCGAGTAGGCTCGCTATCCTCGTCTGCACTGTAGTTGTTGCGTCGTCCATATTTATATCTGTTCCAACCACTGTGTTCGTTTGCGCTGTCTTCGTTGATCGTCCATTTTTTGTAATATTATTTATACTCCATACCCGTTTGTGTGCATGGCCACCAATTCCGTTTNCTTCGTTGATCGTCCATTTTTTGTAATATTATTTATACTCCATACCCGTTTGTGTGCATGGCCACCAATTCCGTTTGTGTTGTGTCGCTTTTCTGGTGTCATTACATGTATTTTACCTTTTCGTTATGTTGTGCCCTTCTGTTTGTTGGTTTTCTGACTTAATTCCTTCTCAGAATTATAAGTATATTATTACATATTTGTTGACAACAGCTAACTCAGGCTCTTTCACTCCTATTTATTTTATTTATATTTTTGATATAAATTTTTTATTTTTTTATTTTTTTTTTTTTTTACCTAATAAGTTATCTGGAACTACAACGAAGTGTTTGCAATTGTATATGTCAATAATTATTTAAACCGTAATTTGTCCACATTGCAAAAATCATTCAAACAACGAGCCCTCTGTGCTTCGCACCTTCTGAAATTCACTGGCCAAACGCCTAATTTATTTTGTATTTTTTGGAACTTGTAGTTATATGAAATAAAATTATATGCTGTATTCATTAAAGCATAAATAATGTCCCGGGCGCAAACGTTTAAGTATTTTCCACTGAACGTAAATGTATAACGACAACTTTATGTATATTATTGTTCTCTCAGAAACCACTTCAATGAAAAAATAACTTAGGAGAAATAAATTTTAGAAATGTATTCACGGAAAGAAAAAAAAAATATATATTTTACCGGCACTAAGACGCGAAACAGCGTCCTTCATTTTACAGTCGCAGTCACTTTATTACGTGACAATTTCCTCTTACAGATCTTCTTTATCTTTTGGTTCCATGAATTAAGTTTATTAACTTTGAAAAAGAAATAATGTTACACGTTGCTGGTCCCTTGCCCCGTCCCCACTCCTGCGAGCGAAGCAGTGTTCCAAGCACAGAGCAGTGATGTGAGAAGCGGGTGGGGATTTACAAAGGCAAGCCGCCGCGTTCAGACGCGATAAGCCTATCGGGACTCGTGCACCCCTGACCATCAGCTGGTTGAATTTCTGGAATTATCTTTGAAAGAATGCTCTGGTTCGACGCCCTTGCCTCTCTCAGCGAGACTCAGGGTGCGGAGAGCCTTCTAGATCGGGCGAGCGAGACCACTTAAGCTGACACGAGTCTCCGAGCTGACAGTTGAGAGTTTGGAGGATTTTGCGAAGTTTAAGCGACGTGTGTGCGAAGACTGGGAAGCGACGAGCCACCAGAGCGTCGAGTGGTGGCGAGAGTGACAACGGTAGTGAAGTCTACGGACTGCGAGCATTGGCACAGTGAAGGGTGAGACTGACGGGCGGGAATACTGAACTGCATGCGTGAGTGTAAGACATTTGGAATGATGGCAAGTTACTAATTGAATATGTGTAAATAATGAGTGTTAATTTAAGTAACTGTAACTAATAAAGATACATCAATAAGGACTTTAATTATAATTCAGATAGACAACTAAAAATCAAATTTGGTTCTTTCATTTTTATTAAGACCTCCATCCCTCGCGAACTCTTACACGCCCCTCTGGCGTCTTGTAACAGTAATATCATTTCTTGGGAAAGACTGATGTTAGTGATAAAGATAAATACTGCACTTCTGAATGACATTCAGTCTGCAGGTGGATTCAACAGTTGCATAGCTGGAAATTTGCAACTAAAGAACATATTGTTTGATACATTTTTGCATCGTGATGGCAGCTATTGGCATTGCAAACGTACAGATTATCATGAAGACGTGTTCGGTTGGTTGCAAATATTACCGGGCAGGAGAAATACATTTAGCAGCGTTGTCTCAGAATGCAATGGTTTGTATCTTTGTCCTAGTGGCTGCTGATCATTACAAACATGTGTCTAGATGTTTTACAAATGCAGCTTTTGTAACTTCAGTTACGAAAAAAAATTTGCAAATAATGTAATTTTTTTTTATAAAAATGCTTATATATGTACAAAACGTTTCTCACGAATACTTATAAAAAAAATTTTTGTCGGGTTTTGTAATTGCTCACCAGCCGGCAATACGGTGGAACGTCGTTCGCCTGAGAAATAACTTGCCAGACGGCAACCCGGCCAGTAATGGCGTTCAATAACCAATCAGCGGAGACCTGATAAATTCGCGGATTCATCTCGGGACACGCTAGAATTCGAAACACGCGTGCTTATAAAACTTCAGCCATTGGTCCACACGGTGTTCGACACCTCCCTGGAGAAGGCTGGTCCAATCGCCGCCTTCCACTGTGACAGCAGACAACCAATGTGCGGTTGATATCTGCATATTTGTACATAAGACTGTAGAGTCTAGCCTGCAGGTCATTGAACTCGCGAATATTTCTGGTCTCTACCAATCAGTTGCAACGCCTGTTCCTAGAGGTCAGCACACCCAATAAGCGACCGAGTACATAACAAGAACAGCCACGCCGTTAAACTTCCGTATAGCTATAGTCTATTCACGGTAAACTGAGAAATCTGATAGCCCTGCTTACGATCTACTTGTACGCACGTTGAATATTCTTCCGCCGTACGTATAATTGACATTGNGAAATCTGATAGCCCTGCTTACGATCTACTTGTACGCACGTTGAATATTCTTCCGCCGTACGTATAATTGACATTGACACGTGCCTAATCACTTTATTCATGCGCCGGTCAATTGAAACTGCGAAATTATTAGAAAGTAAAAGTTTTACACATTTACTCATTACTTCACTTGTGTGCAGAAAAAAAAAACGAAATTTATTATTTTAAGTAGGGCCTACCGGTTTTCTGGGAAAATATTTATGTGCGTGCTATACTTAAACCTGGTACGTGAAAACTTGCAAACTTCCTTCGGCTATGGGTAGGGGCAGTGATATTTCGCGAAAAGATTTCGAGACAAGATATAGTCCAAAGCACTGTAGGATCGCCCAGCTTCTTTGATTGGCCAAAAAATGTTCTGGCCCGTGTTATCCGTTTGCGCACGAATCACGGAGGTTCAGTGTCGGAGTTACTTAGTCCTGAGTGGCTTGTTGAAAGACGGAGACGGCACCAGCAGCCAATGGAGGTATAACAACAGCTGAGGTGTGTATATAGTATTGAAGTCTACTGTGTGCTTCGATTTTTACGCGAAAAGTCACTGGCCCATAGCCTAAGGGCCCCGTGTCTGTTTTTTTTTAAAGACATTTTATACTCGTCTGGGCCAATCAGAATTAAGTTATCCCGACAATGAACGCCCGCGATTGGCTGGCAGACACCTACGACGCGAGAGAGTTTAAATCACCCAACCACTAAATAGGACACTAGCGTGGAACTAGCGTGTTTTGCAGTACATCTAGTCGTGGAATCTTTTAGCGAAACAACACGTGGCCTTACTAACAGGGTATGCTTTAAGAATATTTCGTGTAAGAATGAAAGCGACAATCCAGTCAACAAACAACCTAAATCAAATTTTTTCAATTAAATTCGTTGAACTTTGATATACAATTTTCACCAATAATATGGCGGTGTCTCGTTACGTGGCTATTGTTGACTGGAAAACCGTACGGCATTTTGGTTACGTTGCGCACCAGAGTCGATAATAGCACTTCTAACGGCTCAGAACCTCGCCTTTAATGTTTCCTCACTTTTTTTTTTCACGGATTATTTTCTATGGGTGTTGGGAGGGTTGATAAATAGTCTAGTGTTATTACTGCATTCGTGTTAGAAATCCAGTCTCCGAACACAATTTCCTGGAGCGAATTTAATCCTGATCAATTCTTGAAACCACATTTCGTAACGGTGTTGAGAAAAAAAAATCAGTAATATTTTGCAACGTCGAAATGAAGAAAAAAAATTGTGACAAAAATTTTATGTAGGTATACAAAATCGAATTTTCCGGCAGTTAGATAAAGATGGTTTTGAGCTATGAAAAATAGGGCCAACACAGTGTAACTATTCTTATTGATAATGTGCAAAAAGAATCAATATGACTAGACACATTTTTGTGCTTTTAGTCTAACTTAGAAGACAAAATATAAAACTACATAAACAGCAATAAACAGAATATGAAAAAAAAATTCTTTGACTCTGAATTTTTCCAATTTTTGCTAAACTGCGTTCATTTAAGCACGTCATAGAACGTAGCGATGGGAGTGTCAGTCATTGTAAGAGGTACGGTGAGAAAATAGTAAACAGAATATTCGTTTGTATAGGGCCAAATATATGTTATTTGCCCCATAAAAATATTTTATTGAGTAAACGAAACTTGGAAAGAAGCGGCAAAGCCGGTTTTGTTCGAAATACACATTTGAATTAACAAAACCACTGCGCCAGGTAAAAATTAATTAGACTGCCAACAAAATATTTGGTCGAATCAACTGTATACCTATTTGTTTGGCCACCCATTGGATTGTCTTCGTTATACAATATAGCTCGAGAGAGTGTTTGTATTTTTTGTGACAGTCAGGATAGTAACGGTATTTATTGATGCTTGGTAATTGTATATAACACCCTAATAAAATAGGCTCGACAGGAAAGTACAAAGTAAAGCTTTAAAACTTGAGATATTTATTTGCGCACGTTGCCCAGCATTTGAAATTTTCCTAATTTTTTAAAACCATTCCGATTGCACGAGTAGTCATTCCAGCTGAGGTTGTTAAGGCGTAGTAATCGGGCGCAGGTGACCTAGGTTTGAATCTCGTTAGCGCATCGAATGTTTTTATTACCAACAGAAACTCTTTAATGTGCGTAGAGCCAAATAATTCTTTAGATGCATAGACGAAATCTTTGTTTAGGGCAACCAAATAAGAACAACAAAATAATTTGGTTTCAAAAACAAAATATTTCACTGCCTCTGTACGAACAATTAATTTGATTGCGTCAAACAAACTTAGTTTGATTCAACAAAACCCTTTTCTCAGTGTAGGCTTACTTAAAAATAACTTTTTTTTCTTCATAGTACCTACGGGTAGACCTGTAAAATTAGCGTAATTTGGCGAAGGTTTAACTTCGCACCTCTGCGTGCGTCGGCGACATCGTAATTTGTCCGTTACTACTGACGTAAGAACAAACTTGTATTCTGACTGCACAGAACACAATCAGGCCACGCCACTGAGAAGTGTTTCGACGTTTGTATCCGTCGAGGATCACATACGGCGTGCCAAGCAACTGTCATGCGATGAGTTGAGTTCAGTTGAGAGATCTGGGTGACTCGTAACAATGCCGACGATGGTTGAGAACGGAGCAGCGCCGGAATGCAAGGGCGGGGAAAACGGGAAGTCCCCGAGAAAACCCGCCGACCAGCGGCGTCGTCCCGGTACGATCACCACTTTGCGAAAACCCGCGAGTGACCCGGCCGGGGATTGAGCCCGGTCCGCCTTGGTGGGAGGCGAGCAGTCTAACCGCTCGGCCTCCGCGGCCCCCTGTCATGTAGTGACGAACGTAACGCGAATCTACATGTGCTGGTGAATAATATAACTGAAATTCTTCAGTAATAAGCATGAAACAAAAATGCTAGACTAAACGCAGGTAAATTGGCGTTTTTCGCTGCGAATAAGTGGTGTGTGGACAAGGTATATGGAAGAAAACTCGCAATTTAACCAGGATAAAGGGGTGGAGTGAGAACCTCATTTTTTTAAATCCTGTTTTTTTCTAAGCTTTGACCTTGTGATGAAACGCAACGATTGCGACCGCGAATGAAAGTAATAGTTGAGTGTCAGTAAACAGGAGCGTTGAAAACTGGTGGGGTGACTCACGAGAGGGGGGAAAACAGTCAAAAACGAGTTTACCGTCTCACTTTCCCTTTCTAATCGCCCCCCCCCCGCCCCATCGGGTTTAGTCGTTAGCNTCACGTGAACCAGCGGGTTAGTCATCATCGCGAACCTTTCCGCCGGAGGAGGGAGTTGCCGGGGAACGAGTGACGAAAGGCAGGCGTCAACGGCAGTTGGTTTTATCTTCTCTCTTCAGCGCGCGAATTTGTAAAGGCCCTGCTACGATAGAAAAATAAATGGCGTGTGGGGAGTGCACCCAGGGCAAGGCGACACCCTCCGAGTGACGGTCTTTCCAGCTGGGACCCGTAGGTGACCGTCATCCCCGGGCATGACAGAAATTAAACCCTAGAATGGGGCGGCGGTGGAATGCAAGTGCGGGGGAGGCGGGAGTATCCCGAGAAAACCCGCCGGCAAGCGGTATCGTCCAGCACGATTCCCACATGCGAAAATCCGGGAGTGAGGCCGCCGGGGATCGAGCCCGGATCGCCGTGGTGGGAGGCGAGCGCCCTGGACACTACGCCACCGCTGCCCCCCCCCCCCNGAAATAACCACTACCATAACACTACCATAACCGTATCCATACCCATAACGCGTTGCCATAATAGAAATACCGTGCTACAACCGGTGTGCGAATTAAACATCTTGCTGAGGGGAGCGGGGAACATTTTGTCACAGAGAACTCACGACTTCTAAGATTCGCGTTTTCCGGCAAAGTGGCTGATATTTGTCGGCGGAAACGTATGCTAAACAAACTGCCGGGTTACACGTCTCAGATCTGTGCCTGGTGTGAAATTAAGTCCACCAAGGGCAACACCAAACGCTGCGTTGCACCGAAAACTTGGGTTCTGACAGTACTTTCCATCTGAAGTATTATAAATTGTGCGTGTAAAGGATTATTAGTATTATCGATTATTATGCATTGAAATAACTTTTTTTCGGGGAGGGGGTGGAGAGGGGAGTGAGTGAGTGAGTGAGTGAAGAGATTATAGATCTTTATTTGTTTATTTATAAGTTTATTTTAATTAATTCATTTTTTATATTTTTTCACATTGGGGGCCATGAAAGCCGAGAGAGGGGAGAAAATAACTTTTCCTGGTAGGGAAATAATTTTTCTTAAATGAGCCAGGGAAAATATTTACGAGGAATCACAATTCCTGGCAGGGAAATATTTATTTTAATGAGCCAAAGAAAACATTTAACGACTTCACGAGAGGGGGAATTTCCTGGATCAACCTACCCCCCCCCCCCCCCCCCCCCCCNCAAACAGGATGTTTTCATTTTGTTGGCCAATAGGTGTTAACTTCCATATCTATATTGGAACATTTTTACAAGTAGTTATTTGAATTTCCATTCGTGTAAGTTGGTCAACGTGTTATATATCTTTAAAAAAATTTTGTTGTGTAAAACATTTTGTTAGTAAACAATCCGGATGTATACAGAATAATTATTTTAGCGGCTGCAGATGTCATTTTCCCAAACCAAATGCTAAATAAACGAATAAACACAACAAAGGAACAATAATAATTGGAGTCAAATGCATGTTTAGCTTCGTGACAGGAAGAATTGTGAAAGTGAATTTGACGTGTGTAATAATAATAAAGGGTTATGAATATTAAGTATATTAAAAAAAGTTAAAATTAAAAATAATATATATTGAATTTGTAGAACTAGTCATTGCAGTTTCCTTAAGAGGTAAGAGGTAGGACAGTAAAACCGTACATTCGTAGTTACATTTGTGAGATTTCATCGTGTGCATAAAGTCTCAGTGTTAAAGATGTAATTCACGACGGAAGTATTGCACACCGGTTCAGCGCCTTTGCGCGTTTGGGCGATGGGTCGCTGGTCCCACGTGTTATTGTCGCCCTAATCGCTGTGCCACTAACGCGAAAAAAAAAGTTTCAGACACATTTTCTTTTAAGCTCCTTCCACACTGTCAAATTTTTTCCCTCAAACTGCTTCTAAGTTTGGTCAAATAACATTTGACAGTTATTATGTCATTGAAACGTCATAAACGCCGCCATATTTGTCTGAGAAAGTTGGATGGCTCCAGTTTCCATCAAAATTTTTTTAATTGGACCGGTTGTACATCTCTGATAAATAAAATTTGTTATTTAGTAAAAAAAAGCGTAAATAAATTACATCGTTCCTTACATTTCTTCCTATATTGGATTGCATTGAAAAACAAAAGCAATAAAATAATAAATATAATAATAATTATACTATTATAATTATTATATTAATATAGTAAATGCAAATTATTTAAAAATAATAACTGAAATTAGATTCTCCAGTAAAAAAATTAGACAGTGTGACACATTTTCAAACACATTCAAGATTATCTGTTAAAATTTGTTGGAAGGAAAAATTTGATGACCGCACTTTGTTTTCAAATTGTATTGTCAAATATAGTGGAAAGCGAAAATTTGACAGTGTGACAGTGGCTTAAGGACTTCCACCAATAGAATTGAAGGAGACAAGAAGATTAAGAAGTAGTTTATTGCACTAAATATAATATCTTATTTCTAAAAGAAAACTTACGGTTTTACTTTCTTTTAGTCATTTGAAATATACGCCTAAATTGTATGTATCAATTAATTGTATTTTAATCTTGTACTGTGTTATTTTTTGTTATATTATTGACAAATAAAAAAAAATTAAATGTTATTTGCTTGCAAACAATTATTTTACTATAAATCGAGTTGATTTCTAGTCGTGAGTGAGTTTTAGATAATTAGGCGGCTATTAACATCGGGGTCTTTAGAGCCAGTGAGGGTGAAGCGAGGTGAGTATGGAGCAGCGCCGGAATGAAAGGGCAGGGGAAACGGGAGATCCCCGAGAAAACCCGCCGACCAGCGGCTTCGTCCGGCGATAATCCGGGAGTGACGCCGCCGGGAATCGAACCCGGTTCGCCTAGGTGGGAGGCGAGTAGTCTAATCACTACACCACCGCGGCCCCAGTGTTTAATCTTGTGTGACTGGTTGAACATAAGACGAGTACATTCATTATGAAACACACATTTTTGTAAACGTTTTATGCAGGGCGTCTTTTAAGCACAAGAAATTTACCGTGAACAGACCGTAACAGGTGGGTTCTCGGATCTCGCCTTGCTCTTACTGGAGCGAGTGAGCGCGCCCTCCAGCCAGCGCATGTGCACTCGGTCATGCCATCCCCTCACGATTCCACTTCCCCCGCGGCGGAGTTCCACTTCCCCCCCTCCACGACCCTCCAGCCGTGACCATTACCACCAGCTGACTGTCACCGGCTCCGCAGACGTAACCTATCCCTCGCAGAGAAAGGTTGTGCGCGCGCTCTCCACTTCTCTTTCTTCTCCTAACCGTTACGGCGTTGTGCGTGTGTGTGCGTTGCGTTTCGTGTGCGTGAGCGTGTCGTTTCGTGTGCGCGGAACCTGTGCGCCGAGATCCCGACGTCCGCAAGAACGACCTGCTGGTAAGTGCCCGCTCAAATTATCACAGTTCCTCCAGTGTGATTTGCGCCCTGGAAAATACTAGTTCCTTCCGATCACTGTCGTAAGGAGTTATTTCCCGTCACCTGCCATAAGTCCAGGAATTTCGCTGTATTGCTTCTGAGGATTATACATTTAGTATGTTGTCGACATTAAAAACTTTAAAACTCATTTGCAGCAAAAATACAGACGTATGACTACGATATCCGCCGTGTTTATTGTGGTGACCAAGGAGCGTTCTTCTTCCGCCAGTTTTACAAACCATTCTAGTTTTCGATGCAAAGCAATTCTTGGCAAATTTTTTTTTTTTTTTTTTTCTAGTAGCCTCTTGCAGGTGGCCGTGATTTTATCGCGGGACTGAATATTAAATATAGGTTGGGAAAAATCACGATTGATTTGCAAATACGCTATGCTGTTTGCCAACGATTTTGACTGACGTCCAATCTCACGGTTTTATCAGTCACGCCGGACACAAGATACCCCCCCCCTTTTTTTTTTTTTCAACAATATGTACAATACGAAGTAGTCAACTTTTTCGACAACTTGGTAATCTTCCGAAAATCTATGCTGTTCTAACAGGTAGTATTTTTTTTCTATTGCGGCTCTACTATTTGTTGGCCTATTTCAATACGTTTTGTCTGTAACATTTATAAATTTCAACAGTTAATATGCATGCTGCCACATGTTGAAAGTCATATGTACATATGCAGGATGCAGTTAGAAATATGGGAGTTCTTAAAACGTACTTTTTTTATTAGATTATAAACAGCGATAAGTCGCTTCAGAATAGTAATAAAAATGTTACTCCTTATTGTAGTATAGTTTTGTAATGAGGATCATTATTGTATCTGCGTACTTTTATTTCTTAAGACTACCTTTTTTTGCGCCGGTCAAGACCGTGGCAGTTTTTCAGTTTGCAAAAATAGACGTAAGTAATCTCGTGGATCTAGGCCATTACCGTGAACAATTGGTTAACGGAGTGTCTTTCGAAACCAAGCCCGTGCGATCAGAAGTCACCGGCCAGCATGCTGTTTACGGTAGAACACGGTTGTGNGAGTGTCTTTCGAAACCAAGCCCGTGCGATCAGAAGTCACCGGCCAGCATGCTGTTTACGGTAGAACACGGTTGTGTTGAGTAGGTAAACATGCTTTTTGCGAAATATAATTGCCTACGCATAGATAGTTGGAACTACAGACTAAAGATGGGGTGGACTGGCATNACATGCTTTTTGCGAAATATAATTGCCTACGCATAGATAGTTGGAACTACAGACTAAAGATGGGGTGGACTGGCATTTTCGCTTCTACTGACATCCTCCAACACTGGCTCTAGGAAATCCCGGCAAACTGCCCAAAAGACACGCGGTAGAAAACCGACACGAACGTTTGTTTATGTTTATCTGCGTTTTCCGGTGGCATTAAAACCCTCCGGAAGGAGTATTGAAACATCAGAGCTCGTATTTACGTAAAATGTGCCAAAATCACAACTAAATATGAACTGGATCATACACCATACAAAAGAATTAGTTACACAAAACAACAGCTATTGTGGCACAATAAATCAAAATCACAGGAAAAAAAAAGCAATAATATGAAAGGAAAACAAGGACGAAACCACCTAAACTTACAACCGAAAATAAGAACCAATGACGGGCATAAACAACATAATTTCTAAATTATGAACTAGGGTAAATGTTGGGAATTGGTTGCATGACAGTTTCACGACAGAAATATTTAATATAGCGTAACAACAGAATAGGGCGGAACAAGCAGAGCAAATAATCTAAACTGCCACAAAACGAAGCACAATAAATTACTATTTACAGAAGATTCAAAGGATAATACGCTCAACCATCGTACTATTCATAAATAATTCCTTACAGAATTGCTATAACATGNACAGAAGATTCAAAGGATAATACGCTCAACCATCGTACTATTCATAAATAATTCCTTACAGAATTGCTATAACATGGCAGTCGTTCTGTGTCGGTACTCTAAAATAGCCGACTTCGCTCGGGAAGATTTCGCAAAGAGGTACATTTTTTTAAAACGTATCAATGTCGCGCTACTTTCATAACTGACTGGAATTTGTTTTGCGTGTATTATTTTTTGTATACATAAGTCACGCATGTCTACTACCGGAGCANACAGAAGATTCAAAGGATAATACGCTCAACCATCGTACTATTCATAAATAATTCCTTACAGAATTGCTATAACATGACAGTCGTTCTGTGTCGGTACTCTAAAATAGCCGACTTCGCTCGGAAAGATTTCGCAAAGAGGTACTTAAAAAAAAAAAACATATCAATGACGCGCTGCTTTCATAACTGACTGGAATTAGTTTTGCGTGTCTTATTTTTTGTGTACATGAGTCACGCATGTACACTTCGGAGCAGGCAGTAGGATCAGTGGCTTACGCAAGGGGTGGAAAAAAAAAAGCGGCAAACAGGGGATGTTGCCTCCCCCGAGAATCCGGATTTTCGATTTTTATCGCAGCATAATATTTTCTGTTTGAGAAGCAACTTCCCTGCCTTACTGGTCTTGTGTGAGAAAAATCCGTAAACACGTAATTTTAATTTCGGTAATTGAAATATTGTGCAGCCTAATAAAATGTGGGAGTTTAGTGAATGTATTTATAAAGCGGTGTTCACATTTCGTTTTTTAAAAAACTGGTTTCAGAAGAACACACATGATTTTGTAATTAGATAAGCTTAATTGCAACTAAAATTTTACGTTGAAAGTAAAAAAAATAACAGTGGAATAACCCCCGGACCTCATTTTATAGGTGAACGTTAGCAAATCAATAATTTTCATAGCGCTTCACCCCCCCCNAAAACTATTTTTTTTTTCACACTTAACCTGGCATTAGCGAAGACGTGTTCTATAACAGCAACGGTGCATCTTGAACAGCTTAAAGTCGCGCTGTAAAAACAGCCACTTAAAAAAATGCAAAATAAAATAATTTATAAAAAAATTTAAATCCGGATGATTGGTAGGCCTGTGTGAAAAGTAAGCTAGTTGAATATGGAAATGTCTTCCCGCTATGAGAAGAAGCTGATAAATAAATAAAACGTTGCTATTGTTTATATACGATGATAGCCCATGATGAATCAATGACAATCGTCAGTATGTGATAATCAGTAACGCCGGGAAACAAGTCAGTTATGTACATGAAAATGTGCACATTATATTCAATACGTAAATTGACTTTATTTCTGTATTTTAAACTGTGACACAGTCTCTTTTCCACGATATTTTACTATCTGCTACAATACTGAAAAATGTTAGGATAAATAAATAATTCATACTACAATGATTGTAAAAATAAAAATAAAATTTAAACCATTTTTATTCGTCGCCAATTTCAAAATTACATGCTGCCAACCTTATCGTAAATTCTCCACTCGGTGTTAGCATTTAAATTATGCCAATTACAAGCAGAATATTTTTTTTGCCAAATACTTGTTCGGAAATTTCTGCGTAGAAACCGCATCAGCTATATCTACGTGCTGTTGGTGAAAACGCGAATGGACTGTGGAAAATGAAAATGATGTTCTGGGCAGGTTGTGGCCATTTGCGAACCGCGAGGATAAATACAGTGAAACACAATGAAACACGCGGTAGCCGTAGACACCACACTTGCTAGATCGCTAAAAAGAGAACGGTGTTTTGTTCAATGAATCTTCGCTTTCTTCACACTGAGATACAGTGTTCAGACAAAACTTTCTCTGAATAGGTACCAGCTATGTTAGTGCAGTCACAAGGTGCTGCATTTTTAAAATCTAATACATGCTCCCTATTAGTGCAGTCACAAGGTGCTGGTGTTTTTAAATCTAATACATGCTCCCTATTAGTGCAGTCACAAGGTGCTGAATTTTAAAAATCTAATACATGCTCCCTATTAGTGCAGTAACAAGGTGCTGGTGTTTTTAAATCTAATACATGCTCCCTATTAGTGCAGTCACAAGGTGCTGGATTTTTTAAATCTAATACATGCTCCCGATTCGTGCAGTCACAAGGTGCTGGATTTTTTAAATCTAATACATGCTTCCTATTAGTGCAGTCACAAGGTGCTGGATTTTTTAAATCTAATACATGCTCCCTATTAGTGCAGTCACAAGGTGCTGGATTTTTTAAATCTAATACATGCTCCCTATTAGTGCAGTCACAAGGTGCTGGATTTTTTAAATCTAATACATGCTCCCTATTAGTGCAGTCACAAGGTGCTGGATTTTTTAAATCTAATACATGCTCCCTATTAGTGCAGTCACAAGGTGCTGGATTTTTTAAATCTAATACATGCTCCCTATTAGTGCAGTCACAAGGTGCTGGATTTTTTAAATCTAATACATGCTCCCTATTAGTGCAGTCACAAGGTGCTGGATTTTTTAAATCTAATACATGCTCCCTATTAGTGCAGTCACAAGGTGCTGGATTTTTTAAATCTAATACATGCTCCCTATTAGTGCAGTCACAAGGTGCTGGATTTTTTAAATCTAATACATGCTCCCTATTAGTGCAGTCACAAGGTGCTGGATTTTTTAAATCTAATACATGCTCCCTATTAGTGCAGTCACAAGGTGCTGGATTTTTTAAATCTAATACATGCTCCCTATTAGTGCAGTCACAAGGTGCTGGATTTTTTAAATCTAATACATGCTCCCTATTAGTGCAGTCACAAGGTGCTGGATTTTTTAAATCTAATACATGCTCCCTATTAGTGCAGTCACAAGGTGCTGGATTTTTTAAATCTAATACATGCTCCCTATTAGTGCAGTCACAAGGTGCTGGATTTTTTAAATCTAATACATGCTCCCTATTAGTGCAGTCACAAGGTGCTGGATTTTTTAAATCTAATACATGCTCCCTATTAGTGCAGTCACAAGGTGCTGGATTTTTTAAATCTAATACATGCTCCCGATTCGAAGTCGCCATTATCTCCTGGTCGTGGTTTACATTCGCCTCAAGTTTGTGAAGTCCCTTGTGGGTTTGTTAAGAGTGGTGTATAGAGACTATCCCCCAGCTCATTGCTGTGCTCGCAGGGCTGGTAATACGGCGCGCGTGGGTGGAGTTTCGGGGCCGGGGGCGTGGTCAACTCAGGGCACGTGATGCCAGAGTTAGGCGCGTGGAGGGGACAGTCTCGCCCTACCCTCCCTCAAGCCGTGCGTCATTCGCTCCCAGCGATGGGCCAGGGCAACATCGCGAACCACTCCAGATAACCTGTTCAAGTCCCGCGCTTGCTGTCCGAGCGTTCGACGTAATAAAAGGTTTATGATTATAGTCTGCTTGCGGTTTCTTCACACTTTTTGAATAAAACCGTTGAAAAATCACCCCAGGTATTACGTAATTTATTGTTTCCGAACTAAAGCCATTTATCACAAATGGTTTTTTTTTTTTAACTTATATTAACATAAAGATACCTTATTTTTCCTTGAATCGAATTTTTAATTATATTTTATTTATAAACTCTATTATTTCGTTTATAATTAATATGCATAAATACAGGGATAATGTATGTGCGTTGGCAATGCCTAGTAAGAAGTCGTTCTCATACCAATTATCATATTAAACTGAGTTCACACGAACGCGGTGCGTTGTCCCTTTGGTGTCAGTTTCTAGGCTGCGTTCAGCTGTGTTCGCATTAGGCGGAGGAATATCCTGGAAGTAGAACTTTAGCAAAGTTTGAAGAAACTATGAATTGACTATATTTCGTGAATGTAATGCGAGTGCATGAGAACGTGAACGACATTATAAGTGGTTGTTCAAATGAATTTGCTCGTCTTGCATCCAACCAATCGCACACGGTTGTATATTAATAAGGTTCTAACAAATGAATGATTGTTCATATATATATTATAACCGTTTTAGTACTCTTGTGGCTCCGGCATTACTGTTCTGCAGTTCAAGCTAATCGATACCTGGGGCTGATCATAGATATCAGCCGTATATTGCAACATGTAATATTTCCAGTGAGTTAAGATCTGTCCCTCATCCACGGCACACATGTACATAATATATTTTTAGATAGTTGCGGCTTCTGCAATTGGGGCGATGCAATCTACTCATTTCTGGATGTAAAAACATAAGCGGCGAAGGAAAAACTGTCTTAGAAATGTGTATATTTTAACGCAGTTGTGATTACTATGAACGTACTGTTACTTTGAGGGACTTAGAAAATCAGGACACTTGTAATCTGTGTTTATGAATTTTTGAAATTTCCAGGTCATTAGAAATTAGTAATGAAAATGGAAGACCGACTTATGAACTGCTTGATTCCTGCTGCAGAGTTTTCCATTTACTATAAGGAGCCATTTGCTAGCTTGAATTATTACGTGCTGGCATTCGATTTGTTAGTAGTATCGTTGACTACATTGAAGACGCTATGTTGGTTTGATGACAAGTAGTGAGATTCTGATGTACTGTATACATCCCAGCCTTAGCTGTCGGGTGGTTCACTAGCCTCTGCCTTAGTCAGTGTAAACTGTTCAACGCAAATGTACGCTGCAGAGAGTCTCCACCGAAGTAGGTGTATTTTAACACCTAAAATTTAGGAGTGATTTTACACAAAAAGAACTGCAAAAGACAATTAAACAAGCACAATTTACATTTCTCTACTCTGCTACACAGTAGTAGAATTTCACAAGTTGTTATGGTATAAATACACATTTACATTTGGAGCGTGTTTCTTTGCAAACATAAAATGAAACACAATACATGTGTGCAAGCAGTCCTAAAAAAAACCGCTTGTATTATGTAAAACAAATTCAGTACGGTCTATTTGCGTGTTTCTACGCACAGATTTAACTTTGCAACATAAGCAAACGCATCAGGGAAGTTTTCCAAATTGCTGGCTAACATGTCCCGTCCCGGGCGAGTCCTAACAGCTATACCAACGGGCTCATGTGCCTTATCCAGATGAACAACGTTTTATTTGTCGGGCCGTTTTAGAATTTTATCTACTGTGAGAAACATATTCATTTTAAATTTCGTGTTCGGTTTTCCCTGTTTTGCAAGTTAGACCGACAAGAAAACACTTCTAGTTATTGAAAATAAATTTCTTTCTCTCAGAAAAAAACTGTTTTTTTGGCTGAGTATTGAATTGCCAAGGCTTAAATTTAGAAAATTGACCAAACGTGTGACATCGAAGTTTGCCCTATAAATTTAGGCTATATTAATTTTATACTTTTTTTTTGTTAATTGAAGTAAAAAAATTACAATTTTTTACACATTAAATTACACATATTTAGGCCTATACTGAAAATGTCAGCAAACCGTATCTATATTTAGCTTTTATCTTTCATTGAAAGTAATTTCACAGGTGAAAATGTGTAATTTCACACACAAATTGCTACATAAATGTTTCCTTATTTGATATATTCCTCGTCGTTAATTCAGACGTGCAGAAAACTAACAGTCGAATAAAGATTCAACTAACAACGATTGAAAAAAAAAATACGTTAAGCTCGAATGGAATGAATAAGTTAGGTAAGAAAATTAATTTTTTTAATGTAACCTAACGAAAATTCGCATTGATGCATTGTGTTCGTCACTAGCGTTCCTACATTTTTTTTCTATTCACTTACGCAATCCTACATTATGCAAATTTGAAAACAAGTATTTTTAATGATTTGCCTAATAGGCATTGTGCACAATCAAATTAAATGCAGATGTTTGTATAAATAACATTAAAGGATATCTGTGAATATATGAACAGACAGGTTTGGGCCAGCCTATTCTCATGTGTTAAAATAATATTTCCATTTAATTTTTCAACCTAAATTTTCTCGTGGACTATAATAGTAAAATCACGTTTGTCAACGTAACTTTACTCACGTTGTTAGTGTAAAGTTTTACTTTTAGTGCAAAATTATTCCTGCTGTCAACGTGACTTAGTAAACGCTTACTCAAGTATGGTCATTGAAAAATATCACTTGTGTGTATTTTCATGGTATATTTGCACCTTGACCATTCGTTGTTACAAGTGGCACGATGATTTTAACGCAGTGATACAGTAGGGATAAAAAATGCACAAATAGATTATTTAATTCGTGATGGTTTATTTTTACACAAATATTAAAACGTATACATCATTATCAATAAGTCTATGTATGTTGGTGTACCTACATTTGAATTCCGAGCAACATTATCGAATCAATTCAACTTTACACCTGTTTTTGAAAATTATTCATACCAAGTAGTACATTTACGCATAAATTTAATGTGTAAATACACGCGTTTATTTTAAAGTACAGCTCATTTCGTCTTGGATTGTGTGGTGTTCGGAACTTGTTTTCGTGGAAATTTGTTATTGGTTTATGAATACTTCATGGTAGGTCTAAAAAAAAAATTGCTACCCATTTGCGAATGTAACTCAATTACATTCATCCTCGAATTACAGCATGTCCTCAAATCAGCCTCACAGAATTCTCTCAAGTCAGTCCATTATGAAATATTTAGTTATAGACGCCCGACAAATAAGGCAGTAAAGACGATTCGAAATTTATTGTTTTGGTTCAAAAAATTAAAGGATTCGTATTCTTACATGAAGAAAGAACTTCCTTAAATGCCTTATTTTTTAATGGTGGTCTAATATTGTATAAAACAGCAATTTTGTTTAGACGTGTCATAAAAATTAGGACTCAATAAAATGAGACATACTTCTGAAGGAAAAAAACATGCATTTATATCAAATGTAAATGTTACAATTTCTTACAGCAATATACAGTAATCATCGTGTGAGTTAAATAGACCTGAAGAAAAATACTATCTACTATACCAAAGTAATTACGTTAGCCTTTTTTTTTNTCATCGTGTGAGTTAAATAGACCTGAAGAAAAATACTATCTACTATACCAAAGTAATTACGTTAGCCTTTTTTTTTGGCATGATTTTACTCAGAAAACTACACCTGATTTCACTTCTATTTTTGTTTAAAGTATTTATTTTCCNTTTTTTTTTGGCATGATTTTACTCAGAAAACTACACCTGATTTCACTTCTATTTTTGTTTAAAGTATTTATTTTCCAATTAACTAAAATCTCCAATGAGAAACACAGTAGTTTTGTAATAATGATTATTTTGGAACTATTAAAGATATGGCCACAACATTTTTTTTCCGTATAAGTATAAACTTGAATTGTTTGAGCTATGGTTATACTTTTCCTTTCTATATGTGTTAAACATATTTTTTTTTAAATAATGATATTACGTAAATTTTGGCTATATAGCTATCTTAGTTTTGTATTTTATATCGTCTAAATCATTAAATTAATTCTAATAAAATTTTGTATGCTGACTTTATAAATTACAACCATCTAATGTGTCCACAAAAAATATCTTTCGTCCACCATTTTGAAAAATAGTATCATGTGACAAATTAAAATTACGCGATATCTCCGAAAAACAACCGATTTGTACAAAATTTGGCGAGGAAGTTGAACTGTGGTAGGCCATATTAATTCATATGTTTTAAGTGAGAAAGTCTCTTATTTTGTGAATGGCGCCTGTACAAACATTTTAGCTTAGTGTTCTGTATCTACGAAACTGCGTAACGGATTTAAATTGAACTTTTTTGTTGTATCTATTGACAATCATCGCATGTGCATTAACTTCTTGTCCTCCATTCATAAAGATCGTCACATGAACAATGGATGTTTAATGCCATATTTCGGAGACCAATAAACCGATTCGTAACAACATTTCACGCAAGTGGGCTACAGCAGTGTGCGTAAATTAACATGTATTATTTGCGGCAGGCATGCTTTAATAGATGTTTATATCAATTATTAAGAATAGTTTATATCTATGAATGGTTTCAACAAAATTCAAACATATTTTGTACGTAAACAGTATTAATTAGAAGCATCATTTATGCACACAGAGATCCTCTTTTGCCGGCATTTTTTTCAAAGTAGTGCCAGGTGAGTAAATTGAACATATTGCCATATTTCCGGGATAATTCATTTAATTTCCACAAACTTTGCATACCTACAGAAGGCCATGTAGAGATACATGATTTAAATGGGGTCAGGCAATGATTTTAAAAATGGTGACTATATAAATATTTTTATATGTTTGGCATATCTAGTTAACAATTTCAATCAAACTTTTTAAAATTATAATATCTATTAAAAACATCGTGTACAGAATCTCTTTTTAAGCAACTTTGTAAGATAGTCCGGTTTATGAAAATAATGTTTGTATGCCATATCTCGGAGACCAATCAACCGATTTCCACCAAGTTTTTCACAGAAGTAGCATTATGGTAAGCCATGTAAATTTCTGTTTTTTTTTTTTTNATCAACCGATTTCCACCAAGTTTTTCACAGAAGTAGCATTATGGTAAGCCATGTAAATTTCTGTTTTTTTTTTTTTAGTGGCTCAGACAGTAATTTTCAAAATGGCCCGTGTAAATATTTAAGGTTAGTGAACCCTATCATTCAAAACATTTCATTGATTACATCCGAAGTTTATGCTCCGAGTCCTACCTCCATGATGCAGTTGATTGCGAGCCAGATTAATTTCAGAAGTTTTTCTGAGTTTGAATCCCGGGTAAGTCACTCGTGTATTTTAATTGTCTTTGTACTGTTTCGCATGTTACTGGTTTCATCTCTATTGATATTGCTGTAAATGAGTCGTCAACGCCCNGAAGTTTTTCTGAGTTTGAATCCCGGGTAAGTCACTCGTGTATTTTAATTGTCTTTGTACTGTTTCGCATGTTACTGGTTTCATCTCTATTGATATTGCTGTAAATGAGTCGTCAACGCCCACCTACCATCTAGGCGTTTTAGAACTTCGCCATAATTTATGTGCACAGGTGTAGAGGAAAGTAGGCTCATTAGTTATCAGTAACTTCTTTTTTTTTTACTACGAGCCTTGCAAATGTGGAGAAAGAAGTAAGGCCTAATTGCATACAATAACTTTACTCTGACACCGCAACAGATACCATTGGAGGTATTTTGTTGGGACAAACACCTAAGGATATCTTAAGGCGCCCGTCTACATGGAGCTTGAACTGCGTTGCAGAGTGTTCGAAATACACGTTTTTCAACGAAACTATTAAGCGTGCGTCCAACGTGCTGATCTACGAAAAGAACACACACTTCAGACGAGAGCTGTTAAGTACTTTCAAAATATCACGTACGTTAGAAACATCAATTCAGAGTACTCCAAAACCGCTAAAAACGGCCTTTCCAAGGCGCTGTAGCTCAAAATGCACGCATCAGATACATACAAAACTACTATAGGGGCCTGCATTGAACCTTCCTAAAGACTTCCCACTAATAAAAAATATGGTCACCGCTGAAAGTCCCATAGGTACACGCAGCACGAGAGAACACTGCACGCCAGTTCAGAGCCTTGCGCTTAGCGGCGATGGCGTACTTGATGCGCGTGGCAGTGTCGCCCTTATCGCTCCCGCGCTTCTCGGCCTAAGCGTGGGAAAAAGTTCCAGGTAGACGGGGGCCTTAAGGGAAATTTATTATAGTAAAATAATAGACTTACCGAATATAATAAAAATCAGCCTTGCTGTCAGCATTCCTTGTTTCCCTCCACTCCTTAGTAATTGGGTTAGTTAAAAGAAGTCAGGAACATACATTACACACACAATAAACTTATCAAACAGATAGGCCTAACAATTTCTGCACGCAACAGTTTTTATAGGTGTAGAACTAAAACATCGAAGAATTAGTTTCACTTAAAATTTTTTGCATAGTGACTAGTTTAATGATTAGCATACAGAAAGCAAATAATAAAAAATTATTTACATATTCTAACTCACTTATTTTCACAATTTTTTTTAACTTCTTTGTGAATAAATGCAATGTCGCGAGATTTTTCAGGCCAGATTATTTCTGGGTATTTATTGGTTGTGTGCATTGTAAAATTAAATAGCTATAATTAATGAGTAAGCCTAACACATACACTGTTATTAGCTTCTTATAATTCTTCGAAACTAATACGCAGAAATACTTTCAAAATCATAGTGGAAACATTAATTTAGATGAGTGTTATGATGAACGTTTTGTCGATTAAACATCGAAGTCAAACATTTCGCTCGTAAGTAAAATTGGGTGTCTTTGTTATTAAAATAAGCGAGAAAATATGTTAAAAGTTATTTCCGCATTAAACATGACAATTTTAAAGTATTTTGCGTTTGGTACTGCAAAATTGTGAATAATATAAATGGGATTGTAGATATTCACTATGACTAGTTCTATTCATACTGTAACTTACATAGTTAATGGAATTTTCACGACCCTCCTTAAGTGTTTTTTGAAAGAAAAGTTTGGTAATTAAATGAGGATTAAATTTTATGTGATACGTAAAGTATCAATAACACGATAAACATATTTTTTATATAAAAGTATTAGTCTTTTAGATTTTGATGTTTCACCCCCATCATACATGTTATAAATACATTTTTTAGGAATCGTAAACAAATATCTTCTTATTATTTTTATGTTTTCGTGCTTTATAATGATGAACTTGTTTTATTATGCCAACCACATACCCACGTTCGACTTGGAAAACGCAACATTCGTCTACTTGTGTTTAAAATATTCTTAATTATTTCATCATTCATACGTCAAACTATGCTTCAATAAATTCATCGCAACTAGTGGAAAACATTTCAATGTTCAGTAGTTTGATAAATTACCGCTGGAAAATGTGTGACTAAATATTCGTTCTTAGAAGAAGGCAAGGAATGCAGCAGAGTGAAGCGCGTCGCTCGGGAACGATCTCTCAGGTTGTCTCAACCCTTCAGTGCCTCGGGCAAGCCTAATGGCATGCCTGTCCTTGAGAGAAGACAATGCCTCCCCTACTGCGGCGGGCCACTGCCAGCTATCCCCCCCCCCTCACCCAAGGTCATTACTCGTGTCGATATGGTGAACATCACATAGGGATTAGGCAGCGGCACGAGATTGCTCTCAAAATGCGCAAAACATACCTACAGTTTTAGTTAAATTTCTTAAAATTCATAGCTGTGACAATACCCTTTTTTTTGGCATGATTTTACTTAGAAAACTACAACTGATTTCACTATTATTTTTGTTTATAATATTTCTTCTCCAATTAACTAAAAATCATGCACAAATTTACGTAATTTAATTATTTTAGAAAAAATGTTTAACACCAATAGAAAGGAAAAGTATAACAATAGCTCGAACAATTCAAGTTTGTACTTACACGGAAAAAAAAATTTCGTGGCCATGTCTTTAATAGTTCCAAAATAATCATTACTACAGAACCACTGTTTTTCTCATTCGAGTTGGGACTATATACCATTCTTAAGGTGGCCGCCTGGTTGAAGGAATTCAGCACGCCTGATGCCTAAAAGCGTGGGGGCGCTAGGGACGACCGAGACATGCGCATCAACTCTCTCATCGCCTCTACGCGCAAAGCACTGAACTGGCGTGCAGTCTTGCCGTCGATAACGCGCCTCTATGAGACTTTCAGCGGAGACCCTATCATTTTATGACGTCATAATAAAAATAAAGATTTGATGCACGTCCCTGTTCCTTTTTTAATGCTTTGAACCGGAACGTGGTAATACTTAAAAATGACCGTGGAAACACCCGTGTGAGCCATTTTCACTATCACAAAAACATTCTTTAGAGAGAAATGAAGGAAGTGAAAAGTGTGTACACTCACGTAACGTTTCCTAAATGCTGTTCGTAAGCAGACCTCACTCAGACACGTTGGACGGTTTTTTAGTAATACGTTTTCTGCTGGAACTCTGCACACCGTCCGGCGGCCTACCCCAGGCTGGCCAACTTAATGCTCCTGGCGAGACATTTTTTTTAGTCACTTTGGTTGCACATGTTGCGGTCACGGTACTGCTTTCTGTTTATTACTGGCTATAGAGTCTTCCTGGAAATATCGAAGCCACTGTTGTGCACAATTATAGAACTAATGCTATAGGATACCTGCTGGAATTCTAGCTTTCTACGGAAATTATTTTAGAAATTCACATACCTCTAGAAATAAGTTCCTGTGGATGTGGACCTGTCCGAAACTCGGCGTTAAGTGACGTCACATTGACGCAGTCCGAACATGGTCTACAAATGCGTTGTCCGAAGTTAGCTTTCAGAATCTGACACTAGGTCGCAGTGCATTCGCCACATTATTTGTTGTTACATGGTAATTTTCAAATTTGCTGAATTTTTTATTATTTATTGTTTACAAGGTGGGTGATTCGAAAATTTATTTCTAATATACGCCTTATCTGTTTTATTTTAAATAAATTCGCGCACTGAAATCCGCATTTTATTTCCCTAACTTTACGTTAAAAATGTTTTGGCCTTCATTTTAAATAGTTCTGACCGAACGAAGACATCACTAATTATTTATTAGCATTTAATCACATTTGTTTTGAGAAAGCCCAATTTGCACTTCCATTGTTTACATTTACAACGTAAACATTCTACGTATGCGCGCGAAAGTATTGGAAGTCTTCTTATTTTTCTATCAACTTGGGACAAAAGTTCAGTTTCCTGAATGATTTAACTTGGTACACGGGAGCTTGGGACAGCGCCATGACGTCAGAGGGTCGTGTGCACCAATCAACGCACACTTGTACTACGACACAGGTTGGGATAGCGCAATTGAAGACAGGCCTTTACACACGCACTTTGAGTCAAATGCGCGGTGCCTACCTTCAGCCTCGAGTGTAATGTACATTGCTTACTACATTCAGCCTCGAGTGTAATGCACATTGCTTACTACATTCAGCCTCGAGTGTAATGCACATTGCTTACTACATTCAGCCTCGAGTGTAATGCACATTGCTTACTACATTCAGCCTCGAGTGTAATGCACATTGCTTACTACATTCAGCCTCGAGTGTAATGCACATTGCTTACTACATTCAGCCTCGAGTGTAATGCACATTGCTTACTACATTCAGCCTCGAGTGTAATGCATATTGCTTTCTACATTCAGCCTCGAGTGTAATGCACATTGCTTACTACATTCAGCCTCGCGTTTCAGTGACAAAAAAAAAGTATTATCTTCCAAAACCTGTTCAAAATATTTGAGTGGTATCTGCTTACAAATTTACATTTAATAAACATTTTTGTAAGTGAAAATTGTTAAAACGGGCCTTCTTACAACCAATTCTATGTACGAAACTCTAGGTTACAGTATATTCAAACAAAGTATGAACGAGGAATACACCTTGATGTTAAATATTATACCACAAAATGATAGGATAACTACCAATAGTTGCGTAGAGGGCAGTTGCTTCGGGAAGACTACACACCAGTTCAGTGGCTAGAGTGCATTATAATAGGCGACACAATTAATAATCGGTCCGAAGAGCAACAATTATGCTTCCCCATCACAGAATCCAATAAGAACGACAATCCCAAGTTTCTGGGAATTAATTTGACTGTGACAGTTTTTCACTGTGGTTGTAAATGTCGGCTTTGATCACAAACTTTCCAATCACTTGGTGTTTCAATTTAATATTTTTCATGTGCATTAACCTATTATTTCAGTTCGAACTTCGAAGGTTTTATATGCCTGCGGCCTTTATGAACAGCTTCAGACCTTAAGCTATTTGTATAGTTATGATATATAATTATTAATTGCGAGAACAAGGAAGAGTTTCACTCAAGCCCCTTTTTTATAACAAAAAACCTTTCGAGATTATGCTTTAGTTAGAATTATGTAGTGCATCTTATTTGCATTTTGTACACATTTTATGCCTCTTCTGTTGACTTTCTGTGCATAAAAATGAAGTTCCTATATTTAATGACTTCTTTCATCTGTAGCTTACGTACTTTTCATTGACTTGCACCCAAAAAAAANAAATGAAGTTCCTATATTTAATGACTTCTTTCATCTGTAGCTTACGTACTTTTCATTGACTTGCACCCAAAAAAAAATTAAATTATTTTATTTATTGAACATATTTCATCTTCAGCGCAACTCTAAACTGAATTTTCAACATTTCNAAAAAAAATTAAATTATTTTATTTATTGAACATATTTCATCTTCAGCGCAACTCTAAACTGAATTTTCAACATTTCCAAAATATGTAGCTACGCTATAAATTTTTACTTAACACGTATTATAAATAATAATACTAGTGCACTTGAATCCCGATTAACTGAATCACGATTTAACGAATTTCCGGATTTACCTAATCCCGACGCAGTTAAAACTTAAGTCTTAATTTTACCAATTTTCTGATGCTACATTTCATTTAGTTTTGATTATGAACGAATTATTGGAAAATTGCTTGCAGTGTTCAATAAGAATAAATGTTTTCATTTTAAATTTAAATACTTAAAGATGGCATGTTTTACAACAAAAAAGTACCGGTTAAGGGTTTTAGTTTATTTTAAAATATATTATTTTTTAACATTCAGGTACGTACGAGTAGTACTAAACTGTGTAAAGTATCTATGTTTCTGGTTTAATTGAATCACCCTTTGTCCCATTTGTTCAGGTTAAACAAGGCTCGAGCGAAGCAGTAGTCGGTTCGTTGCGAAAATAAGTACATTTGTTAAAAAAAAAAAGTAACTCCTGCACCTGAAAACATACATTTATTGAACATGGAGTGGGTTTTCACTCAGCCAGGGAGTGAGTGAGTGAAGAGATTTGGGAGGCTCTTAACATCGAGATCTTGAGAGCCGACGAGGGCGAAGCGAGGCGAATATGGAGCAGCGTCGGAATGAAGGGGCGTGGGAAACGGGAGATCCCCGAGGAAACCCGCTGACGAGCAGCATCGTGCGGCATTATTCCCAGATGCAAAACTCCGGGGGTGACCCCGCCAGGAATTGAGCCCTGTTCACCAAGGTGGCAGGCGAGTAGTCTAACCACTACGCCACTGCGGCTCCCTCGGCCAGGAAAGGTAGCGCACTAACCGCATGATGTCCTCAGTTTACAACTATGCATTCAACTACTCCCGTAACGATGCCAGTAGCACAGGGTTGCTATAGGTATGTAAAACCTGGAAAACCTAGGGGAAACTAAACATCGTTCATGGTTACTTAAACACTTTTGAAATATACCTTTGAAAAATGGCACCGTCCCTAACTGCATATATTTTAACGGGTGCACTGAGCACTGACTCTCTAGTAAAGTTGGCAACGTCGGAGGGAAATAAGTTCCATATCTTAGCGTTGAATTAAAAGTATTAGTGTAAACATTTGTGATTGCTGAAATTTTTTCGTTTGCTCCAGATTCTTTAATGCATATGTGTTAGATTAGCAAATTAGTGAAATATTTACTTATCTTATAACTAGAAAGTTTCACTTTACTGGCTCATGGGACTGTTAATTTTACACGTGGCGGACGAATACCCAATGTGCATACAAATAGATCCCAAGCAGGGCTTTCAAAAGTGTTCAGTTCAGCAAACAGCCTATAGTGACCGACCCAGGAAATTTAAACTCACAATTCACTTTAAGGTAACACATTTCCTGTACAGATAAAACTGTATTACAAGTGCTGTATGTATACTATTTTCATAAACAGTAAATTCTGCATGTTTCATTTCAATTCGGTTTTTTAAAGCAGTGCTCTATTCTTTAAAATGTTTCGAATGGATTATGTAAAAGGTTGGGAATTTCTCCCTTTTGGTCTGTAAAACCAGGAAACGTCAGGTGAATGAAATGTTGGTATTGTGTGGCAGCCCTGGATGGCGAACAACGATCATACGTGATGTCTCGTCCTGACCATCACGGCAGTAGTACGGGACATGCACCGTTAAAGATGAGACACGGATAAATTGTAACGCTTACCTGTCGTCCTCCAGAACCTGTGCCTTGCCAAAGAAAAACGTGATTCGTCGCTAAACACAGTGGACATTTTGTACGTTTTACAAACGTTGCCTCGTCAACTAGTCGTCGAAAGTTTTTGCAACACTGCTAGTGAAATTTTGTTTTACACCGTAGAGGCATATGAAACATACTAATCGTAAATTTAAATCTCGATGATTATAATTAAAATGAAATCTATATAATTTTTTAAAATACAAAGGAGCTTTATGTTTTTACATNTTAAATCTCGATGATTATAATTAAAATGAAATCTATATAATTTTTTAAAATACAAAGGAGCTTTATGTTTTTACATAGCAAAGTTGAGTAAAATTGGCTCTGACGCACTTGTCGTTTTACAAAAATAATATTGCAACTGGTTAAACACAGAAAGCAGTTTACTTCTGTGCTGTATCGTCCAATTTCTGTGCGCGCAAACTGTCTTTCCGTCTTTTTTTGTAGTCGTCTTCGTTATGTTGTACAGAATTATTTCCCTTGTACCCGTATGTATTGTCTTTATGGTTCATACATTCCATTACTCATTCTAGTGTTTTTTATGCGGTATCTGATGACAACAGCAAGTTCTTGCTCACGTTTCCTTTCTTTCTTTTCATGCAGTATTCCGTNTTTTTTATGCGGTATCTGATGACAACAGCAAGTTCTTGCTCACGTTTCCTTTCTTTCTTTTCATGCAGTATTCCGTATTTTATGTGGCGCGCATCAAAGCTTTGCAACATGTGTTAGTATAATAATTTCTTGAATCACTTATCCTAATTGCAAGAATCAATCATAGGCAGGGGTAGTGATATTTCGCGAAAAGATTTCAAGAAAAGATACAGTCGAAATCACTGTAGGGTCGTCCAGCTTCTTTGATTGGCTAAAAAAATGTTCTGGCCCGTGTTAAACCGTTTGCGCACGAATCACGAAGGTTCAGTGTCGGAGTTACTTGTCCTGAGTGGCTTGGTCAAAGACGGACACGGCACCAGCAGCCAATGGAGGTATTACAACAGCTGAGGTGTGTATATAGTATTGAAGTCTACTGTGTGCTCCGATTTGTACGCGAAAAGTCACTGGCCCTAATCATAGGTAATGTGATTTTGGGAGTGCAATCTTGGGCCACGAGATCATTCGAAATATGGAGCACCAGGCCGCTACATCACAGACACGACTGACCTTGAAAGTCAAAATTTGTCTTAGGAACTCTTGTTATCCTCGTGGCGTGGAGGAAAAGTTTCGGTGTGGACTCAACCAGGACAGACAGGAATTAAGCCAGTCCACCTTGAAAGCCTGGCTGTAACGTGCATTCCGCAACTGAAAATTACTCTGTAAACACCGGACTGGCCGGAAGTCAACAGACAGGGGAAACAATTGTAGACAACAGATGCATTTTCCGTAAACAGTGGAATTCTTTCATATTGACGACTAGATTTTTAATTTGTCGCTGACTAAAACGTTTATGAATTTTTTTTTTGGACCACGGAGAGGAGTGGAGAAGGGGGGGGGGTTGTAGATACATGATGTCCAAATCTTCGTATATTTACGGAAATTTAATGTAGTCAATACACGGAAACGGCGCTTCGTAGCAGCGACGCACGGAAATGATGTCCTTACTAACAAAATACGGGGGAAAAAATGCGCAACTTCGACGATATTCTTTATAGCTTCATGTTGTGAGCACGAACGCTATCGAGGTTACACGAACCGTTATTCGGCGTTTTAAAAAATAAAATCATCGTTCCTGCGGAAGTTAAAAGTGTAAACGACACTTACACAGAGAAAAAGGTTTTGTTAAGTATGACAAGTTTTTTTTTTTTGGCGCAACCAAATTAATTGTTTGCATAAGGGCAATTAAGTATTTCTATGTTGAAACCAAATTGTTTTGTTGTTCGTATTTCTTTGTCGCGTATTGTGAGATTTGGTTGGAGCAACTTAACATCTGCATGGCACTACAAGCATTAAAGTTTCACTTATTATAGAAGAAAGTGGAAGCGCAGCAGAGCTTCGAACCCGGAACCTACGGAACCTATGGACCCGTACGCTACGCCTTGGCAAACTGACCACTCACGATGAGATGTTTTTAAGTACATACTTTTCTAAAATAGAACGTGTAAGTAAATAAATGTTTTCAAGTTTTAGATCTTTACTTCTTTGTTTTCCGTTAAACTTATTTCACTGGGATTGTTTCTGCCATTGTTAAGCATCAATACTAACTACCATGACTGTCACGATGATTACAAACACTCGAGCAGCATTTTCAAACGAAGTCAACCAAATGATCCTATCACCCTACAGTCAAACAAATAAAAGCCAGTCCATACCTGCTAACTTTTACGGTTTGCCCGTGAAGTGTACGGAATTTATAGTGTTTTTACGAGTTTACTGATAAAGGCTAAAGTTTAACGGGTTTTTTTTTGTTCACCATAAAATTCTTGTTTTGTTTGTTGACGTATTTTCCACATGATCGCCGTAGATAATGCCATGGAAACGCGCCACTCCATCAAAGAAACTTGTAGCTAATCGCGGCATGTTATTGGCTGGTTGAAGTCGTAGACAGCGCTGAAGTCGTATTTTTTGCGAAGTGGTCATGAACCGCATCTCGCGATATTAGCATGACACAGTGTGTGTTTACTGGTCGGCCATGGTCGTGCTGTAGTTGTGTATCTCTACAACGTCCGTGTTGCGTAGTAATGGGCAAAATGAGTGGAAAACGTAATATAACCTAGTTTCAGATTTTCAGGAAAGAGCACACCGAAGAATTTCCGNGATGGGCAAAATGAGTGGAAAACGTAATATAACCTAGTTTCAGATTTTCAGGAAAGAGCACACCGAAGAATTTCCGTGTATATTTAAGTCCAACAAAGGAGTGAAGTTCGCGTTATGCTGTGTTAGCAGGTGCGATATAGGCATTGCACATGACGGTAGAAAATATGCTTTCAACCACGTGAAGTGTGGGAAACACATTGAGAATTTGATAGGGGGTGTTACCATACGTAAACAAGCACGGTGGTCCCTGTTGACCGTGTGANTGGGAAACACATTGAGAATTTGATAGGGGGTGTTACCATACGTAAACAAGCACGGTGGTCCCTGTTGACCGTGTGATTTTGGCGATTCTATTGGTTGACGATGGGGGTGAATGTTGGGGGCATGCGCAGAAGACTAAAATCGTTCGCTAGGGATTGAGCGTGGAATAATTTGAAAATTTTACAGTTTTTTTTTGTCACAAGTTCTGACGTGGATAATGTTACAAGAGAAGAATACTATTCACGTATTTTCTAGTCGAACACGACATTCCAATAAGTGCAGCATACCGTGCTCAAAAAAATGTTTTCTGATTCGGATGTGGCAAAAAAAGTATATGAGGGCCAGTTAACAGTATTAATTAGGATTAAAGTTTGAACTGTTGTTTTAAGTAATATGTGAGAGAGCGTGTGTTGTACATTACATGTAACACAACAGCTACAGTGCTCATGTGAACTGTTCATAACTGAAGTTGATTAAAAGGAAAGTTGCTGTGACGGTAAGGCTTGTAGTGTGTCAATGCTTACCGTTTTAAATTATACTAGTATTACTTCTTATTATACACGGAGCTGCAAAGTTCTTTAAAATTAAAAGAAAGCATATTATTCAAAAGTATTTCAATAAACAATTTGACCATAATTTATTTTGAACTTAAGGTTGGAGTACACCCATTCTCACAGAGTTAACCTACAATTGATAAAAAATACTGCAGTTTCTGCAAGTTTAAAGAAGTCTTGACCACAAGCATTTTTAACTTCTACTTAGTACTTTTTTTGTAATTTACGGTCAAAATGTTAAATTAACATTTTAGAAAATATGCCTGTGTGGAAGAAATTTTCTCTGAAGTACTGTAGGTTATTGGAAAAATGACGCGTCCAGTTTACGTTATAATTGACATTTTCAAAAAGATTGAGGATTTGAAAAGTTGGCAGGTATGCGAGCACCGAACCAAGTGATTTTGTTCCCGCAACAAATTCTGTAATAATAAACACCAGATTACCAAATGCTTACTCCCATTTTATAATGTTATATGTTTACGGTAACGAAACCCATTAGTTGAACGGACTTGTAAAATAGTTGTGTTTACTAAATGCATACGGTACAGATTATGTTGGAACAACCAAATAATTGTTGTGCTCAACAAGTTGTATTAAAATAAATTANCAACCAAATAATTGTTGGGCTCAACAAGTTGTATTAAAATAAATTATTTGGTTCCAAGAACGAATGCATATTGTTACAAAGAATGCCTGAGGGGCGTATCCCAGTTCGTGAGGGACGGAGGTCTTAATAAAAATAAAATAACTAAATTCAATAATTATGTTTATTCTCAATGCTACAAACAGTCAAAAATCTGTTATCTACCAGTCTGGGCGTCCTATTACCTCTTATTATTCTTATTGAGGGCAATATTTAATTACTATCTCCATTTCAATTAAAATCTTTATCNGCGTCCTATTACCTCTTATTATTCTTATTGAGGGCAATATTTAATTACTATCTCCATTTCAATTAAAATCTTTATCGCAGTCTTTACTCTGGGTTAATGTACTTTAAACTACTTCATTTATTTCCACACATTTGGTTAGAACTGTCTACTTCCATCGTCCCGGATGTCTTTCCACTCGCGCATCCAGTCCACAGTCCCGCAGATCAGTCCCACCCTTCACTGCACACAAGCTCGCCGACGCACTCTCGCAGATCGCTGCAGTCGTCCCTCGCCGCTCTGGAACCGCCCAACTGTCGCTTGAGGTCGCACGAGACGCCACGCTCGGCTCTTAATCACTCCCCCATCAGAGTCTCGCAGGTGGTATTTATACATGAGGTAGGTGCCGTCTAGAACGTTCTCGGCAATCCAAGTTGTACTGGGAAAGGTAATGGTGATGCCGACGACTTTCCTGCATGATAAATGGAGAAATATAAGCTTCTCAGGGTCAGTGAGACACGAGCTGCGATAAGTTTATCGGCGTGTGCGGCGGCGTCCTTTATGATAGGCCGCTCGCTTCGTCTAACGTTACAAACTTGACCTCCAGCTCTCGGCGCCTTCCCACGCGAATGAAACACCAGACCGCGAAAATGATCATCGTGTGTGCTCGCTTTCTGTAACCGATACTCGGCCACCGGCCTATCTCTCGCTTGTTCGTTCAAAACAATCCCTTGTCTTGCTGCCGCCGCTATCGTACGACGACTCTCTGTCCTTCTCTTCGCTTACTCGCGCGGGGCGGGCCAATGACAGCTCCGCGGACCAGCGGCACGTAGCATCATGTGAAAAGCAACGGCAGATTAGCTGAGTGAACAAAACTGTGTTTATTGTAAACAAGGACTTTTAAAGCAAATTTATATATATCTGCAACAAATATTTTTCTCGTGTATTCTTCGTACTTTCAAACATCAACATACATCACAAACCATCTGTAATGGACGACAAGTTGTACACGTCGCGTAAAAGTACTATAGTTATACTGCACCATATTTTATGAACCCTGTACGCGAATGGGTTCTTATATTTTCGATTTTTGTTGAAATCCCGTTGCAGAAGAAACATTTACATTAAAAAACAAAACATTTTATACTCGTTAAAGTATCTAGCTAGGAAAATGTTTTTTTTTTATATATATAATTCTCAGAAAACTCCTTGAAATTTACGGGAAGTTATTTACTAAGAAAATCAAATTTTCGGTATAGTAATTTTCTGTTATTTTGTTAAATATTGTTCACTCTAAGTTCGAATCAGTGACATCAATCAGTGAAATAACGTTCACAGAAAGTCAGCTGATAAGCTACTGCTGACTGGGAACAAGTGACTTATAGCAGTCGCATTCTTGATATTCAGTGGGAATCACAAATAAATCAGTGGAATTCAGCCTTTATAATAATTCGTTATCTGGTACTGATTTTCAGTTGCGCAATTTTCACTGTTTTCACTGATTTGGCTTAATTCTCACTGTTTAAAATTTAGAGTTTCTAGGGTTTCTAGGTTCCTGGGGGATGATGGTCTTAATAAAGTAAAATAACTTAAATTAAATTTCCTAATTTATTTACAGTTAGACCAAAAAAATGTTGCCGCTTATCCCTTCACAATATACAGAAATTCACTTAATTACAATCCACTGTAGAACCAGTAAACTGCTACTGAGTACAGTATTTTTACCTTGTTCGTACAACATGGCGAACACGGTGATGTTGCCAGCGGGTGTTCGTGTCAATGCAGTGGCGGATTTAAGTACAAAGGCACAGATGGCAAACGTTACAAAGGACCCAAACACGTGCGGATAATTTAAAGTCCAAATTAAGAAGAACAAAAAATTCCCTAATCTTTTGTTTGTTAAATTTTTTTTAAACTTAAAAACAATTTGATGAAATGATGCGGAATGTATAAATGTTTAATAAAATGCTTTTGTCTAAATTGCGAGTTCTGACTGGCCAAACTTTTAAAATCGAACGGTCGTTTGTTCCAAAATATCACCTGCGTACGAAAACGTTCCATACAACAGTCCCAAGTTGTAGAATAAAATTCCTTTAAAAAAATTATTTTTTGAGAATTCGTTAGTTGATGTAGTTCGTTCATAGTTACTTCAAACTTTTCAAAACCCCGTTTCATTCTTTTTCTCCGCCTCGTGCAACAAACCCTTATCAAAGTCTAGAAAATTACTCTATACATACAGTTTCTACCAAAAGTTCAAGGCCACCCCGCCAGGAACATGAATTTTATATTACAAATTATTTTTTTTCTGTACACTATTGGACTGTTTCTAGCGTGTGTTCCATACTTGTTGTCAGTTACTGGTTACGCCTCCTGTAGCTTTAAGACACATCTTCATTCTTGCAACCATACTGCGGTTGCAGATAGTCACGTTTATGTGTATTGTAAAATTGAATCCAAATTCGTCTGCTCGTTCCTTTTACGTGTTCCGTCTCAGTTTCCTTACGTATCCGTGCGTTGTACAACGGGATTAAGCATGCACAGTAAGCAGCATTGGTTGTACAGTTCCTTATTTTAGCAAACGTAATTTTAATGAAGAACGGAGATATTTTAAAACTATTTTTTTACGAAAATTCTTTATTTTACAACACTAAAAACGTATAAGACCAACGTCACATCGTATGATAATGGCTGGTGGTCTTAAACTTTTGGTAGGAACTGTAGGTTACTCTACTCTGAAGGGACAACGCACCGTATCAGTGCGTATAAGTTTAAAATTTTGCATGAGAACTATTTCTTACTAGAAATTACCAAAACACATATTTTCCCTTTTTTTTTATTCAAATGGGCGATATACAAACAAAAGTTCAATTTAATCAAAAAATTAAATACTTTTTACGTTAACAGAAGTGTAAATGGCGTGTGATGTCATATTTAGGAAACAACCAAACACTCGAAAACCTTTCTAAATTCATGCAGTTCAGCTACAGATCCAAACATTCCTATTTCGTGGCCAAATATGTACGCACAAACAAACACAACATTCACATTTTACTGGAACGTTAGATGTGCCGTCTCGTTGTATCCTCTACAATGGGCATTTTCGTGTATACAGTGCTGCACTCTGGAGGACTCTAAAACGAGAACAGCTCGATCGAAAACGTGCCCAGCGTAGCCAACCTTTCGCAATGCCAGGATCGTACTGTTTTTAAGTTTTGTAAATTTTCTTGTGTTTTTAGTGAAAATATATCAGTGTACGCTNGCTTGTTCGTTCAAAACAATCCCTTGTCTTGCTGCCGCCGCTATCGTACGACGACTCTCTGTCCTTCTCTTCGCTTGCTCGCGCGGGGCGGGCCAATGACAGCTCCGCGGACCAGCGGCACGTAGCATCATGTGAAGAGCAACGGCAGATTAGCTGAGTGAACAAAACTGTGTTTATTGTAAACAAGGACTTTTAAAGCAAATTTATATATATCTTCAACAAATATTTTTTCTCGTGTATTCTCTGTACTTTCAAACATCAACATGCATCACAAACCATCTGTAATGGACGACAAGTTGTACACGTCGCATAAAAGTACTATAGTTATACTGCACCATAGTTTATGAACGCTGTACGAGAATGGGTTCTTATATTTTCGATGTTTGTTGAAATCCCGTTGCAGAAGAAACATTTACATTTAAAAAATACATGTTATACTCGGTTAAAGTATCGAGTTAGCTAGGAAAACGTTTTTTTATAATTCTCAGAAAACTCCTTGAAATTTACGGGAAGTTATTTACTAAGAAAATCAAATTTTCGGTATAGTAATTNTAATTCTCAGAAAACTCCTTGAAATTTACGGGAAGTTATTTACTAAGAAAATCAAATTTTCGGTATAGTAATTTTCCGTTATTTTGTTAAATATTGTTCACTCTAAGTTCGAATCAGTGATATCAATCAGTGAAATAACGTTCACAGAAAGTCAGCTGATAAAGCTACTGCTGACTGGGAACAAGTGACTTATAGCAGTCGCATTCTTGATATTCAGTGGGAATCACAAATAAATCAGTGAAATTCAGCCTTTATAATAATTCGTTATCTGGTACTGATTTTCAGTTGCGCAATTTTCACTGTTTTTACTGATTTGGCTTAATTCTCACTGTTTAAAATTTAGAGAGTTTCTAGGGTTTCTAGGTTCCTGGGGGATGGTGGTCTTAATAAAGTAAAATAACTTAAATTAAATTTCCTAATTTATTTACAGTTAGACCAAAACAATGTTGCCGCTTATCCCTTCACAATATACAGAAATTCACTTAATTACAATCCACTGTAGAACCAGTAAACTGCTACTGAGTACAGTATTTTTACCTTGTTCGTACAACATGGCGAACACGGTGATGTTGCCAGCGGGTGTTCGTGTCAATGCAGTGGCGGATTTAAGTACAAAGGCACAGATGGCAAACGTTACAAAGGACCCAAACATGTGCGGGTAATTTAAAGAAGAACAAAAAATTCCCTAATAATTTTTTTGTTACAATTTTTTTGTTTAACTTAAAATAAATTTGATGAAATAATGCGGAATGCATAAATGTTTAATAATATGCTTTTGTCTAAACCGCCAGTTCTTACTGGCCATATTTTTAAAATCGAACAGTCGTTTGTTCGAAAATGTCACCTGCTTACGAAAACGTTCCACACAACAGTCCAAGTTGCAGAATAAAATTTCTTTTAAAAATTATTTTTTGAGAGTTTATTAGTTGATATAGTCCGTTCATAGTTACTTCCAACTTTTCAAAGCCCTGCTTTCATTCTTTTCCCCCGCCTCATGCAACAAAGCTTTAACAATGCCAGGATCGTACTGTTTTTAAGTTTTGTAAATTTTCTTGTGTTTTTAGTGAAAATATATCAGTGTACGCTNGCAATGCCAGGATCGTACTGTTTTTAAGTTTTGTAAATTTTCTTGTGTTTTTAGTGAAAATATATCAGTGTACGCTGGTACGGCCAGACAATTTTGTTTGTAAGCAAGAGTTCTGATTTTAATCTTTTTTAAAAGACATGAGAAATATCTTTTGTGCTTTTTTTTATATAAATGCACGATCGTGGAAGCGGTTTGTACGATACCTCCGAGAACACCTGGCAAGTCCTTATGGGAGACTTTGAAAGAGTAAGGAAAACCCAGCCAGCAATCAGGTTGCCGCAGGTTTAATGGACTCTTAGTTAATGACAGAAGATCGTACAACTGGCGTACGAGCCTGAGTTTGCATCCCGTACACCACACGAAATTCTCGTACTCGCGTGATCGGGATCGTGCGTGCGGTCGGCAACGCTGACGCGAATTGCAGCGAACGCGTATCCGTGGAGTTGACGGTCGGTTCACGATGGAAAAACGCGTGCGAAACGAACGTGCACGCATCGAAATGGAAGTAGATTTTGTTTACGGCGCGGTTCATTGTCACCGTCTACGTCAGGGCTGTCCACGCACAATAAAGACCATGAACCACGCCGTATAGAATACCCACTTTGATTTTGATACGTACACGTTGGTTATGTACGCCGTTTTTTTTTTCAACGTGAAGTGAGCTTGTTTATTTTTCTAACCTACTCTAAAACCAAGTGTTATATATTGGTCCGCGGTAGGAACGGGATTATTGCGTCTCAGGGCTAACCCCTTAGGTTTACAAGGGAAGGAAAAACATGCAAGGAGACGTGCATCGCGGCAAAGAGGGATTGGGTTCCCACGGCCGAGTTNGGTTTACAAGGGAAGGAAAAACATGCAAGGAGACGTGCATCGCGGCAAAGAGGGATTGGGTTCCCACGGCCGAGTTTGGCCATGGAAAACCTCCCTAATGTACTTATAGTTAACTAACTACATCTAGAAGAGAAAGGGGGAAAACCGGCACAGACACCGTAAAAACCCTTTCGACGGGAAAGAATTAAAAATTGTTGCATGCATTATGAGAGAATGCTACAGGAGAAAGATAGGTGGGTACCATGCTCTTTATTATTGGGAGAGGAGAAACTAGTAGAGAGGTGGCTGGGGGGAGTGAGCTTGACGCGTGGAGGGCTTGCAGTGGCCGTCGGTGCAGGAGCTTCTGGAGGCTGCGTCCTTGTCGCGCGGAGATACCGGTATCGCCGACACTCGCCCTCCCAGAGGCGACGCAAGGGTGTCTGGTTGCGGCGACAAGTGCGCAGTGTCTCGCTCGGTAACTGGACTCCCGGCAGGTCCTGCAGACAGGACACGTCGAGGACGTGGGACGCCTGCGCGCCGTCGGGTTTCCGCTAGACTCCGCCGACTCGGCGGCTCCCAGGCGACGCCGGATTTCAAAATATCCTGCCCCAGGCCTGTGCCCGGGGAACGACCTTCACGGCAGTCCATCTCCCGTGTCCCAACGTTGAGCTGCTTTCCCGCTATTAACGACAAAATGGCGTGGATTGGATCATAGGTTAGAAAACTTCCTCTAACCGATTTGTAATGGAGTTTGATCGAATTCAAATCAGTCAAAGTAATTTATTAATGTAATAGTGCTTGTGGTTTGTGAATTGAGATATACACAAACACGTTTATCACTGTTGACCATGCGACTTTGACAGATGTGTTCCTTTTGGGGTAGGTCAATGTTGGGTACATGCACAGAAGACGAATAGGCGGTCTACGTCATCTTTAGTCTATGGTCCATCTACGCCGCTCTCTCGTATTCCCGTTCTTACGTCCAGGGGTGTGAATCAATTAAAAGGGAGGAAGGAGGTGCTAGGAAATTCCCCTTCCCGTAATATTTATTTCCTTTGCCCAAATGGGACGAAGGTGGTTGAGCGGTTATACTGCTCGCCTCCCACCAATGCGAGCCGGGTTCAACCCCTGGCCGGGTCACTCCCGGATTTTCGCAAGTGAACATCGTTCCGGACGATGCCGTTGGTCAGCGGGCTTTGTCGGGGCTCTGAAGTTTCTCCCGCCCTTGTATTCCGGCGCTGCTTCATACTCACCTCATTTCACTCTCATAGGCTCTCGCCCAAATAACTCAACTCTGTGGCTCAAGTAAGGAAAATATTCCACTTCCAGGGAAAATTATTACTCTCCATGAAGAGTGATAATAATGCATGATTATTAAAATAAATAATGTGTTTTTTTTTTATTGTTCTCTATCTTGGGTAAGCCGGCGCGGGTATCTTTTCTTTTTATTACCGTAAATTGTCTATCATAATTTGTACTGTCCAACATCTATCGTTAAAAATAACTCATGCCCACTAGGTTTAAATTGGTTTTATAGTATTTTAAGCTAATATATACCCAGTATTATTACTTTAAGTATCACAAAGGAAACTTAAATATATCTTTATAAATGATTTACGTGTTCTTTTAGCTTTCAATCGTATGTCACATCTTACAGTTTATACCGAATTTGCAACAGTCTCAGGTTCACTAATAAATAAATAAACAAACATACAAATTTCCCCCTCTCAACTGTCGTGCTCTCGGTTGGCAGTGCTCCATTGAAAACCATTCTCCTCCTGCCTTCAGGACCTCGTCTACCTGGCTCTTGAACTGCATTGTTGGGTATTTGAAATACGTCAGTTTTTTTAATGAAAATATTAAATTGTCTATCAGGGATTGGTGGCCGGTGAAGATGACCTGAGGTGAAGGAAGATANGATTTACGTGTTCTTTTAGCTTTCAATCGTATGTCACATCTTACAGTTTATACCGAATTTGCAACAGTCTCAGGTTAACTAATAAATAAATAAACAAACATACAAATTTCCCCCTCTCAACTGTTGTGCACTCGGTTGGCAGTGCTCCATTGAAAACCATTCTCCTCCTGCCTTAAGGACCTCGTCTACCTGGCTCTTGAACTGCATTGTTGGGTATTTGAAATACGTCAGTTTTTTTTAATGAAAATATTAAATTGTCTATCAGGGATTGGTGGCCGGTGAAGATGACCTGAGGTGAAGGAAGATAGAGCAACCATAGAACGCAAAGGACGGGGAAACGGCAGTGCCCCGATAAAACCGGCCGTAAACCAGTAACGCCCGCCACGTTTCACATAAACGAGAAAAAAATACCAGGAGATAGATGTCAGCTAATTTATTTAACTAAGACCTCCATCCGTCTACGAAAGTGGACTTTCCCTCGCATGCTAATGAGTAGGGGCAGTGATATTTCGCGAAAAGATTTCGAGACAAGATACAGTCCGAAGTACTGTAGGGTCGTCCAGATTCTTTGAATGGCTAAAAAATGTCTTGGCCAGTGCTAACCGTTTGCGCACGAATCACGAAGGTTCAGTGTCGGAGTTACTCAGTCCTGAGCGGCTTGGTCAAAGACGGACACGGCACCAGCAGGCAATGGAGGTATAACAACTGAGGCGTGTATATAGTATTGAAGTCTACTGTGTGGTCAGACTTTTACGCGAAAAGTCACTGGCCCTACTGATGAGTAGTGAGCCGAAAATTGCGCGTAATCATCTGGCAACCAGCTAGACGCCATAATCCTTAGTGTACCAGAGTCTCAACTAGTTGCTATTTGGCTGATGCCCAAGTTTTGCTCCAGAATAGGTGGCACGGGATTTGGTTCCTACTAATGCGTATATTTGTTTCACTTCAAGGGAACGAGGTTAACAATCCGGGTCACTGTGTTTTTATACCCCTGTAACTCATTTTGACAAAAACAATACACAGAACAAAGTCTAAATGTTCGTGCAACAAAAAAAAAAAAATTCTTTAAACTTTTATGATGTAATAAAATTAACGATGTTGTGACATACTGAATAATGTCAACCATTACAAAATGTTATATTACTGTAATGCAAATATACTGTTGAAGTGTTAATGTTAATAAAAAAAGCCTCTAAGTAACGTTGCCGTAACCAAATGTTGCATTACGCTAAAAATATCAGCTAGAATAAAATGTTTTTTTTTGTTACTGCCATTAGAGAAATGTTCAACCAGCACAAGTGTTCACTGACTTGGCGTTGCAAAATGGCGGTTAGTACTGAACAGCGATAACCTCGTAAAATTAAACCACTGTATTTAAATCTTAAATCATAGTTTGACAACTAAATGTGGCTGAGGCCAGCTCTGAAGCCTTGTAAAGCAGTTTACGTCTGCCAAATATGCGTACGTTTCTACAGAATTAATTATCTCCACATAACGCAAGAGAACTTCAGTTTGCCGTTGTATTGTGCTGATGAATGCCTTCAATATAAATCACAAACAGTTATGTCATGATAGAGCAGTCGGTAGGACGTCAGGTTTCGTAAATTAGAGAGTGTCGGGTTTGATTCCCCTTACGATCGTCATTTGTTTTTCGTTGGTAATATTTATTTTCACAAAAATAAATAATTGGACTTTTTAAAGCTCAGAAAATACAAGCACATTTTTAACACAAATTTTAACACCAGCTCAAAGAAAATTTGTTTTGCCGCAACATAAACATCGTAATGTTGGCAGTACAGTAAGGAGGTAACGTTGTTACAAAAGTACTTAATGTTACATTCATAGCATAACAGTGTATCGCATTAACAGCAACATTAGTTCCCNTTGGCAGTACAGTAAGGAGGTAACGTTGTTACAAAAGTACTTAATGTTACATTGATAGCATAACAGTGTATCGCATTAACAGCAACATTAGTTCCCGATGGTACACAGAATTTTTCTGTGAGTTTCGCGNCATTTTTAACACAAATTTTAACACCAGCTCAAAGAAAATTTGTTTTGCCGCAACATAAACATCGTAATGTCGGCAGTACAGTAAGGAGGTAACGTTGTTACAAAAGTACTTAATGTTACATTCATAGCATAACAGTGTATCGCATTAACAGCAACATTAGTTCCCGATGGTACACAGAATTTTTCTGTGAGTTTCGCGAGTAGGCTAACTAGGTTAGGATATCCCGCAACGCGTTAACCGACGTCATTGCAGTTATCTACAGGATAAAACCCTGTTTGCTGCTTTTCGGTTGCAGCTGATTGGCCAGCTAAACGATTAGTCAACAGCCAGGCGTCCGCGTACACTTCCTATCTTAAATATGCCTCGAGAAACTAATTTTAAACGCGCGCTGATAAACCGACCCGCCTAGGCTGCGAATCGCCCGCAATCACTTGTTATGCACAACTTTGCAAAGCTCGGTGACGTTATCCGTTCCTTCAGGCGACGCGTTTGAAATTGGAGCAAACTGACCGTCGGCACAGCCTGGTCTTATCGACTGTGTTAAACAGGCCAGCTCACCAGATTCGTTAGGCAACGTTTCGTGTCTCTTTTCCTTCTGACGTGGCGGTGTCACGTGTGGTCAGAACCAGAGTGTGTACCAAACACCTGCGTCGAACGTGGTTGTGGACCAGAGGGGTGGGTGCTGTAACCTCTCAAGTTCTCACATGGGTCTCAGTGTAAGCAGTCGTGTGCATTCTAATTTTTAAAACCCTGCGCAACGTTTCAATGTAGATCTCTTTTCAAGACAAAAATTTGATTACTGAAACATGAATGCGGTCTTTGAAAAGTGTCGAAGTCGGCGAACGTTGCTGTAAGTAGCCCTTGGTTTAAGATATTTATTTTTTCTGTAAAACAGTGTTTTAAACTGTAGCGACAATGTGTATCTTTTCTGAAGAGATTGCTGTTTTAAAACTCTTTAGAATTCCGAGGAAACAGAAGACACGCGAAGCTTGTGTATGCTGTTTTCCATCGCCGTCGCACAGTTTCCTCACGGCAGGACTAAGTAGGGGTTCTTTACGTCGGTGTCCCGAGAGCCGACGAGGGTGAAGAGAGCTATGAAGCAGCACCGGAATGCAAGGGCGGGGGAAACGGGAGACCCCCCCGAGAAAACCCGCCGACCAGCGGCAACGTCTGGCACGATTCCTACTTGCGAAAATGCGCGAGTGACCCGGCCGGAGATTGAAACCGGTTCGCTCTGGTGAGAGGCGAGCAGTCTAACCGCTCGGCCCCACACAGTGCAGAGAAGTGCGGGAAGATTAAATGGCATGGCGGTTCCTTTGATCTGGACGTAACCACTCTCTACCACCCTTCTTTGAGTAACCAACTATCATCTCGCGACTCCATTGTATTGCTCCTGACTTTGTCTGTATTGTGCTGGAATTGATGAGTCAGTGACTTTTCAGCGGTAAGATTTCTCGTCTAGCTGTTCTTGAAAAGACTGCAACTTCGTTCTACGTGTATAACTGTACGGCGTATCTCCTAGCCGACTTCCGTCCCAGCCCCTTCTCTCTCTGACAGACAAAGAAGCCAATCAAGAGTGACCTAGGAGTTTCCCGAAATCATCACGGTAAGCTTCAAACATTTCAGTTACTCCGAGACGGGATGACGGTATGTCAGACACGCCCTGAGCACAGAATACTTATTATACAGAAGTGACACGGCCGCTTGCACCGCGAAGTACTGCCTCACGCGCCGGTGAAATGAAGTCACTGGCTGGCAACATGTCGGAATGCCGTTCGCCAATCAGCGTCCTGTGACTTACTTGTCGACCGGTAGCCCGGCCAATAGGCAGTCTCCGCAGCACGCAGTAACCAATGAGGCACAGGTCTCGCTCCGAGAGACTAGCGCAGCCAATCGGCGATTGGCTTCGGCAACATCGAAGGAACTGCGACGCCATTCAATTTCTGTATACGTGGGTATTCTGTATCCTGGAGAACCCTCGTTAATAACGAACATACACACAGGAGAACAAGAACCGAATTCATCGCTATCTAGTATTACGTGTATATGGGATAAAACTGCCTACTCACTCGGGTAGAAGCCAGTGAATCAGTGCGAAAACAGCTGAGATGCAAGTAGTTCATGGTAAACTGAGTACCTCTTGAAAGCCCTGCCTAAGACCTACTTGTATGCACGTTGTGTATTCTTCCGCCTTATGTAAAATTAACAGTGCCATGGATTACATCAATTTTTTTCATGCGTCGGTCAAGTGAAGCTAGGAAATTATTAGAAAAGTAAATATTTTACAAATCTGATCAGTCTTACACTTAAATGCATGAAAAAAAAAAACTGAAAGTGGAAGGAATAAATTCTAGTTGTCACATATGTTTACCTTGCACTTTAAATGGCAAAGTCATGGAACTACTTTCCCTGNAAACTGAAAGCGGAAGGAATAAATTCTAGTTGTCACATATGTTTACCTTGCACTTTAAATGGCAAAGTCATGGAACTACTTTCCCTGAATTTTTACCAACTTTACTGGGGGCATGTCACTCACTGCTCTCGTTAAAATACTTATGCAGGTAGGAGTAGTGACTTTTTTCTAATGTTGACTTCAAAAGTGCTCACTTTACCGTGAACAGCATTTATAAAGACATAATTTGAGTCTTCCATACAGTTGCAGCCTGCAAACGGTTAATCAAGCAGTTTTGAAATTAACGTTTGAAAAACGTCACTGCCCATACCTGCATATGCATGTTGTAACGGGCACACTGAACCGCATGCGGCCAGTTAAGTTGGTAACCTCGGAGGGAAATTAGTTCCATGTTTCAACATTGATTTAAAAAGTGCCAGATGAACATTTTGTAAATACTGAAATTATTTTCTTATTTCTGTTTTTTTTCAATGCACATGCAAGTGTAAGAATCTGCAAATTTGTGGAACATTTACTTTTTCTAATAGTTTCGCAGTTTCATTTTACCGGCGCATGAATGAAGTGAGCAAGCCCTACGGAAACGGCGCGAGAGTTGAAATCACCCAACAACGAAACAGTTCCTGAACTGAAGTGTTTTGCGGTACAACTAGTCCTGGAACATTTTCGCGAAAAAAAATAGGTAGCCCTAACAATGTGTATACAAGTGGATATTAAGAATGGCTTTCAAAAATGCTCTATTTACTGTGAGCAACCTATACAAATTAAGTCGTGAAGTCAGGTTGACGAAACTTCTAGTCTCAAAAATTATTTCGCAGAAAATTACCAGCTCCGCCGGCAAAAGATGTCGGGGAAGAAGAGACAACGTGATGATGACAGGGCGATGACGANGCAGAAAATTACCAGCTCCGCCGGCAAAAGATGTCGGGGAAGAAGAGACAACGTGATGATGACAGGGCGATGACGAAGTTTTTGTGGCGACTCTCGCCGGGTTCGTGAGCTCCCGGAACAATAAGGAGATTTGCAAGTCTGTCCGTAAGGGTCACGTGCGAAGTCGCTGACGTTCTCGACGAGGAAATCTCACCTCCACATCCGCTGTTATTGTTTTGTCTCCGAGCTTCTCTTATGCCGAGTTCGCAGAATTTCTTAAGGCTCCTGCCTACCCGGTAGCTTTTTTCCCACGTTTGAAGCCGAGAGGCGCGGGAGCGATAAAGGCGACTCTTCCACGTGCATCAAGTGCGCAATCGCCGCTAAGCGCAAGACTCTGAACTGGCGTGCAGTGTTCTGGTTGCACTACTTGTACCTATGGGACTTTCAGTGGTGACCCTATTATTTTATTTATAGAGACCGGAAAAATTCGCGAGTTCAATGACCCGCAGGCTATACTCTACAGTCTTATGTATAAATATGCCACTGTTAAATGCACATTGGTTGTCTGCTGTCACGGTGGAAGGCGGCGATTGGGCCAGCGTTCTCCAGGAGGTGTCAAACACCGTGTGCACCAATGGCTAAAGTTATATCAACACACGTGTTATGAATTATAGCTTGTCTCAAAATGAATAAGCTAATTTTTCTGGTCTCTGTTTATTGATGAAAAGTTTGTAGGAAGGTTCAGTTCAGGGCCCTTGAGTAATTTTATATGTATTGGACGTGCATACTCGTATTTTAAAATACAGAGCTTTGAAATTTTTTTTTTTTTTGCCGTTTTGGAGTATACTTTGAAATGGCGTTTGTAAAATATGTGACATTTTGAAATTACTTAACATCCCTCAACTGAAGTGTGGGTGCCCCCCCCCNACGCACGTTTAATAGTTTCGTGGAGAAACGTGTATTTGAAACACACTACAGCGCAGTTCAAGCGCGGGTAGGCAGGAGCCTTAACCTCTACCCGCTCACCGAGACACGGGCACACAAGCGATGCGTAAGCCTTTATGGCGTCCATCACGCAATCAGCATTCTTCAATGCGCGGCGTCTTCGTAAAAAAATAATGGTCTTGCGAGGGCTTTCACCCTCCACACACAAGAGCGCACGCGCATTGCCTTGCGCGGAGGAAGCGTTCCGTTACCTTCACGATGCGCACTGATGCGTTCACCGCACAGCTCGAATTTTTTTCCCCCTTTGTATTCTACACACGACGGAATGCGTTTGCGTATTTGTTTTTCGCAGTTCTGAGCACGAGCTGACGAACTCGTGGAAAATAAGGGTATTGTTTATTCTAGGTTTCTTCGCCCTTTTTGAATAAAATCTTCGGAAAACCACCCCCTGTTTAACGCGTTTGGTTGTGTGCTAAATATGTCACTTATCACAATCGTTTTATACTTCCGCTAACACAAAAGTACCTTACTTTTGGTTAAATTGAATTTTTACTTCAATTTTATTTANTTAAATTGAATTTTTACTTCAATTTTATTTATAAATTATGTTTTATTTTTAATTAATATGAAGACTGTGATGTATATAGATTAAATAACAAAGTTATTATTTTATTGCAGTAAAAACACAGAACATTTGAATGGTAATTTTAATAGTACAGTGCTGCAATCAGAGCCCCTTACCGTCGTGGTATGGAATCAAAAAGGACCTGGGTATGTTCTTGGGGAATCTCCATCCACGCGGTTTTTATGCGGTTCCACAAAGCATCAACAGTGGTTGCTGGAGGTCCGTGACGAACAAGACGCCGACCAACCATATCCAAGACATGTTCGATGGGCGGGCGTTGTCCTGCTGAAATATGGCATGTGGAGTGGCCTGAAGGAGGGCAGTACCTCCGGTTCAACAACCTCTATGATGTAGTGGTTGCTGTTCAGATTGCCCTCAATACGTAGGAGTCCAGATCGCATGTTGTATCAAACAACGCCCCAGACCATCACACTTGGCGTTTGTCCGCTATGCCGCTCCACAAAGCAGGCTGCCAGATTGCAGTCACCACGGTAGCGTCTAACACGTATGCGGCCATCATTGTAGAACAGGTTGAAGCGGGACTCGTCCGAAAACATTATATTTCACCACTCAGCACGCCAGCGACGGCATTCACGTTCCCATTGCAGTCTGAGGCGTTTGTGGTTTCTGGACAGTGGAAGCCGANGCGCAGTTCAAGCGCGGGGAGGCGGGGGCCTTAACCTCTACCCGCTCGCCGAGACACGGGCGTGCAAGCGATGCGTAAGCGTTTATGGCGTCCATCACGCAATCAGCATTCTTTAATGCGCGGCGTCTTCGTAAAAAAATGATGGTCTTGCGAGGGCTTTCACCCTCCACACACAAGAGCGCACGCGCATTACCTTGCGCGGAGGAAGCGTTCCGTTACCTGCACGATGCGCACTGATGCGTTCACCGCACAGCTCGAATTTTTTTCCCCCCTTGTATTCTACACACGACGGAATGCGTTTGCGTATTTTATTTTTCGCAGTTCTGAGCACGAGCTGACGAACTCTTGGAAAATAAGGTTATTGTTTATTCTCGGTTTCTTCGCCCTTTTTGAATCAAATCTTCGGAAAACCACCCCCTGTTGGAAAACCACCCCCTGTTTGNCACCCCCTGTTGGAAAACCACCCCCTGTTTGACGCGTTTGGTTGTGTGCTAAATATGTCACTTATCACAATCGTTTTATACTTCCGCTAACACAAAAGTACCTTACTTTTGGTAAAAAAGTTTTTACTTCAATTTTATTTATAGATTGTATTTTATTTTTAATTAATATGAGGACTGTGATGTATATAAATTAAATAACAAAATTATTATTTAATTTCAGTAAAAATACCAAACATTTGAATGGTAATTTAAATAGTACAGTGCTTTATAACTATGTGCATATTTTTCAATTAGATATTTTTTAGATGTTCCTTGAAAACCGACAACATTCTAGTTTTTAAAAGCTGTTGCAGTCTGGTGTGGATAGTTTATTGGTAAAGTTTGTAGCTGAAATGATTGAACCTTCAGAATTATTCATTAGGTTAACATCAACATCCTTATTACGCACGTGTCGTGAGAATTGATTACCTTAATTACGAAATAATTTAAAAATAATTACGCATTTGTTCAGAATTTATACACTAACGTTTGTGAAGAATGCAACACCAAGAAGGATTCATGTGATTGAAATGAACTTTATACCACAGATTAGGTACATGACAATACGCAATTTATCAGGATTACAGAACTGTACATGCTATCTGTCCTTGAGAATTCAAAATGGTGTGAAGCCCCCACGTGCTGCAATCAGCGCCCCTTAACGTCGTGACATGGAATCAAAGATGACCTGGATACGTTCCTGGGAAATCTCCATCCACGCGGTTTTTATGCGATTCCACAAAGCATCAACAGTGATTGCTGGAAGTCCGTGACGAACAAGTCGCCGACCAACCATATCCAAGACATGTTCCATGGGCGGGCGTTGTCCTGCTGAAATATGGCACGTGGAGTCGCCTGAAGGAGGGGCAGTACCTCGGGCCCAACAACCTCCCTGATGTAGCGGTTGTTGTCCATATTGCCCTCAGTACGTAGGAGTCGAGATCGCATGTTGTATCATACAACGCCCCAGACCATCACACTTGGCGTTTGTACGCTATGCAGGCTGCCAGATTGTGGTCATCACGGTAGCGTCTAACACGTATGCAGCCATCACTGTAGGACAGGTTGAAGCGGGACTCGTCCGATAACACTACATTTTGCCACTCAGCACGCCAGCGACGGCTTTCACGTTCCCAATTGCAGTCTGAGGCGTTTGTGGTTTCTGGACAATGGAAGCCGACGCAATGGCATGCGTGCCACCAGTCCAGACGGCGTTGAACCGTCGACGCAGACAGGTCCACACCCGTTGCAGTGCTCCAGTGTCGAGCCAACGCCGTGGACGAGTCTGTACGGTCCGTTACGACCATGCGGACAAGATGGCGGTCAGCCCGGGCTGTGGTAACATTGCGTGGTCCAGTATCCGCTCGTCGCTGCGTACGACCCTCTTCTATCCACTGGTTCCACACACGCATCACTGTCGTAGCAGCATGCCCTGTACGAGCCAAAGTGTCTCGGTATGACAAACCCGTTTCCCGGAGACCGATCATTCTGCCCCGTTCGAACTCACCCACATGCTGATATCGCGGCATTTAACGTCGACGAGGCATACGGGCACTTGCTTTCACTTCGTTTGACGGCTCTTCACTGACTGANCAAACCCGTTACCTGGAGACCGATCATTCTGCCCCGTTCGAACTCACTCACATGCTGATATGGCGCCCTTTGACGTCGACGAGGCATACGGGCACTTGCTTTCACTTCGTTTGACGGCTCTTCACTGACTGAGCTTGGCGTAACACGGACCTTTCCGGTCACACAAGAGAGGGCGCTGCTGGGCCTACGTGTACGCCATCTCTCTGCAACCGTAATTACTTATTGCTGGTGTGCTGTTCTACACATCCTCCGAGTTTGGATTCATTCGGGCAATTCTTTCTGGGTGTTGCAGTTTTCACAAACAGTAGTGTAGTTTTATTAAATCGAGGGACCGCTTATGTACAGTTTCCTCGTCAGAGTACTGAATCAACAATTAATGAAGCTTCACAAGAAATCAGCATTTATTTACTTGAAATATACTATTACGCCACAAACAAATGTAACCTGTAAAATTTATATAACTTCGGTCCCTGTCAATATTTGGTTTTATTGTGATGTACTTGTTTTTTTTTTCTAATATAAAGAAGTTATAGCACATACAGTGTTCGATTATAGTTTTTTTTTTTCAATTTTTTTTCTACAATTTACTTTTTACTAAATCAGTTCAAGGTTTATTTTATAATGTGAAATGTCTATCAAAGCTTTGAAATTTAGAATTCAATTTTTATCGAACAATTTTATTTTATGTACATGTGAAAGTGTTTCTGCTTTCAATGCCTTGAGAGTTCAATGCATTGAATTCAAAGAAATATTTGATGGTGCGAAATGGCCTTAATACACGTCCTCGGAAGTCTGAGTCGACAAGAAACCTTCAAGGAAAATAGCACTGAATCCCGCGCTACCAGTTCTGAAGTAGAATTTCCCACTCACTGAGACAGCCGCCGCTGGGCGATGAGCTGAAACTGGAGTATGCATAACATTGGTACCGGCCACTGAATTTGCGAATATTTCGTGCTGCCAATTGTCTTCTGACAAATCACAAACGTTCGGTACTGGAGTAACAGATTTCTTATTGGCTTTCAGTGAAATGAAAAAAAAAAAAAAACAGTGGCTTCAAATATTGAACAATCTTAACAAGAATTATTAATTTTATTAAGATTTTTTATTTGTAGATTAATAATTATGGCTAGTGAATCTATTTATTTTATAGGTTATTATTATAATATATATTTTTTTGTAGTTTTATTATTTGTAATATTATTTATATCCTTTTCTAGTAATAGTTTGATTTTATTTAATTATTTTTTTGAGTCTGGATTGATTCCTACTTTATTTCTTATTTTTGGTTGGGGGCATCAACCTGAGCGTTATAGAACGNAGCCGTTCTCTACAACTCGAACAGAGTTCACAACCAGTCTAACAGCGTGCACCCTTCGCGTTATAGAACGGCATCAGGCTAGAATCAGCCGTTCTCTACAACTCGAACAGAGTTCACAACCAGTCTAACAGCGTGCACCCTTCGCGTTATAGAACGGCATCAGGCTAGAATCAGCAGTTCTCTACAACTCGAACAGAGTTCACAACCAGTCTAACAGCGTGCACCCTTCGCGTTATAGAACGGCATCAGGCTAGAATCAGCAGTTCTCTACAACTCGAACAGAGTTCACAACCAGTCTAACAGCGTGCACCCTTCGCGTTATAGAACGGCATCAGGCNGAGTCTGGATTGATTCCTACTTTATTTCTTATTTTTGGTTGGGGGCATCAACCTGAGCGTTATAGAACGGCATCAGCCTAGAATCAGCCGTTCTCTACAATACTCGAACAGAGTTCACAACCAGTCTAACAGCGTGTACAAGTCGTGTGTTTNCCTAGAATCAGCCGTTCTCTACAATACTCGAACAGAGTTCACAACCAGTCTAACAGCGTGTACAAGTCGTGTGTTTTCCTAGCAGACTGCGATAACACCTGTTCTTCTCGTGAAGGTGTAGCAACGCACAGGCAGGACTTCGGCATCCTATGCACACGCTTGAAGACGCGATGCCGGTGACAAAAGGAAAACTGCGGGCGAGGGTATATGCCGTTCAAGTCCAGCCTGTTAGAAACTCTTTTCACGGAAATCAGGTGTCCCTATATGTTAGCTACTCGAGGCTGTCAGGTATTGTTTGCAGGCTCAACAATTTCATCGGGTCAATGACCTAAGATAGACTCCACAGTCTCATTAGGTTTGCAGTTTTACCTGAAATCAGGTAGTAAGGATTTGGTTAGCGTTTTCTTGCGAATTTTTTTATTGGCGTGTCCAAAACGGACTCTAAATGAAAGAGAAACCGAACAGTGCACTGTCCTAAAGTTTATTGACAAAACATTCAGAGCCCTTCCCATTTATTAATTTTTTGTCATAATTAGAGGTGATGTAAAAATCGAGATAATTTTTTGAGTCAACATATCTTCCATAACACTGACTAGTTTATTCTTTAATGATNAGGTGATGTAAAAATCGAGATAATTTTTTGAGTCAACATATCTTCCATAACACTGACTAGTTTATTCTTTAATGATTGGATGAACAAGGTTTTGACTCGGCTAAGTTGTTTGCATACCAATCACGAACGTTCTCCCTAATAGTATCAGAATCCTCATTGGGCTCAGTGAAATGGGGTAGTAGCATGACCGCCGATAAGAAAAGAAAACTGTCGGACATGTGTACAGTACGTTGAATCCTAGCAAACACTCAACTTTTCCCGCCATAGGCCATCCATCATCTCTAGTCATAACGGTTTTTTTTTTTACTTTTACTATTAAAGTATTACTTCCTTTTTATGTAAATTCGCTAAAAAATTCAACCAAACTGCATCATGTTTGCCTTATTTTTCATTCTGAATGTTTTGTTTTTGATAAATTTGTGTTGCCATGTTGGTATATATTGATTGTGAAGATATAACTTGGCAACGATAATTTTGTTATAAATGGGCGATGTACATTTTTTATTGGAGGCATATGCTTTTAACACGAGAAAGTGTTTTTGTTGGTTGTTGAGGGAGACACGCATAGCTTACATGAACCTGTATTCTTGAATTTTTTAGAGATCATGCTATTTCGCGTTATTAGATGGCACCGAGCTAGATTCCGCAGTCTCCTACAAACTGCAGCGGAGGTCACTTTTTCATTCTGCCAGCACAGACAGAACTCATTCTCTTGTCTAACCCAGCCACACATAGTACAGCTACCAGAGTTCTGCATGTTTACTATCTGATCTGAATCCTGCAGNGCTCTTGTCTAACCCAGCCACACATAGTACAGCTACCAGAGTTCTGCATGTTTACTATCTGATCTGAATCCTGCAGAGTGTCGGAAGAGCAGGGGTTCAAAGACACACGTGAAACTAACGTAAATACCCGTGTGCCGTCTAACTTAATTATAAAGCTAAATAATATGGTCTCTATGTACTTTTGGTGTTACAGTTTTTGTTGATGGACTCACATATTGTTTATGTGGGGACTGTTTTGTTGAAGGGGAGCAGTGAGGGCAACAGTGCTGTTAAAGGGGAGGAGTTAGGTAAGCAGTGCGCTGAAGGGGAGTAGTGTCGTTCAAAGGGAGAAGTGTTTTTAAGGGGAGCAATTTTGTTGCAGGAGAGTAGTTTTGTTGAAGGGGAGCAGTTTCGTTGAAGGGGATTAGTGAGGGTAACAGTGTTGTTAAAGGGGAGGAGTTAGGTAAGCAGTGCGCTGAAGGGTAGTAGTGTCGTTCAAAGGGAGAAGTGTTGTTGAAGGGGAGCAGTTTTGTTGAAGGAGAGCAGTTTTGTTGAAGAGGAGTAGTTTTGTTGAAGGGTAGCGGTGTAGATGAAGAGGAGTAGCGTAGGTTAAGGGGAGAAGTGTTGTTGAAAAGTAGCAATGTTGTAGAAGGGGAGCAGTGTCGTTGAAGGGTGCTGTATAGTTTGAAATGAGCATTGTTGTTGAATGTGAGCAGTGTTGTAGGGGAGCAGTATAGTTGAAGGGGAGCAGTTTGTTTGAAGGAGAGTAGTTTTGTTGAAGGGGAGCAGGTTTGAACTTCCCCTCGTCAAAGTTTGAAGGAGAGTAGTTTTGTTGAAGGGGAGCAGGTTTGTTGAAGGGGAGCAGTTTTATTGAAGGGGAGCGGTGCAAATGAAGAGTAGTAGTGTAGGTGAAGGGGAGAAGTGTTGTTTAAAGATAGCAATGTTGTAGAAGGAGATCAGTGTCATTGAAGTGNGTTGAAGGGGAGCAGTTTGTTTGAAGGAGAGTAGTTTTGTTGAAGGGGAGCAGGTTTGTTGAAGGGGAGCAGTTTTGTTGAAGGGGAGCGGTGCAAATGAAGAGGAGTAGTGTAGGTGAAGGGGAGAAGTGTTGTTTAAAGATAGCAATGTTGTAGAAGGAGATCAGTGTCATTGAAGTGGTGCAGTGTAGTTTGAAAGGAGCATTGTTGTAGGGGAGCAGTGCTCCGACGCCATCGCATGTTACTAGAAGACACACGCGCATGTTGCAGGTGCGGNGGTGCAGTGTAGTTTGAAAGGAGCATTGTTGTAGGGGAGCAGTGCTCCGACGCCATCGCATGTTACTAGAAGACACACGCGCATGTTGCAGGTGCGGCGGGGGCGGCGAAGATGAGCTGCGACCTGCTGGGCAGGAAGTCCCGCGAGTTGTGCGCCTGACGGAGTGAGAAGCCGGAGAACTGTCAGAGGAGGCGGAGATGCCCGGGGCGCCCACGACGAGGTACAACATGAAGTGGGAAGGCCGGCGGGGCAGCGAGGTGACGCTCACCTCGTGGGGGGTCGCCGGCAGCGCCTCCTCGCTGGACCGCAGCGCCGGCGGCGGCATAGACAACGACGCCTTCAGCATCGGCAACCCCGACGAAGACGTTGCGCCCAACTCCGCGCCCAACGGCACCGCGAATGGCTTCCGACCGCCCCACCACACCAACGGTGAGTGTCACCGCCTCGCCTCTCTCCTGACCTTTCATTACTGCGTGTTTGTGTCTGCGTCCCTGCAAGTGTGTAATGGCTTTCTCGTCCTTCAGCTCGACAAGCTACCTCAACACCGAGTTGTAGCCGGAGGCCGAGAAATTACTGGAGACCATCCTATTTATGGTCAGAGACCCACAAATTGCTCGAGTATATCCGACGTATAGTTGGAAACCTTGAAATTACCCATGTCCATCCGATTTGTAGTCAGGAACCCAGAAATCCCTCGAGTCTCTCCGATTCATAGTCACAGACCCAGAAATTCGGGCATTTGATCGAATTTTTATCCAGAGAGACAGAAATTGTTCCGAGTCTACCCGATTTATTGTCAGAGACCCAGATGTTACTCGAACGTATCCGATTCATGGCCAGGGACTAAGACATTTCTCAAGCTCATTTGTTGGTAATGTTAGACTCCTTTCACTAGTTTCCTTGCTTAGGTACCTGTGTCATGTTTCGTTGTTTGCCGCCTTAATGTTAAACTTTATTTCCTGTGCATTAGGATGTGCACGATTCTATAGTTCTTAATCTCGTCATTTGATTACCGGCTCAAAAGTTCTGCAAGGCGACTTAAGAAAGAAACGCGATGTCCAGTCATAACAAAGAAAAGACTTCCTGTTCTTGATGCATTCTTCATTTTACCAATAAATGACCTCGTAAACATTTCTGAGTTTCTTTGCCATCAGACAAAGAATAGTGGTTTTTCGTGCACTTCCTTTTGTTGAATGACTGCAGCTATTTTCTCTGTTTCGACTTGACCTCGCTGAGTTCGGACACAACGTGGCTGCTGTCAGCTGAGACTCCTGCTTGCAGCCATAATACAAGCACTTGCTCCAAATCAGCGAGTTTGACTGCAGCTCTGTTTAAACAGTAGATGAAATGCACGGTAAAGCGATCTCGCTGTCTGCGCAAAACCAGTCTCCATGTACCAACATTGAACTGCTTTTCTGCCAACACGAATAGCAAAAACGGCGTGGAGTGGATTTCAAGTTAGAACACGATGAGCAAACAGGTGTTTTGAGATGTTTGTATACTTCCTCTAACCATTTTGTAATGCAGTTTAAATATATTCAAATGGGTAAAAGTATTTTATTNTGAGATGTTTGTATACTTCCTCTAACCATTTTGTAATGCAGTTTAAATATATTCAAATGGGTAAAAGTATTTTATTCGCATAAAAGTGTTTGTCTTTTGAAAATCAAAATAGGCATAAACAAACAGGTTCAGTCAGTGTTGATCATGTGACTTTGACGGCTGTGTTTTTGTTGGGGGTAGGTTAATGTTGGGTACCTGCGCAGAAGACGAATAATCGGTCGACCCCATCTTTAATTTATGGTTTATACTGCCGCGCTTCAATCGTTAAATTTGTACTGATCATATAAGTTGTTGGTATTCACTGATTAAGCAGTGATTTCTGCTGATTTGTATTGAATAGCACTGGCCTCGCAGTAAAACCTCAGTGCATCTCACTTTATCACCAGTAAATAACAGCAAAATAAACAGTAAAATAATTCAACTACTTGAAATCATTAATTCTGATTTCGAGTGCACACACTTAATTAGGGAACTGAAAAAAAAAATTGCGTTTTAATCTGGCAGCATTTCATTTTCAGTCAGTGACATTTTTTACTGGTATCTGCCACAGTGTGCATTAGGGTGGGTCACTTGTGTACGAAAAAAAAAAACACCTTTTCATCGGGCACAGTTAGTAAACCGTGCCAAACGATGTCTTCAAATAGCATATAAAGTTCGATTGCAATCGGAATTCATCTTCTGCCTTCGGATCCATCTCAAAATAGTAAAAAAAAAAGTCGTCATGAAAGGTCTCACAGTATGGTATAGGAAATCACCCCAGTCAACGATATGTAAAAAATTAAAATACTGGGATCGTTAGTTTAGTAAATGTTTAATAAAGAGATAAAGAGAAAATATATATTTTAAAGCATTACAAAATAATTATTACAATAAAAGGTTAAATAACAGCAAAATCTTACTTGCTATCGAACTTTGGCATTGCTTTTCGTGACTCTATTTGGGCTTTTATGAAGCCTTCTCTCTCACTTTGATCACATAAAGTGGTTGAAGCCTCAGTCACAGCTTTGACTGCTCTTTCGACTGATTGCGTATGAGATGGTAGACGCAATAAAGGCAGTTCTCCTTCTCCTTTTCGTTCGATAAACAACAGGAGTTCTTCTTCGCTCACATGTTTTAATATTGATGGTTCAGTAATATTTTCCTGCCAATCCAAAAGGTCGTAATATGATGATGCATTAAAGTTCAATTTTGGTAGCTGAAACAGTCGAAAGCTATTTGATTGGTCCTTCTGGCTTTCAGAAGTCGACGGGCTGCTAACTCACGAATGTGCGGTTGGGGATTGGTCAGCATTGCGGCATCGTCTGGCACTGTTCCCACGTGCGAAAGAATCGTATTCCCATAACATTTGTTTACTGAGATAGGCGCACTCACGCAAAACCACGTTTTCACAGTTTATTCGCGGTATATTAAAACTTTTTAGATTCAAACTTAATAAAATCACCCCATTTATGACGTGTTATTTTGTTTCCTAAATATGCCATGTGCCACAAGCGTTTTACACTTTCGTCAACACAGAAGTAACTAATTTTTGGTAAAATTTAACTTTCACTTTTATTTTGGCTATAAACTATAATATTGCATTTATAATTAATATGAATAAAACTAGAGAGGCAATGGGTGGGTTGGTAACGCCTAGTAACAAATAGTTCGAGTGCTAAATGTTATTAAACTGAGTGCGCACTAATATGGTGCGTTGTCCCTTTCGTGTAATTTTCTAGACTCGGTTAAAACCTTTGTTTGCTTGAAGCGGAGGAATATATTGAAAATAGAACATTATCAGGTCTTCAGAAAAGTTTTAAATAACAATGAGTGGACTATACAGGCCAAAGCACTGTAGGGTCGTCCAGCTTCTTTGATTGGCTGAAAAATGTTCTGGCCTGTGTTAACAGTTTGCGCACGAATCACGGAGGTTCAGTGTCGGAGTTACTTGTCCTGAGTGGCTTGGTCGAAGACGGACACGGCGCCAGCAGCCAATGGAGGTATAACAACAGCTGAGGTGTGTATATAGTATTGAAGTCTACTGTGTGATCCGATTTATACGCGAAAAGTCACTGGCCCTAACTATACACAGCTAGAGACCCTACCGTATCGCGTTACAAGACGGCGACAAGTTAGACTCCACAGTCCTCTACATACTCGAGCAGAGCTCACTTGTTCATTGGCTGCCGTCGCAGCCAGTTCCGCCTATCCAAACAGAGCGAAGCTACCAGAGTGTCGGAACATTTTCTATTGTTTCCGAGTGTTGCTTTGGGGCAGGTCAGTGCCGGGTTAATTCGCAGGAGACGAACCAGCGGTCTACCTCACCTTTAGTCTACGGTCTCTGTGCACAGTTTCCAAAAAATGGTCAGTTCACCATAAGAAGCATGTAGTTAGTAGGAGGGGAGGGGGCGCAAGAATTCCAGCGAAATTATTTCCACAAATGCCAAGTTTCAATACCCCGAAGGCAAATCAGCAGTTCTCTTTTGATTACCGGCCGCGTATTTTTGTCAGAAGATATTTTGACTTTTTATATTAATACTATCTCAGTATTAATTTTTTTTAAATTTAAATTTTAAGTGAAAATTCTTAAATTTTTTTATAGGTTATTATATTTTTTTTTGTGTTATTGTTTTTAATGTTATTTATATCCTTTTCTAGTAATAGTTTGATTTTTTTTTTTTTAGTTTACTTGACCAGCCATTAAGAACCAGTTTACTCTGATGGTGTAAGGTCTGCGATTCGCCGGCAGACGCGTAGAACGTACGTCATAGAATCGCGAAAGCGGATCTGCGCGGACGTGTCGTGCGGCTGGACCAGCCGTGGAATCTCCTCGCGATAATCAGGCGTCGCTGGTTACGCGAGTGCGATGTTCCTGAAGCGGTGTTACGACACCCGGGGGCCGGACGGAGGGGGCAATGCCACGGCGGCGACGACGTCCATGCAGCGCCCTCGCTGCGCGGGAAGCACGCCCCGAGTGCTGAGGTTATTGCCGGCGACGTCTGTCGAGCATGCGCACCGCCGAGGCCGGGGGATGTCGCAACGTCGCGTGTTCTGATACGCTCCGCGACGCCCGTGTAATACGAGTAACACGAGTACGCGATAGACTTCGACACCGTGAGCACCCAGCAGCAGTTCGACTGTCGCTGTTCGCCGCTGTCCGCTTGGGAAGGCGTTTTGATATTCGACCGGGCCACTTGGAATTCGGTAACCACGGTGCGGTTCCTACGTGATTCGTGTGCAGACAGTTAACACGTTTCAAAACACGATTCAGCCCATCAAGATAGGTAAACGACCCTACAATGTTTTCAAATACAACTTCTCTTGAAATAATTTCGCGAGATTTTACTACCCCTACCTATGTTGGGTTCACTCTTAAGAAATTGCTCGCAAAGATACCACACCAGTGTATACGTGCAGTGAGAAAGAGCGGGTGGTAAATTCCCCCCCCCCTTCCCTTATACAAACATGGTCGCGTTCTTACAGTTGCTCAAGAAACAGTCAAATACCAGGGATGTATTGCGAAAATCTTTACTATTCGCTCTCTATCACTATACATATAGGTAGGGACTCTCGAATTTTGCGAGAAAAAAAAATTCCGCACATGCTAGATTTCAATACGCTATGGGTGAACCAACAGTTTTCCTTTGATTATTGGCTGCGTGTCTTTGTGAGAAGACATTTTACTACTCGACTGTCCAATCAGAATTAGGTAACCCCGATACTGTACGTCTGTGATTCGCGGGCAGACACCTAGACGCGTAACACCTTGTCAATCCAACCAGAAAAGTGGATCTGAGCTAAAGTGTTATGAGATACAACTGGTTGTGAAATATTTTCGCGAAATTCGGCTGTCCCTACATATACACTCGTACAGTGGTAAATTTGAGAATAATATCTTAAGAGTGTAGGCGATACGGGGCAATTAAACTTATATCTAGTTACTGAATGTTCGAGCTTACTTCCTTGCATGTCTGTTATTGGCTCAGAGTTCACCAGTGCGTGTGTAATAAATTGTGGTCCAATTAAAAATATGACAAAAATGTAAGTGTGTTCGGGGTCTAGCTTGTCCTAAAATGAATTCGCGAACCTTTTCCGGTCCCTATTTATAAAGTATTCATAATAGCTAGAAACAGCGTCACAGAAACGTGTTGTTTTAACTGCGTTCCATCACGACTGATAGTTGCAAGTTGCGACACTGCAGACAGTCGCCACTTCTATCTGATTTGCAGTTTTACGAGTTGAGTTCAGTCAACCGGCAAGTCATTCCTGTTACCTTTTTAAAGATCTTTCCGGTTTTCCGCAATCAGCTCCGAGAAAGCTATTATTAAATTTACGAGAAAGCAGATAAATGTAGAAACGGTGTTGCGTGTTTGTTTTATAAGTTTTTTTCTTTTACTCTGTGGTGGTGGAGTAATTTAACTACGCCAACCGTTTGATTGCACTCTCCGTCGCCTAAGACTTACTGTGCGGTGGATCACGGGAAAACTACACAACAAAAGAAGTTATTTTCAGCCAATAACACCACGCAAAACAAGACAACGAAAACATTAAATAATTAAATTCTTACAGATTGGTATCAAAGGAAAAGTTTTGAATATAATTAACCCTATCATCGATAAGAAAAATAAAAAAAAAATGGAAAAAATTAATACATTATTTAGCAGATATCAATAATTCAGTAGCCATCGGCACAGAACGCACAGTCAACAGTGTTCACGATCAAATTTTTATCCATTTAAAACTATCTGTAAGAAAAGATTTGTTTGATATTTTCGTTGCCGGTTTTTTCGTGGTTATATTACTTGAACATGTTTTATATTTATGCTGGTAGTTTTTAATTCCTTCTGAATAAATTTTTAATCATTCTATGCAATGAACAAATATTAGATTCTGGAATGCAATCGAAAAACTGCTTACTGAAAAATCAGAAAAAAAATAAACTACTGGGGAAGAGGGATGATCTGAGATTATTGTCTGGGTCTCTTAATATAGACGCATATCGCTTGGGTCACATTTGGATCGGTGAAATTCAGACTCTTCGAGTCTAGTAGTTCAAGTTGAACAGCTTTCGTGGGATTGCAGACAAATTCCCACGTGCCTGGAATAATCTTCTACTCAGACTCGTTCAAGTGGACTTTGATAATTCCCCAATTGATCCACAACTTTTTCTGATGTCCTAAAAGACTCTTAGTCAAAAAGAAACGCACAACGGAATTGCATTGCAGAAACAGTCGTGATTACTTTCAACTTTTCTGATGTCCTTCTGAAGTTATTATACTTTAAGGCCATTCCTCCGCCTCGTGCAAAAAAAAAAAATCCTGTCCGAGTCTTAGAAAATTACATGAAAGGAACAACGTACTGTATTTTAGTAATATTTTGCATTAGAACTATTTCTTGCTACACATTACCAACATATCTCTTTTCTCTCTGTTTTTATACATATTAATTATAAATGAAACATTATAACTTATAAATAAAATATCAAGTAAAATTGAATTTAACCAGAAATAAGATACTCCTACGTGAAAACGTTTGTGATACATGACGTATTTTGGAAACAACCAAACACTTCATATATGGTGTGTTTTTTAAAAGGTTTGTTTCAGAAAGTGCGAACATACCGCGAACAGACTATGTTCCAAGTTACGCACTCCTGCTATGTTAGGAAGTAGGCAATGAATATCTGACATCGTCGGTGTTCTGTATACTTATACGTAGGGCCAGCGACATTTCGCGTAAAAATCGAAGCACACAGTAGACTTCAATACTATCTACACACCTCAGCTGTTGTTATACCTCCATTGGCTGCTGGTGCCGTGTCCGTCTTTGACCAAGCCACTCAGCACTAAGTAACTCCGACACTGAACCTTTGTGATTCGTGTGCAAACTGTTAACACGGGCCAGCACATTTTTTAGCCAATCGAAGAAGCTGGACGACCCTATAGATGTTTGGACCGCATCTTGTCTTGAAATCTTTTCGCGAAATATCACTGCCCGTACCTATACGTCTGAAGCTTTGCCTTCGTTTTTTGTCTTGTCATAAGTGTGTGAAGTTATTTCCGCAATTCAAGTAGATAAATGTTATTTATCTAGGCTGTTTTATTGGCACGACTGAGTTCGGCCCGCAAACGTCAACGTTTGGTCCCCTTATTAGTATGGACGCGTAAATTTCGCGTTTTGAAACACCTGTAGGCTAGACACCACGGTCCTGTGTATTTTCGAGCCTCGGCTTTCTGTTCATTGGCTGGTGCGCCAGTGCGTAGCCAGTTTCACCTCAGACCAGGTGGCACGGGATTCGGTGCTGGTTCCAATGCAGGTCTGTTATTGGCTCCGAGTTCACCTGGGCGTGTCTAACAAACTGTGATCCAATTGCAAACGTAACAGAAACGTAGATGATTTTGAAGTCTATATTGCCCGAAAATGAATTCGCGAAATTTTCCGGTCCCAATTTATTAGGTCATAAAGGAGCAGAATACTACATTATTTTGGACATGCTGACGAGAAGTATGTTTGCGCTTTGGCACCATATGTGCGAACGACAGAAAATTTGAGGACAGGACTGTCTACAAACATATGCTGATTTAAGTAACGTTTTTTTTATTGGATCGCAGTTTTTACGACGCGCCCTTGAAGCCTTTGAGACAATAACAGACCTGAAATCAAACAAGTAGCAAATCCCGTGCTGCTTGTTCTGGGGGTGGATCTGGCTCATCACTGGGTCAGCAGCCAACGGACCAATAGCTGGTGTTGTAATGTGCATAAGACTGTGCAGTGCAGCCTGCAGGTCTCTAGTGATGATGACTCACATTCTGCGAGTCAATTGTTCGCGCCCTCCCGGATACAGTTGGTGGTAGTTTTTCCCCAAGTTTCTCTTATTGTCTTTCTAGCGTCATTCCAGGCGAAAGCCAAAAGCAGTTCCTTCATAAATGAACCTTCTCAGTTGACCCTCTTGTAATAGTTGGTGGTTGAATGGAGACAGCGCATTTATCATAATTAAAGCAACTGGAAAATCGCTAGAAAAAATTGTTGTGCCAATGTATTTTCGAAAATACTGTAGCGGCGCGAATGATGCATTTTTGACTCGGCGTAATTCTTTCCAGACCAGTCACGACTGTTCATTATTAAAGTAGGCCCATCAGAATCCTCATCGGCCCAGTGAAATGTATATTGTAGATAGTTCCGTACACACACATACACGCCAACCAATTACTAAAGAAAAATATCTTAAGCATACTTAGTAAGTAGGGGCAGTGATATTTCGCGAAAATATTTCGAGACAAGATACAGTCCAAAGCACTGTAGGGTCGTTCAGTTTCTTTGATTGGCTAAAACATGTTCTGGCTCGTGTTAACCGTTTGCGCACGAACCATGAAGGTTCAGTGTCGGAGTTACTTGGTCCTGAGTGGCTTGGTCAAAGACGGACACGGCACCAGCAGCCAATGGAGGTATAACAACAGCTGAGGTGTGTGTATAGTATTGAAGTCTACTGTGTGCTCCGATTTTTACGCGAGAAGTCACTGCCCTAATAGTAAGTTTTTCTGCGCAGACTATACTTCAACTTATTACGTGCTCACTTGAAAATTTCCTTTGGCCATTGGCCGCTTGTCTATGAGGGAAGACATTTTCCACCGTATTCGGCCAACCAGGCTTAGTTATCTCGATACTGAACGTTGGTAATTGGTTGGCAGGCGCTTGATAGTTGAAATCATCCGACCCCGAAATAGGTTATGAACTAACTTGTTTTGCAGTGCAACTGGTGGGGCCCTATCAATACGTTGAAACTTAAGCAGTCAACTTTTCACGTGATCAACCGTCATCTGTGACTATTATTAATTTACTTATATATATATATATATATATATAATATATATATTATAATAATATAATATAATATATATATATTATATATGTGTGTGTGTATTACGCAGAGTAGACAATGTGCGCAAGAACGTGGATTTATAATTTCCCCTGAATATTATAGAAAAAATACGTTCAACATAGTAATATAGCGTACTTCTATACAAATGTAGTCATCTTTTCCTAAGACTATTTCCTCATGACTAGCTCAGTGACAGTATAGTTTAATCGCGGTATCTTCACACATTTAAATCAAACATTTGAAAAATCACCTCATTTATGGCATAGTTGGTTGTTTCGTTAATATGTCGTGTATTACAAGCGTATTACACTACTTTTAACATGAAAGTATTTTATTTTTTGTTAAATTGATGTATTACATATATTTTGTCTTTGAATTTTAATATTTCATCTATAATTAATATGAAAAAAAAAACAGGGAGATAATAGGTGTGGTGGTGAAGCGTGGGAAGAATGTTGTGCAAAATATTATCAAACTAAGTGCGCACGAATGTGAAGTGTTGTATTTTCGGTTAGACTTGGCAAAAGTTTGTTTGCACGAGGCGGATGTATGGCCTGAAAGTAGAATTTAAGCAGGGCTTCAAGAAAGTTGGAAGAACCGTGAATGGACTATTTTACCAATCGCAGTGTATATGCTGTTGACCCCTAACGTATTGCAAGCGAATTTTGTGTAGACTCAAGCACAAGTAAAACGAAATAAAAAATTTTTTTTCGTCGCTGTAAAGTTAGTAATTCACTTCAGTAAAGAACGAACTTGATGACTAAATCCTGATTTCGGTTTAACGGTTCTCTTCGAAAATGTTTCTTTCTCCCATTCAATATGAATATCGCAGTTTGTATTGTTTTGGAGGAAATTTCCATGCACAGAAAAACGGCCAATAAAACTGCACGTTGTGCAGCGGCAGCCAATTAACGGTGGGTTTACTGCAACCCGCCATAAAACTGAAGGTCTGGCGCATGAACTCGTAGCACTGCATTTATCCTTCGCAGTTGCGCAGGAATTCAGCGCGGGGTCACAGAGGCGAAGGTCAAGTCCGCCAGCGTGTGAAGGTCGACCTTATGTAACTTTCCCCTCGCACACAGAGAGAGACAAACCCCCAAACCAGTCGGGTCGTTGTAATAGGTTTCCTTACTCGAGATGGAGACAAAGTGGGTTATAATTTTTTTAGAGCCAAATATTTGTCTTCAAATCTGTTTTTACACTTCCTGTTACGGTCAGAGACGTGCAGAATTAGCGTTATCCTTAGACACCCCGGACATTTCGCGGATTCATTTGGGAACAAGCTAGACTCCACAATACTGCGTGTACTCGGGTCTTAGCCAGTTGTTTATTGGTTCTTGGTCCAGGTTTACACCAGAACAGGCAGCATGGGACTCGGTGCTTGTTTTCTTACATGTCTGCTATTGGTTGAAGATACATGAAGGGTGTGCCCAAGAATTTGCAAACCAATTAAAAAAGAAGCGCTGATACGTATATGTTTGAAGTTAAGCTTGTCCTCAATCGAAGTCGCGAAATTTCCGGGTCTGTAGTTATTACTTCAAGGTAGACCAGAACTCAAAAACTCGCAATTTTTATTGCTTTTGTCATTGGACTACACAGTTTGTTCGGACACGCCCAAGACGGCTTTGAACCAGTAGGAAACCACAAACGAGAGGCTGGCCCAATTACGTTCAACCAAGTCGAAACAAGTGGCGCCGACTCGAATATGTATAGTATGATGAATGTTAGCATGCTGCCATAAAATAACGCGAAACTTGCAGGTCCCTATTGGTCGTTGATGGCTATGAGTAGGGCCAGTGACTTTTCGCGTAAAAATCGGAGCACACAGTAGACTTCAATGCTATATACACACCTCAGCTGTTGTTATACCTCCATTGGCTGCTGGTGCCGTGTCCGTCTTTGACCAAGCCACTCAGGGCTAAGTAACTCCGACACTGAACCTTCGTGATTCGTGCGCAAACGGTTAACGCAAGCCAGAACATTTTTTAGCCAATCAAAGAAGCTGGACGACCGTACAGTGCTTTGGACTGTATCTTGTCACGAAATATTTTCGCGAAATATCACTGCCCATAGCTATAGGCCACGTCTCTGTATGAGAAGATATTTATATTCGACTGGGCCAATCTGAATTGAATCACCCCAACACCGAACGTCCGTGATTGGCTGGCAGACACCTAAGACGCGTGAGAGTTGAAATAATCCAACCACGACGCGTGTTCTGAACCAACATGTTTTGCAGTGCAGCTAGTCGTGGGATCTTATTCGCACAACCCAGGTGGCCTCATCTTCTCATAGCTATTTCCGTGTCCTACACGTCAACTCGGGATGTTGAGAACGTCCGTTATCGAAGTGCACACAACTGTTGCGTTTAAAGGAAAACACGTCAAACATGAATGTTATAGGAAGATGTAACCGTTATACTGTTTTAAAGCACATAGATTAGCAAATTTTTTTCTACAAAAATCACTGGCTGTACTGTTGCGCTCTATCATTCACCCCCATTGCAAGAATCTCTCAAACTCATTTTGGTCCAGTCAAATGGCGAAACACCATCACGCAGCCAGCGACTTAAATAAAATTTGATGTGTGTTAACGCATTTAGACGCAGTGTACACTATCGTGCAACGTGAATTTCGCAGATAATTTTGGGGGAATGTTTAACTTGCTTGCTTGCTAAAAGGCAGGAACTTATTGATAAAATACAACACAGAGTGAAAATTACGCACAAAAATACTAAACAACTCGTAAAATGTACATTTTCTTTAATTGTACATTCTCAGTATTTAATATGAATCCGACATTATGACGCGAAAACGAAGAATTTCTGCACAAGAGATGACCACGACCCTTAACATCATGAGGAAACAGAACACGCGAAGCTTGTTTACTATATTTGTCATCGCGGTCGCAATGCTTCCTTCCGGCCGAACGTAACGTTGAGGCATTTACATTTTTTTTTTTTTACTAAGAGACGCCTTAAATTCGGAGGACATACACTGAAGAGCAAAAAAAAAAAACTGGTATAGGCGTGCGTATGCAAATAACAGACGTATGGAACCAATCAGAGTAACGCGATGCTGTCGGCAGCTAGATCGGTTACTGCTGCTACAATGGCAGGTTATCGAGANACTTTGAACGCGGTGTTATATTCGGCGCACGAGAGATGGGACATAGCATCTCTGAGGTAGCGATAAAATTTGGATTTTCGCGTACGACCATTTCACGAGTGTACCGTGAATATCGGGAATCCGGTAAAACATCAAATCTTCGACATCGCTGCGGCCGGAAAAAGATCGTGAACGAACGGGACAAACGATGACTGACAAGAATCATTAAACGTGACAAACGTGCAACCCTTTCTCAAACTGGCGCGGATTTCAATGCCT
>NQII01001438.1:108488-119439 GCA_002778355.1 Clitarchus hookeri | reverse complement strand
TGTGCCCACGGTCCTGCAATTCACTCGTGGCTTGACGATGATCACGTCACTGAACGAATATGGTCCGTTCGCGGTTACTTCCAACTTCTCTGAAGCCCTGCTAAAGCTCTACTTCCAGGATATTCCTCCGCCTCACGCAAACAAAGCTAAACCGAGTCTAGAAAATTACGCTAAAGGGACAACGCACTGGATTAGTGCGCACTCAGTGTAACGATATTTTGCATGAGAACAATTTCTTAGTAGGTTTTACAAACTCACATATTTTCTCACGGTTTTTTTTTAAAACATTTTAATTAAAATATTATAATGTATTTATTTAAAATATGAATACAATTTCAGTTTTAAAAAAATATAAGGTACTATTATGTTTTTTTTATGTTAACGCGAGTATGAAACGCTTGCGATACAAAACGTAACTAGGTATCATCCAAACAATTTCTTCATGGGGTGAATTTTCAAAGGTTTAATTCAAAAAGTGTAAGAAACCATGAATTGACTGTAGGCTACGCGAAATTCCCGGATATGTATGATTGAAGGTTAAACAGACATGATGGAATAACGGAAGGTTATGCGGCGTGGGAAGGGGTTTGGGGAATGGATCGTCCGTCCTTGCAGACCGCGTCGTGGCTGAAGGAAAGGCGTCGCTGGAGGTACTGTCGTAGAGGTGACTGGCGACACATCTGGTAAAGCCCCAGGACCTTCAAGGCCGAGCAAGAAGGGTCAAGGTTCCCCAGCCTCTGGTGCCACAACATGACATAGCAATGCCGATGTAAGGTCGGGTACCGCCTTTCCTCTGTCGACTCTCAGCCAGGGGGAGGAGTCGCAGAATATTACAACTGTTTAGAAGCATTTTTTTTTTTGTTTGCGGTGTCACGCCGCGGTATCCGAGCGTGATAGCACTTTAGTGACTCCGGAAAAGCTGGACGACGTGTCGTACATAACCTCTCTCCATTGAGGAGACTCTCTTAAGTAAATGAGAGCCACGCTGGATGCCGCCTAGGGCCACCTGAGATCCTCGCTACTGAGGAAGGAGGTACCTGCCTTGTTTGCTTGGGCTGGTAGATAGATGGTTCCTAGGTTCGATCGCTACGCAGGGTTTTGGAGTACTGAGCACTCAGGCCATTTGAAACCCGAAACCTGGGATTTCAACGTGAAGACATTTACAAGCCACAGTAAAGAACACTCCTGTGTAAAACCCACAAACACTGTGGGAACTGCAGTAGGACCCACCTGATTCTCTCTGGTGACAGATCCATCGAGGTCGGACTCGTGATGGCAGTGGTTCAAACTTGCATGCAGGCGAATATCTTAACGGTTTGTCGCCCACTGATGGGTCAATGCAGTGGGAGGCGACACAACCCCTGGACAGACAGTACAGGCAAGGGTAGTACCTCTACCGGACCTCGGGTGTATCTGAGTGCGAGGGTCCCGGTGAGGATGTGCGAGAGCACTACAGCCCTTTTTGTCTGTGTCTGGTCCACTGTTGTGTTAGCTGGAAGTGCCTGTGTTGATTGAGTGTCACCTCAATCCTTAGTAGTCGTGCTGGTAACGTAGGTTACGCCCTAGGGGGATCAGGCACTGCTGTTTGGGTATCGTTGAGTAGGGAGGCGAATTTCTTCGTGTGTACAGTTGTCAAAGCCACAGCCCATGAATCAAATTCAACCTCACCTACCCGTTTGAGCATTGTTACCTAATAATACACATGATCATTTATGACATCACCTGACTGTGGCATAACCCAAGAGTATTGGCTGGTACTGGAAGCATGACGTGAAGATTGGATGTTTCACAATGCCACAGTACGAAATGATTGGTGATTAATATGAGAACCCCAGATTTGAAGGAACATTCCAAGTTGGTATGGAATGATAAGACGATAAGTAGAGGTCCTATAATTTCGCGTCATAATTTTACACCAAAGTGTGGGGCACACAAGTATATGATAGTTTCACGTGTCTTATTGGACGTCCGTTCATGTGACATGTCATGCAGGACTGAGGGCCAATAAGAAATATTCAGTACTCTGGTGACTATACTCAGTGTGGTAAGGTGAAACAGGAGAACTGCCTGTGGCAGCAGCCAATGAAAACATTTTCTCTATTCTAGTGTGTAGATTACCGTGGAGTCTAGTTTGGTGCCGTTTTATAATTCCAAATGGTAGGGTCTCCAGTGATAATGCTTTTTCCTTGGTGACACTAAAAATGTGTAGTGATAATTATTTTCGATTTACTCCGCACTGACAGTGCTTTTCTGGGAAGTCGAAGGCCTATAATACGACAGGATCCCTACAGCAACTGGTTCGTATGATAGGAAGTAGTGCTCCTAGAATGCACTGCGAGGTTCTTTTCAAGGAGTGTTGACCAGGCTCTGTTTCAGCCAAGGAACATTATGATCTCAAAGTCGTGGGTGTGTGGGAATACTCCGACCTTTTGGGAGTAGTGACTTGAGTACTAGACATTTTGCTGAACAATTTGGTATCATAGTGGACTGGAAGAGCTTATAACATTGTTTTACTTTTATGACTGGCTCAGAGCTGTAGTGACACACTCTTCTGGCTGACTGTCAGCCAGCAATGAACCAGAAGCAGTGGTGTGTCGTAATAATGTACATTCTGGAATACATTCGAGCGGCTCTCGTATGCGGAGGGCTGTAAAACCTAGCTTTATGCCAAATTAATCAGCGAAATTTCTTGTGTCTAGCGGTNCTCTCCATTGAGGAGACTCTCTTAAGTAAATGAGAGCCACGCTGGATGCCGCCTAGGGCCACCTGAGATCCTCGCTACTGAGGAAGGAGGTACCTGCCTTGTTTGCTTGGGCTGGTAGATAGATGGTTCCTAGGTCCGATCGCTACGCAGGGTTTTGGAGTACTGAGCACTCAGGCCATTTGAAACCCGAAACCTGGGATTTCAACGTGAANTCGATCGCTACGCAGGGTTTTGGAGTACTGAGCACTCAGGCCATTTGAAACCCGAAACCTGGGATTTCAACGTGAAGACATTTACAAGCCACAGTAAAGAACACTCCTGTGTAAAACCCACAAACACTGTGGGAACTGCAGTAGGACCCACCNGACATTTACAAGCCACAGTAAAGAACACTCCTGTGTAAAACCCACAAACACTGTGGGAACTGCAGTAGGACCCACCTGATTCTCTCTGGTGACAGATCCATCGAGATCGGACTCGTGATGGCAGTGGTTTAAACTTGCATGCAGGGGAATATCTTAACTGTTTGTCGCCCACTGATGGGTCAATGCAGTGAGAGGCGACACAACCCCTGGACAGACAGTACAGGCAAGGGTAGTACCTCGACCGGACCTCGGATGTATCTGAGTGCGAGGGTCCCGGTGACGATGTGCGAGAGCACTACAGCCCTTGTTGTCTGTGTCTGGTCGACTGTTGTGTTAGCTGGAAGTGCCTGTGTTGATTGAGTGTCACCTCAATCCTTAGTTGTGCTGATAACGTAGGTTACGCCCTAGGGGGATTAGGCACTGCTGTTTGGGTATCGTTGACTAGGGAGGCGAATTTCTTCGTGTGTACAGTTTGTCAAAGGCACAGCCCATGAATCAAATTCAACCTAACCCACCCGATTGAACATTATTACGTAATAATACACATGATCATTTATGGCATCACCTGACTGTGACATAACCCAAGGAGTATTGGCTGGTACTGGAAGCATGACGTGAAGATTGGATGTTTCGCAATGCCACAGTACGAAATGATTGGTGATTAATATGAGAACCCCAGATTTGAAGGAACATTCCAAGTTGGTATGGNGCAATGCCACAGTACGAAATGATTGGTGATTAATATGAGAACCCCAGATTTGAAGGAACATTCCAAGTTGGTATGGAATGATAAGACGATAAGTAGAGGCCCTATAATTTCGCGTCATAATTTTACACCAAAGTGTGGGGCACACAAGTATATGATAGTTTCACGTGTCTTATTGGACGTCCGTTCATGTGACATGTCATGCAGGACTGAGGGCCAATAAGAAATATTCAGTACTCTGGTCACTATACTCAGTGTGGTTGGGTGAAACAGGAGAACTGCCTGTGGCAGCAGCCAATGAAAATATTTTCTCTAGTCGAGTGTGTAGATTACTGTAGAGTCTAGTTTTGGTACCGTTTTATAATTCCAAATGGTAGGGTCTCCAGTGATAATGCTTTTTCCTTGATGACACTAAAAATGTGTAATGATAATTATTTTGGATTTACTCCGCACTGACAGTGCTTTTCTGGGAAGTCGAAGGCCTATAATACGACAGGATCCCTATAGCAACTGGTTCGTATGATAGGAAGTAGTGCTCCTAGAATACACTGCGAGGTTCTGTTCAAGGAGTGTTGACCAGGCTCTGTTCCAGCCAAGGAACATTATGATCTCAAAGTCGTGGGTGTGTGGGAATACTCCGACCTTTTGGGAGTAGTAACTTGAGTACTAGACATTTTGCTGAAAAATTTGGTATCATAGTGGACTGGAATAGCTTATAACATTGTTTTACTTTTATGACTGGCTCAGAGCTGTAGTGACACACTCTTCTGGCTGACTGTCAGCCAGCAATGAACCAGAAGCAGTGGTGTGTCGTAATAATGTACATTCTGGAATACATTCGAGTGGCTCTCGTATGCGGAGGGCTGTAAAACCTAGCTTTATGCCAAATGAATCAGCGAAATTTCTTGTGTCTAGCGGTNCGGCTCTCGTATGCGGAGGGCTGTAAAACCTAGCTTTATGCCAAATGAATCAGCGAAATTTCTTGTGTCTAGCGGTGACCCTGGGCATAGTGAATGGCATCAAGTGTTTTCTGCATCCTAGGAAATGGCCGTGGTGTGGTCTACCGCGAAAAAAGGCCAGTTCCGATTGTCACCGGATTTGTTTACTCGACTCCGCCAACGTGGTACTCACCGGCGCAACCCTGGCGATTGCCATTGGCGGATGAGTTTGGTTCCTAGTCTTCCCGTCACCGAGCGAGTTGTCACAGTGGTTAAAGTCATGACTCGCATTCGGGAAGACGCGTGTTCGATTCCTGGTACAGCCATCTGTTCGTTAACACTTTAAAGACTACAGTCGAATGTATTTCGAGCTTAGGTAATTTGAAAATTTCTTTGTCTTTTAGAACAAAACGGGCACCGATAGTGGTTTACTGTGTGCCTGTGTTTAACAGGATCTTAAAAGAACACAACAGCCCAGAAGCAGTAGTTTTCCTGACTTAAGAATGAATGTTATAACCACTCTAAATAATGCTACTGATTGTAAAACCCTTTTACACAAAGAAGGACATTTGATTGGGGCAAAATCAATTCGGCACTCCGATACATGATGGCCAGCCAATAATGAAGGTTGTAGCCTACAGTACAGTAAGTGTATCAGGTGTCGTATGCACCAGTAGGGTGGTGGTGAATGGAAGTTCGGAGACCAACAGAACAGGCTCTCTTGCAGTAGTGGATTAGATGACTAACTACTTACTTGTCTCGAATGCCAGTAAATGTGTGCAGGCCTCAGAGTTTTAACAAATGCCACGGCCAATTGCTTCCTCGTTCTTGCTAACAGATCACATTGTTCTGTTGCTATTATGACCCTGTTGTGGACGAGATGACCTACCCACCACGCCTCTCGTCGCGATTGGAGGAGCGATATACCCCTTCTGCGTGATCGAACCCGGACATACAAAGGGATACCGCGATCTGGTTTGGCGAGATGTCGTTCAACATATTCCTGTCCTGGACTTACGAACTGATGATCGCTATGCTGTGGAGGAGTTTCTTACAAAACGCTCTAGGTGCAAAGATTTAAGTGCGTCGATGATATTCCAAAATGGGGGGAGGATTGCTGCTGTCAGTGATGTTTTGGTGAAATATTTATCGACGTAACCTACTTAAAAACTCTCTAACTTCGTATATCATTCGTTAAAACGCGATAGTTGTGTACGCGTTGGAATAAAAAAAATTCATAATCTGAGTCTTGAATGTTCCGGTTAGGCACCCAGCTTCATACACACATAGAAGTCTATAAAAAAAAAACCTATAAATGTCTACATAAGGCGATTTATAAACACCTTGCACTAAGATTATTTCGCGAATGTTCACTTCGGAGCAGAGCCAGTTCCAAGTATCCAAAAAAGGCAGCCAAGAGGACTCAGGAAAATACAGGCTATGAGTAATACTGAAGTCTCTCACTTACCAGGCTTCTCACAAAAGCCAGCGGCTAGGAAGTTCAGATCTCTGTAATATCTTGTCTAAGCTCTTGCACGAGGCGAGTATTTTCCTCTGTGTATTTACGTGTGACAGCACAGATTGCACATTTTGCAGTGCGTGTTTAGGATGATTGATTCTTAACCGGCGACCCTATGATAGCACTGAAATTTTTTGGCACTACAGGAAAAGAAACATGTTTTATTCAGTTTAAAAGATAGATGGCACGACGAGGAAGTCCCTTGAATTAAAAGTAAGTGTAGGTGAGTAATATTTTTACGGGGGTCATATAAACCGCACGTTTGCGGTTCGCCTCTGCGGCATTTTGTCTTTTATCCTCGCTTTAATTACCTGCGTCAGACTTTTTTTTTCTTTCAAGTTTCTAGTGTTTTGGCTTACCTGTGTACTGCGGAAGGCGTTGGAAAACCATCGCAGAATCGTTCTTCACAATGACGTTGCCTGGGGCTCCAGATAGTCTTCGGGTCTGTCAGCTTCATCATCACTCATCAGAGATNCGTTCTTCACAATGACGTTGCCTGGGGCTCCAGATAGTCTTCGGGTCTGTCAGCTTCATCATCACTCATCAGAGATTGTGTAGTTTATTCGTCTTCCAGTTTTCCTGAAGAGATGCTTTAGTTCTGCTGTCCGGCTGCTTATACTAGAGACTTGTAAAATTGGTCGTTATTGTTCGATAACGTGCTAGACTTCACTGCCGTATGCCTGCTTGATCTGNTACTAGAGACTTGTAAAATTGGTCGTTATTGTTCGATAACGTGCTAGACTTCACTGCCGTATGCCTGCTTGATCTGAATTTGTGATTTCATTGGTTACTGGGAAATATACGTTGCCGTTTACCAGTCTGATCGATTTGCAGGAGATTGGCTGCGTAGAGGCAGAGCCTTCACTATTGGCTGAAAGCTTCCTTGGGACGTGTGGCACTAGTTGCCAGCAAGCGGCAGTAGTCGAACAAGCGTTAGGANCCCCCCAGATATAATCTCCCATCACATGTAAACAAGTCTGGAAGAAAACGCCGAGTGATGCCGATGCTTTGCACTTCTGCGCCCAACTGACAGAAACATAAAGTTTGTATATAACAAGTCTCATACATTGTATTCCTCAAAAGTTAAATACTACCACAAACATTTTTATCTTGATATTATTTTGCATAAGAAATATTCCTTACTAGAGTCGCTGTTAAAGTACCTATTTTATNCAAACATTTTTATCTTGATATTATTTTGCATAAGAAATATTCCTTACTAGAGTCGCTGTTAAAGTACCTATTTTATATTTGGTTTTAATTCCCACTGACTATGAAAATGTATAATTTATAGTCAAATGTTAGGAGAAGTTTCAAATTTTTTTAACATCGTCGATTGTGAAATTTTTCTACAGAATTTATTAAGGAAGTTTTAAGATACCGCGAATAGGCTACAGTCCCATTTCACGGTTACTTCCAACTTTTCTGAAGTCCTGCTAAAGTTCTACTTCCAGGATATTCCTCCGCCTCATGCAATTACACCAAAGGGACAGCGCACCGCATTCATACGCACTTGAGTGTAACACTATTTTGCATGATAACTATTTCTTACTTGGCATTACCAACACACCTACGTTCTCACTGTTATTATTATTATTAATTTTATTGAAATGTTATAAAATTTGTTTGATAACGTGTTAGTAAAAGTTTAATTTATCCAATACTAACATGTGTACGTTAACGTAAGTATAAGACACTTGTGATATATGGTATATTTAGGAAATAACAAAACACGTCATACGTGGGATGACTTTACAAAGGTTAGTTACAAAAGGCGTTAAGAAACCGCAAATAGGCTACACATGCACTAATGTCGCATGTAAAACTTCAATCATGATTCGTAGATGAGCACATGCCGACCTCACTCGAGTGCCCCAGGCGCTGAGGACGAATGCGTCCTCTTGCAGACAGCGCGGCAACACCGCATCATGCGTTGTGCCAGCTCTCTACAGCGTGACGTCACAGGCCATCAGTTTATGGAGGGCAGGGGGAGAGTATGTGCGCGCCCATCTCGTTACACGGGCGGCGAACACTTTCGCGGTCCACGTCTCAGGTGTGATAGTATCATTTCCGTCTTTCTGCACGAGTGCTGCTGATGTGAAATCAAGTCTTCAGTGTTCGTTCCCAAACGTACGTGTTTCTGCAACACTTTCAGTTCATTAACGCCCAAAGCACAAAGTCTAGTCTTCTTGAGGACTCACTTACATTTACGGAGATTCCACGGTGAATGTTCAGGCTAGTTAGAAGTTTTACGGGATCGTGTGAGAGGTATCACGACGGCATTAGCCACTTGACGCTTTCGCAACACACATCCCTCATAGTTTGAAATTTCCTTCTCCTCTTGAATAACATTGACGCTGGGATTGATAAGAAAAGTTACATAACTGAATGTTTTTTTTTTTTTNCCCCTGCGTCAAACTGTCGCCAGCCTTCTCAAGGACGCGTGGCGCTGTCTCCGGCGACATTGGTCGAACTCTGTTTCTGGCGAAGCTGCCGCCCAGAGCCGTATATAGCTGTGCGCTTGACGGGCATCGCAGAACCAGTTCAGACGCCTCAGCTGAGTTCGTGTAAGCTCCTTCGTCTTTGGTCATCGCTCCAAGGGCTGCCTTTCCCCGCCTCCGCCACCTTCCCGGGGTTCTTCTCACGCCCTTTTTTGTCGGCCGGACAGACATCTTCCACATTCTGACTCAGTTTGTTACTCTCTTCCAACGCCGAACCGCCTCTTTGTATTGCGCTTCAAGATGGCGTGTTCTTGTGGCGTCATCTCGTATCTGTTTCAAGACATTTTCTTACCTTAATTAGGGGCATCCGATTTTTTGCGAAACGATTTCGTGACTAGCTTTATCTAAAAAAAAAAAAACGTTTGACTCTAATTTACTTTCGTTTTTGTACGAAGTACTTCTTACGCGCCTTAGCTTCGCGTCGGCGAATCAAATACGTACAGCATCGTAGTAACCTTATCCTGATTGGCTCACTTAAAAAAAATGTAATGTTTTCTCAGGAATAAACGCGGCCAATAAGGAAAGGGAACCTGCTGTAATACTCACAGCGTATTGAAATATAGGCTGCTTCGCAACTCTCTTCGCGAAAATCAGGTGGCCCCAACCTTAATTAATATGTATGTTTGGTTAAGATAGCACTGACCTCATCTCCTTGTGTTTTGGCGTAAGCTCTTACTTTTTTTCTGACAATACCGATCTAGGTGGTCCGATTATGCAGATNTCATCTCCTTGTGTTTTGGCGTAAGCTCTTACTTTTTTTCTGACAATACCGATCTAGGTGGTCCGATTATGCAGATAACCAAACATTGGGAAAGTGTTAAAAACACATTTATCTCCTGGCTTACAATACCAAAACATGTGTTATAGTGAGGCTCACAAATTTCTCGTCTTATTTGTTGATTTCGTTATACCGCAAGTAGATAAGNCCAAAACATGTGTTATAGTGAGGCTCACAAATTTCTCGTCTTATTTGTTGATTTCGTTATACCGCAAGTAGATAAGTGCTGGCCTTGGTCGTGTTGCATCTAGGGACATGCAACATTCTCGTAATTTTCTGGCAACGAGATAAGCTCCAAGACTTTATGTGCCCGTTTGACTTCTGCCATTGGTCACCAATTTGTAATGCACCCATGGAAGGACTCTCTAGCCAGTGATAAAAGTTCAGTTGCGGAGTGACCAATCCCCTGAAACGTTGTTACGCAGGTATATGACTTAACGTAAAGGGCAGCTGCAAATGCACTCGCAGGTTGTTCTGAAGCATGGATAGGTCAGCGAAATGTAGTCTTGCGCCAAACAATAACGCGAATATTCCACGTCTCTACGTATGACAAATGAAGGTGGTAGTGTCTGAGGTCTTGGGGATGGACCACCCATCACACTTGCCATCTCTAACGACGCCCATGGATGCTGTGGCAACACACTGGACCCGGGTTCAGGGGTTGACTGCGCTCGAGTCATGTTCGCTGTTTCCGATCTCGGTTCTCCAATGGCTTTCCGCAAACACTCCAGGCGAGTGCCAGGAGGCCATGGACGTCGGTTTATCAGCTTGTTTGACTCGAATCCAGTTCATGACCTTTATAATTCCAGCCTGCTGCTTCTTTCCCGTAAATGGGCTTTTTACTGTTAACTAGGCACTTTTGAAATCCCTACATCGGAATGTTTTACGTTTTATTATTTTGAGTACAATTATGAGGTGTTTCCGTAGCCCTTAACGTAAGTCATTGTGTTCGTGTTGGAATATCTTAGATTTACAACTTTCGGTTGAAGTTTTAGCTTAAATATGTTTACTGAAGAGCGTGAAAATAGTAAAGCCACATATTTTTTTAAAACGTTATTCAATTATAGTGTGTCAAGTTCATAAGGATTGTAACTTCCTGAGCCTATGATATAAATTAGTAAAGTTATCAATAATAGCTTTCTACAAGTAGAGTTATGTCTTACTTTGCTGTGTTCAAAACTATTTAAAAAAATGCAAAGTGCCTTTAGACGTGGGTCTAGAGTTATTATTTAATTTTGGCCAAGTGTACTTGTTGAGGTTTAATGAATAAAGGCCTTTTAATAAACGAAATGTTTTATTATACTTTAACAGCAAAACTGATACAACAATGTTGACCGTTATATATTTATCAACTAGAAAAAACAAAACACTACACAGTGTTGCCAACAACTTAAAACTGAAGTTACCAAATAATAATTATTACATTGCCATATTTTAACA
>NQII01001438.1:81065-100106 GCA_002778355.1 Clitarchus hookeri | reverse complement strand
TGCATTCCGCCGATGCTCCATTCTCGCCTCGATCACCCTCATCGGCTCTCAAGACCCCGTTGTTAAGAACTGCTATTAAGAAGTATAGTTACAAGTTCTGATGACGTACTGCAAAACAAATTGCTGTTTTTTCTGCTTCATACTAATTTGAGTGCGAAATGTAATATATTCGTGAAACGTTCATGTTCTGAATAATTTTAAGTTCTCGCTTGACTGATGTATAGGCTCGTGGCAACGTAAACTTTACTCATGGCTTAAGAATATCGAATGAGAATAAAAGTATATCTTAAGCAGTGCTAAGGTTTATCGTACTCGGACTAGGAACAAAACGAGACCTCTTATGGGAGAGCTTGACATAGGGAAAATTTCCGCCGCTAGGTGAGCAGCGTTGCAATTTTTAATTATAATTTTAAGTTACGTAAATAATAAACGAGATAGGTTTTTTTTACTTAGTTACGAAGTCATTTTATATATGATTTATTATTACTGCAATTATCCTGTTCTTAACGTAGAAAAAAGAGACAATCTGGTATACACATGCGACAATAGCGCTTACCTAGTGGCGAAAATGTTCCTTTTTCCAAACTTGTATTTACCTACTCATATCGAACTAATTTTTTTTTTCAATCGTTGTTAGTCAAATCTTTATTCGACTGTAAGTTTTCTGGACGTCTGAGGTTTACGACGAGGAATATATTAAATAAGGAATCATTTATGTAGCAATTTGTATGAGAAATTACACATTTTGAGCTGCAAAATTGCTTTTAATGAAAGATAATAGCTAAATATAGATTTGGTTTGCTATAAATTTTCAGTATAGGCTTAAATATTAGAAGCTAGCATTGTTAAAAGTTACATTTTTTTTATTTAAACTAACAAAAAAATAGGTATAAAATGAATATAGCCTACATTTATAGGGCCTACTTCCATGTAACACGCTTGGTCAATCTTCCAAATGTAAGCCTTGTCATTTGAATACACAGCCCAAAAACGGTTTTTTTTCTTACTTAAAACTGCTAGAAAGAAATTTCTTTCAAAGAAAAATAATCCAATGACTAGATGAGTTTTCTTGGTAGACCTACTTGCAAAACTGGGAAAACCCAACACGAAATTCATAATGAATAAGTTTTTCACAGTAGACGTAATTCAAAAACTGCCCGACAAATAAAACGATGTTCATCTGGGTGCGGCACATGAGCCCGTTGGTATAGCTGTTAGGACTCGCCCGGGACGGGACATTTTAGCCAACATTTTGGAAAACTTCTTCCTGGTGCATTTGCTGTGTTGCAAAGTTAAATCNGCCCGGGACGGGACATTTTAGCCAACATTTTGGAAAACTTCTTCCTGGTGCATTTGCTGTGTTGCAAAGTTAAATCTGTGCGTAGAAAAACGCTAGTAGACCCTACTGAATTTGTTTTACATAATACAAGCGGGTTTTTTTTTTTTTTAGGATTGCTTGCACACATGCATTGTGTTTCATTTTATTTTTGCAAAGAAACACGCTCCAAATGTAAATGTGTATTTTTACCATAACAACTTGTGAGTAGAGTAATAGAAATTGTGCTTGTTTAGTTGTCTTTTGCAGTTTTTTTTTTTGTGTAAAATCACTCCTAAATTTTAGGTGTTAAAATACACCTACTTCGGTGGAGACTCTCTGCAGCGTACATTTGCGTTGAACAGTTTGCACTCACTAAGGCAGAGGCTAGTGAACCACCCGACAGCTAAGGCTGGGATTTATACAGTACATCAGAATCTCACTACTTGTCATCAAACCAACATAGCTTCTTCAATGTAGTCAACGATACTTCCAACAAATCGAATGCCAGCACGCAATAATTCAAGCTAGCAAATGGCTCCTTATAGTAGATGGAAAACTCTGCAGCAGGATTCAAGCAGTTCATTAATCAGTCTTCCATTTTCATTACTAATTTCTAATGACCTGAAAATTTCACAAATTCATAAACACAATACGTGTCCTGATTTTCTAAGTCCCTCAAAGTAACAGTACGTTCATAGTAAACACAACCGCATTAAAATATACACAGTTTTAAGACAGTTTTTCCTTCGCCGCTTATGTTTATTACATCCAGAAATGAGTAGATTGCATCGCCCCAACTGCAGAAGCCGCAACTATCTAAAAATATATTATGTACATGTGTGCCGTGGCTGAGAGGCGGAACATAACTCACTTGACATATTACATGCTGTAATATACGGATAATATCGATTATCAGCCCCAGGTATCGATTAGCTTGAACTGCAGAACAGTAATGCCGGAATTCAGTGCGTGCTAGTGCCACAAGAGTACTAAATCTGTTTTAATATAGTAACAATCATTCATTTGTTAGAACCTTATTAATATACAACCGTGTGCGATTGGTTGGTTGCAAGACGAGCAAATTCATTTGAACAACCACTTATAATGTCGTTCACGTTCTCATGCACTCGTTTTACATTCACGAAATATAGTCAATTCATAGTTTCTTCAAACTTTGCTAAAGTTCTACTTCCAGGATATCCCTCCGCCTCATGAGATCACAGCTGAACGCAGCCTAGAAACTGACACCAAAGGGACAGCGCACCGCGTTCGTGTGAACTCAGTTTAATATGATAATTGGTATGAGAACGACTTCTTACTAGGCATTGCCAACGNACGCACCGCGTTCGTGTGAACTCAGTTTAATATGATAATTGGTATGAGAACGACTTCTTACTAGGCATTGCCAACGCACATACATTATCCCTGTATTTATGCATATTAATTATAAACGAAATAATAGAGTTTATAAATAAAATATAATTAAAAATTCGATTCAAGNATGCATATTAATTATAAACGAAATAATAGAGTTTATAAATAAAATATAATTAAAAATTCGATTCAAGAAAAAATAAAGTATCTTTATGTTAATAAAAGTTAAAAAAAAAAAAATAAACCATTTGTGATAAATGGCTTTAGTTCGGAAACAATAAATTACGTAATACCTGGGGTGATTTTTCAAAGATTTTATTCAAAAAGTGTGAAGAAACCGCAAGCAGACTATAATCATAAACCTTTTATTACGCCGAACGCTCGGACANATGCATATTAATTATAAACGAAATAATAGAGTTTATAAATAAAATATAATTAAAAATTCGATTCAAGAAAAAATAAGGTATCTTTATGTTAATAAAAGTTAAAAAAAAAAAAAACATTTGTGATAAATGGCTTTAGTTCGGAAACAATAAATTACGTAATACCTGGGGTGATTTTTCAACGGTTTTATTCAAAAAGTGTGAAGAAACCGCAAGCAGACTATAACCATAAACCTTTTATTACGCCGAACGCTCGGACAGCAAGCGCGGGACTTGAACAGGTTATCTGGAGTGCTTCGCGATGTTGCCCCGGCCCATCGCTGGGAGCGAATGACGCACGGCCTGAGGGAGGGTAGGGCGAGACTGTCCCCTCCACGCGCCTAACTCTGGCATTGCGTGCCTTGAGTTGACCACGCCCCCGCCACGAAACTCCACCCACGCGCGCCGTATTTCCAGCCCTGCGAGCACAACAATGAGCTTGGGGGGGGTCTCTATACGCCACTCTAAAGATCCCTCCAAATCTCTCATTTCCGCACTCCATTCTCCACTTTACTCCGACTCTGAATCCACGGCTCCGACTTTGATTCCATAGCCCTAATCGTTACAACCAGCACTTGGCTTGTCGAATCATCGACAAACAACTGATTTTCCACTGTAGTCTAGAATCGAGGTCGGGACCTCAGGATGAGGGACACAGTCGCCTCTCCGCTGAGGTAGCCTTGGATACGCGATGGGAATAAAAGATACGGACGATGGGCTCTTTGAATGTTCGAAGCGAAAACGAGGGCCGATCGATGCGATAGTTTCATTCACGTCGTTGCCGATGGAACAAACTTTGTGGCTGTTCGAGAAACCACCACGGTGGTTTTCAAATGGGCACATTTCAAATTTGCCAAATACATCCTTTTGGCATTATGTGGCATCGTAGGATTTCTATTAGCGAAGCAACGTCAGGGCGTAGTTATAAGACTAGACATACTTTCCATGGGAGGAACACAGACATCCTTTGGGAATGGTGTAGGTGCGCAATATCATAACATTACATTCCTAAAAAGGTGGCCTTAGGAGAGTTTGAACTCCTTAAAGTTGTTACTCTCTCTCTCTCTCTCTCTCTCTCTCTCTCTCTCTCTCTTTGTTTTTCTGTACATGATTTCATTTCCCACCAAAACACCATGAAAAGCAGACGAGAGACCATGTAAGTGAATAGCTGAAAAAAAAAGAAAAAATATATGGGGCAGATCATAAACTGGTTGTCAGTATTACTATGAAATGGTGGGGATTGAGGAAAGCTGAAAAGAGTGAAATACAGCCACGAAACTCGTTTATCATGTACGAATCTCTGGAAATGTAAGTAGTCGCTGTAAAATTAACGGTTAACAGGACGTTAATGGTGGTAAAAGTAGTACATAGTACTACTATATTTATTAGGAAATGTACTTCGTGCCCAATAAATTGTGTTTCTTCATTGTAATACTAATGGTATAACGCAGGAAAACAGATTATGATTTCACTTCCATTAAGCAAAACACACGTTTGCATAAATTCTCCTCATAATTTAACGTAGCTATAATCATTATAGATTTTCCAGGTAGTCAAAATAAGCTTTTATCGTCGATCAGCAAGCTTAAGTTTTCTACCGTTGTCGTTGTTGTCACGTTCACTTCCCGCATTTCCGGTCAATAATGCGTAGCGACGGAATTTTTTTTTTTACAAATTACCCCAATCTTGTTTAGTATTCGTTAATAGAGTAGGGATGTGCATATTAGTTACAGTTTCACATTGCTGACAGTTTCTCTCGATGCCGCATGAACAAAGTGACCCGGCGCCCACGGCAATGTTAATGTTGCATACGGCGGATGGATACATCCTGGGGAAGCAAGTAGACCTTAAGCTGCTTTCAGAAGTGCTTGGTAAAGGTCGGGTCACAATCAATTTGGATTTTAATTGGAAAGGACTTAACATCCCCGGTGTTATGGCTGAAGGCTTATCAGGGGACTGCTTACAAACTAACTTATGATCTAACCTAAACTAACAACCATGCCTTACGTAGGATTCGAACCCAAGACCTCTCGCACGCTATACCAGCGGCGCACCAACACACAGCGCCACGGGAGCTCGGCGTCACGATTAATTTCGTGTACGGAAAATAAGCCTGGTTAGAACGTTTAAGAATATGAGTAGTTCACAGTAAATGCACTCGTCTTACGTTCCGATCAATCACACACAACTATTAGGGGCATACAAACATTATCGTTATGTTCTGGCAGCGAGCTAAGCCATAATACTTTATATGCCTGTTTGACTTCTGCTATTGGTCGACCATTTGTAATGCACGCCCGGAAGGTCTCTCCAGCCAATGAGAGAAGTTCAGCGGTGACCAATCCCCTGAAACGTTACGCAGGTAAACGACTTATTTAAATGGCAGCCACGGGTGCACCCAGGTCAGTGAAATGCATTCTTGCACCAAAAAAATAATGCGAGTTTTGCACGTCTCTAACAACGAGAAATTAATTTGATTTTAGTGAAGTAGAAATTTATTGGCAAATAACACTTCAATTTTATTTTATCTCCATCCTTATTCTTTCAGTACTTACTGCACAGGATTCGTCAATAATATTACACCTTACACGATAATACAATACAAAATTAAAATGCAGTTAATTATTACATACAATTTTAAAGGTATCGTTTAAACGAGTAAAGGAAAATAAACACGTAAGAATTCTTTTAGAAATAAGATATGTAATTAAAATGCAATAAACTGTTTCCATATTTATTATTTAATTGCATTTACGTGCACGACACGAAGTAAAACATCGCCATTTCCTACACGTCTACACGTCGCGAATGTTCCTCCTAGAAACGTATGCTCTATGACGAGAACGTTTCGCAGTACCGCCTCAGGAAATGTCGGCTCCCGAGAGGCGAGGAATGTTGTTTACGGCGGCATGCGCGTTCCGAGTTAGTTCCTGGGGAACAACGCAACTGTTTACTGTTGACGGTGATCTCTGGGACGCGGTGCACGACAGTGAAAGTCGTCACTGAGCCGCTACCTTCCTGCCATAGTCTATCCACGGCTTCTTCACACTTTTTGAATCAAACCTTTGAAAAACTACCCCATGTCTGACGTATTTAGTTGTTTCCTAAACATGTCATTTATCACAAGCGTTTTGCACCTCTGTTAACATAACAGCATCTTATTTTTCATTAAAACTGTAGTTTAACTATATTTTCTTTATAATTTATAATATTTCATTCATAATAAATATGAAAGAAAACAGTGAGAAAACACGTGTGTTGGTAGCGCCTAGTAAGGAATAGTTCTCATTGCAAAACATTATTACAACTTAGTGCGCACGAATTCGGTGCGTTGTCGTTTGGTGTTATTTTCTAGACTTAGTAAAGCTTAGTTTGCACTAGGCGGAGGAATGTCCTGGAAGTAGAACTTTGGCAGGGCTTCAGAAAAGTGTGAAGTAACCGTGAATGGATTATACCAACTTGCCCAGTGCAGTTTCCCCGCCCAGGCCCTCGTGGCTCGGAACAGGGAAAACGCATCTTTAACGCGAGACACCCCAAGTCGAGGAGCAGCGCCGGAATGCTGGGAAAGAGGGGGGTGGGAGACCATCGAGAAAACCCGCCGACCAACGGCATCGTCCGGGACGATTCCCACATGCGAATATCCGGGAGTGACCCGGCCGGGGATTGAACCCGGTTCGCCTTGGTGGAGGCAAGCAGTCTAACCGCTCAGCCACCGCGGCCCCTAGAAAACCTGGTGAACCTACAAAAGTCAGGGGATTTGGAACGACCAGGATATATTAAACAATTTTAAAAAAAATTGCTAAAACATTCCATAGCGTGATTTTAAATATTCCGTGACGTAAGTGAATTATCTCATTTCGGTAAGTGAGTTAGTTTTATTATTTGTACTTCCTTAACACGGTAAATTTGCGATTTTGACAGGCCATTGTGTAAAAAAAATATATGACGCTTACGATTTTTTCATGCCCCGAAATAGTACTAGTACGTAAGGAATGTCTACAAAATTCGTACAAAACCACAGTAATGTAATTTTCTGTGGACAACAGCCTTAACGATTCATGCGTGTTGGCTGCTTCTCACGTCCTTTCTGCGGTGGCAATAAACTTACCTCCAGCCGGCTGACGCAAGCGAAAAACGAGACAAAACGGAAGTCGAACTTCTCCGTCTTTTTTTTTTTTGACGTACGTGCCTGAGAAGGCAACACAAACGCTGTCAAGGTTAGCTACGTGTCCATAGAATGCATAAGGTTACAGAATAAAAACTCACTGTTAATCCTTTCATGCCACATGTAGACAATTGTGCACATGTTGCCCAGGAAGGTTATATTTGACCAGTGCTGTACTCTCCAATGATCTTCCCTGAGGGCAACTAATTCGTAAACTTTGCTACTGCGCTACGTTATGACTGGTTCAAATCACTGATAACTAGGGGCAGTAATATTTCGCGAAAAGATTTCGAGACAAGATATATTCCTAAGCACTGTAGACCCCTTGATTGGCTAAAAAAATGTTCTGGCCTGTGTTAACCGCTTGCGCAAGAATCACGAAGGCTCAGTGTCGGAGTTACTTAGTCCTGAGTGGCTTGGTCAAAGACGGACACGGCACCAGCAGCCAANGAATCACGAAGGTTCAGTGTCGGAGTTACTTAGTCCTGGGTGGCTTGGTCAAAGACGGACACGGCACCAGCAGCCAATGGAGGTATAACAACAGCTGAGGTGTGTATATAGTATCGAAGTCTACTGTGTGCTCCGATTTTTACGCGAAAAGTCACTGGCCCTACTAATTACTAGAGACCTGAAAAATTCGTGAGTTCAATGACCTGTAGGCTATACTCCACTGTCGTATGTAAAATCATCCAAATATCCCTCTTAATTGGTTGCTTTCAGTATTAGCGGAAGACGGTTGTTGGTTCCGCATTTTATTGTGTGTTTATAATTGGCTCAGAAATGTCCATGAGGTGTAAACTAACGGGTGGGCCAATAGCATACGCAATACAAACGTATGAGGTTTTGAATTCTAGCTTGTCCCGAAATGAAAACGCGAATTTTTCAGGTCTCTACTGATCACCAGGAAAACTCGAATTTCGCGAAAAAGGTTTCCGCGCATGCAGCTTTCTTTCGCTTATTGGTGACGTGTCTTTGCGAGAGGGTAGTTTATTACCTCACCGACCAATCAGAATGAGGTTACTCCGATACAGAAAAATTCGCGTGTTCAATGACCTGCAGGCTAGACTCTCCAGTCTTATGTACAAATACGTCGATGTCAACTGCACATTGGTTGTCTGCTGTTACAGTAGAAGGCGACGATTGAGCCAGCCTTCTCCAGGGAGGTGTCAAACACGGTGCGGACCAATAGCTGAAGTTTTATAAACACACGTGTTTCGAATTATAGCTTGTCCTGTAATGAATCCGCGAATTTTTCAGGTCTCTACACATGTGAAATCAACATATACTTGTATGCCTCCTACCTTGGTAAATGCTGTTCGCGGTAAAGTGAGCACATTTTTTAAATCAACCTTCACAAAATGTCACTCCTACCCGCTCTTCTAACCTGCGTATATTTTAGCGGGCAGACTGACTGACATGCGCTCCGTAAAGTTGGTAATGGCGCGGGAAAAGTAGTTCCACGTCTCAGCGCTGAATTAAAAGTGCTATGTAAACATTTGTGAATACGGAAATTATTATTTTACTTTTTTTTTTTTTAAAGGCGTGTAAGCAAGTAGCAGATTTGTAAAATATTTACTTCTCTAATCATTTCAGAGTTTCATTTGATCGACGCACGAATAAAGCGATGAGGCCAATGGCAATGTTAATTGTGCATATCGCGGAGGAATACACAGAGTGCATACAAGTATATCTTAAGCAGAGCATTCAAAAGTGCTAACTTTCCATGGACAGCCTATTGCGAATTATAATTCGGAATTATAGGGTATTAATCCACGACCAGTTTTGCTTCAAAACAAGTTATCTCAAACACACTTTAATAACCGAATAATTTCAGCCGTTACGTTTCATACGCGTTCGCCCGAGAATGACGAACGACGGCTAATTCTCGTTCTCCTATTATAGTCGTGGCAAACTGTCTGCCTACAGAAACACGTTAGCAATGTCCAAAGAAACGCCGCAGGTGTGCAAAAAGGATATTGAAATTCAATCGGCGCGTAAATCTTTTCCGCCAAAAAAACAGGCGCCCCAATTAATATGCAGATTTCATACTTGGTCGTCCCGCGTAAGATTGGCGGCACTAGCGCTCGCGGATCAATGAGGCAGCTCGGAACACAGTTATCTCTTTATGAATCTTGAGAGAAACAGCAGTACGTCCTTCGAAACTGGGTCAAGGAGAGAAAACTGGAATTACGTATAGATTGTTCAGCGTTAACGAACAGTTTTGAAATGAATAGTGATATGAGTACGTTAAGTTTAAAAGTAGATTGGTGTAATTGCTAGGCACTGAAAATTTTCCCACCTTAATCTATGTAGGTTCTGCACTGTTGAATGAGACATCGGGAAGCCCTGCTTAGGATTTACCTCTTTGACTGTTTTATTTTTTTTTTAAGTCGTTCCTTCGCACGCAAAATTAAAATCGCCGTGGACAGGATACTTTCATTCAGGCATCCTTCAAGTGGAATCCTGGAGCGGGGAGGAACGTAAGTATTTGCTAACATACGCCAATTATTACTTTTATATGCTGTCCACGGTAAAGTGGGCAGTTTCGATGTAGGCTACTCGCGGCAAAGTGAGCACTTTTGAAAGCCCTCTCATTTGTAATAATGGTCAATAAATATATTTTATTTCATCCCTGGACATTAACTTTCGAGTGCGGTGGAATATACACACTGTGTTTATTACTTACATTGTAATACATTTATTTTAAAAGGTGGTTAAAGGATAAAAAAAATGTCTGAAATAAAAAAGTAACTAGGGCCTCGAAAGTGCTCACTTTACCCTGAACAGCCTATATCAACAATCGATAGAAATAATTTCCCAGTTTACTGGGCCGTGCTCGCGTAGCGTCTTGGGCGTTCGCCTCCCACCAAGGCGAACCGGGTTCGATTCCCGACGGGATTTCGCTCCCCTTTTTCAGCACGTGAGAATCGTGCCGGACAGTGCCGTTGGTCGGCGGGCTTTCTCTGGGTTCTCCCCGTTTCACGCGCCCCTTGCATTCCGGTGCTGCTTTACACTTGCCTCGCTTCATCCTGATCTGCTCTCAAGACCTCGACGTCAAGAGCCACCGAAACGTGACCACTCCACTGCGTTGCCCGTTAATTCATTGCGCTACTGTGCTCGCTGCCAAGTTAACGAAGTAAAATAGTTATATGCGTTGGCTGTGAAATGTAAGTTTAACCATTAAACATTTCATCCCGAGTATACTCGTTGTCATTTGACTTGTCGCATAATAGGTAGTATCATGGTCGTTGCTGTACATATGTATGTATGCAAAGTGTATGTAAACAAACGCCAGTGTTTAGCCACGTGTTTTCGACAGTCTTGATGGCCGTGCACTAGCCAGTGCTGGCAACCTGCGCACAATACAACAGTCAGCTGGCTTACCCCTGTGCGCCGACCTGGGAGAGTGAGGTAGGCGAGTTCGAGCGAGGACGACAGCACGCAGTTCTTCCTACAGATAGTTCCCACGTGATACGGCACGCCGTGTCTGCTCGACACGCGAGCGCGTCCAACTGCTTAGCTGGTTCTCTCACTCACGCCGTCAGAAGCGAAGGAGACGAGTCCAGTTTAACCCATTCCGACCCGGTGTCAACAAATGTGTGCGTTGCGCGCGTGTAGGTAATTTTTGATCTGTGTTGCCACACTGCGAAACTCAATGGTCCATGATCTTACATGTGGGCAAATGCTTCTTAAAACGTCTTACTGGTCTAGGTCGTAATTGGTTCATATAACTGTAGACGAACATATAGACCACAGCTCATTGGCTGTAGCGCCGAAACAAGTGTTGTGTCTAATTAAGTACAGTTGCATCATAAATTGTTTTGTTATCAACACCTGGAACCGTAAATTAAAGTGGGTCTGAAATGGTTTACTTTGCATATAGTGTAAGAATACGCAATGTGCATTCAAGTATATCTTAAGCAGGGCTTTTAAAAGTCATGGGTCGGGCCACTGATTTCCCCGCGAATAAATCAGAGCGCACAATAGACTTTAATACCATATTTACACCTTGACTGATGTCGTACCTTTCATACCTCCATTGGCTGCTGGTATCTTTTCCGCATTTGACTGAGCCACTCAGGATTCCGTAAATCCGGCACTCTACCTTCGTGATTCGTGCGCAAACAGTTAACACGGACCAGAACATGCTTCAGCCAATCAGAAGAGAGTGAGATGATCCCACAGTGCTTTGAACTGTATCTTGTCTCAGTTTTTTTTTTCTCGTGAAATATTGTTTCTAGCCATGGGTAGGGCCAGCTGTTATTCCGTGAAAAGATTTACGCACAGGCTAGACTTCAAATTGGTATGTGCACACTTGCAAATACACTTCGGCTGTTGGCCGCGTGTCTGTGCGGGAAGACATTTTATACTCTGCTGGGCCAATCAGAATTAAGATATCCCTACACGGAACGTCGGTGATTGACTGGCAGATACCTAAGACGCGTGGTAGTTGAAAATTCATCCAACCACGAAATAGATTCTGAACTAACGTGTTTTGCGGCACAACTGGCCGTGGAATCTTATCGCGAAATACAGGCCCTCCTTTAGCCGGGCGAGACTAAGCAACTCGTCGTTGCACCGATTCCACAAATGCACGGAACACCTGTGTAGCGGTTCTAATCAACTGGGGCAACGGTGGCTGAGCGGTTAGACTGCTCGCCTCCCACCAAGGCGAACCTGGTTCAATCCCTGGCCGGCTCACTCCCGGATTTTCGCAAGTGGGAATCGTGCCGGACGATGCCGCTGGTCGGTGGGTTTCCTCGGGGATCTCCCGTTCCCCACCGTCCTTGCATTCCGGCGCTGTTCCATGCTCACCTCGCTTCACCCTCATCAGCTTTCAAGACCCCGATGTTAAGAGCCGAGCCAAATCTCTTCACTCACTCTAATCAGCTGAAGTGTGTCTTCATAAGTCAATTTTTTTTATTTTGTGCACCTCGCTTACCGAACTGAACAACAAAATATGAGATTCTAAAACTGCGCCACTATTAACACCTTGAGTGTTGTAGACGTTATATTACGTCACCTGAATTTAATCGGGTTGTAAGGAACTTGCCGTAAGATCTCGACATCCGCATTCTTTGAAGATACAGGGGAAGAAATATTACTTCGCCAGGAGTTTTCATAAGGTTCTCTGCAATTTAACACCACGTCAACATTATCAGTGTGTAAATTACTCAAATGAATAGGATATGTTGTATATTATTGTACGTAGGAATGAACACTTGATTGAGGTGCTTTCAACTCTGCTTTATGTCGGCATGGGGCCGGCCAGTAATGAAGGCTGTTGAGCATAGCAAGCGTGCGCGGTGTTTAGCGAACCAACAGGACGGTTGTAAAGGAGACCAACGCAACTGAGGGTTACACATTCTTGAATATTGGTGTGTTGCCAATATTCTAGCTTGTCTTGGTTTCCAGTAACACTATCCTCGTGGTATACGAGGAACGTACGGAATGTGTATAGATTATCATTAATTTAATATTAAGTAAATATTTAAATACACTTGTTGGATTCCACGCGTGTCCGCAGATTCACAAGTGTCATGCAGACAGAAAACTCACCCCGCGGATCATAGTTATTGGCCGTGCCAGATGTTTTGGCGCTTGTTTCATGTCTCTGTTAATTATTTCCTTATTTATTTGGTATTTCGCCAAATAATTTTTCAGCGATCGCGGGTACCCGACAATATAATCACGGCCACATAATTTAACAACCAAAAAAAAAACCATTATAATTTGTCTAATGCTCATAATATAAAAACAGTGTTATTACTCATTTCTTCATAATAGATAAATAAAGTTTTATCTATATATACATACATATTAATTCTGTTTTTATGGCAGAGAAAACAAAAAAGTTCAATATAACTGTTGCTCAAAGGAAAAAAAAGCATTAATTTTATAACTGTAATGTTGTATTGATAATAATTTCAGCTGCGCCACAAGTGTGCCTAATACTTTTAATATATATTTTGTAATAAGTAAAACAGGAGCCAGCCCATAATTTTGGCTTTTAGTAGTAAACCTTCCATGTACGTGTCACCAGTGTGTCGTAACGAGAGCACCTATGCGCGCTCAAGTTAGTGACACGAAGCTGCTACACGACACCGGTGAATGTCGATCCGTAGTGATTTCTCGAAATATGCTTTACTTTTTTTTTTGTTCCTCGATACTTCAGCACGATCCAGTTACAACCGCAACTGAAGGCGTGAAAAGCGAAGCTGAAAGCTTTCTGTTGCATAAGCAGTTTGCAGTTTGCGAAAGCGAAGCACTTGATTAATGACTTCCTGCGCCTGGCTTTCGTCTGCAATCGGCCGTCGCACGAACAGACTGTACGAGTTGTGGTCGTGGTACGAACCAGGTGTGTAGCACACATAAGTGAGCGGGTGAAGAGGTTTGGGTGGCTCTCAACACCGAGGTCATGAGAGATGACGAGGGTGATGAGGTGAGAGTGTGGAGCGGTACAAGGGCGGGGAAGAACGGGAGATTCCCGAGCAGACCCGCTGACCAGTGGCGTCGTCCGGCACGATACCCGAAAATCCGGAGTGACCCGGGAGGGGATTAAGGCCCCCGTCTACCTGGAACTTTTTCCCACGTCTAGACCGAGAAGCGCGGGAGCGATAAGGACGACACTACCACGCGCATCAAGTACGCCATCGCCGCTAAGCGCAAGGTTCTGAACTGGCGTGCAGTGTTGTCGTCGTGCTGCGTGTACCTATGGGACTTTCAGCGGTGACCATATAATTTTATTACTGGGAAGTCTTTAGGAAGGTTCAGCGCAGGCCCCTATAGTAGTTTTATATGTATCTGATGCGTGCATTTTGAGCTACAGCGCCTTGGAAAGGCCGTTTTTAGCGATTTTGGAGTACTCTAGATTGATGTTTCTAACGTACGTGATATTTTGAAAGTACTTAACAGCTCTCGTCTGAAGTGTGTGTTCTTTTCGTAGATCAGCACGTTGGACGCACGCTTAATAGTTTCGTTGAAAAACGTGTATTTGGAACACTCTGCAACGCAGTTCAAGCGCCAGGTAGACGGGCGCCTTAAACCCGGTTCGCGTTGGTGGGAGGCGAGCAGGCTAACCGCTCAGTCACCGCAGCCCCAAAGGTTTTGAAGTACGTGCAACAATACAGAATATATTGTTGCGAAAATCGGGCGTCACTTCTAAAAATACGGGGGGCCGCGGTCTGGGCAGCGGGTAGAGTGCGTGCCTCCCCGCGGTGTTCGATTCTCAGCAGGTTCGCTCCTTGATTTTCGCACGTGTTGACCGTGCCGGATGATGCCGCTGTTCGGCATTGCTCCATACTCTCCTCGCTTCACCGTCGTCGGCTCTCAAGTCCTCGATTGAAGGAATTGCCTCGCCATTTCCTTTCTGTGTTATTACTAGGGGCAGTGATATTTCGCGAAAATATTTCGAGACAAGATACAGTCCAAAGCTCTGTATGGTCGTCCAGCTTCTTTGATTGGCTAAAAAATGTTCTGGCCCGTGTTAACAGTTTGCGCACGAATCACGAAGGTTCAGTGTCGGAGTTACTTAGTCCCGAGTGGCTTGGTCAAAGACGGACACGGCACCAGCAGCCAATGGAGGTGTAACAACAGCTGAGGTGTGTATATAGTATTGAAGTCTACAGTGTGCTCCGATTTTTACGCGAAAAGTCACTGGCTCTAGTTATTACTAATTTCGTGCCGGGTCTTAGGCGAGAACCAACACCGGTCCGGCCTCATCGGTGCATGAGCGGAGAAAAGCCAAGCACACAGAAGCGAAATGGCTCTGGCACTCTCCTTGACAGAACAGTAATCGGTTGCTTATTGGCTGCTCGAGGCTCTGGAAACTTGCCTTGTATCTGATTCGCTGTTGATCGCAGCGGAAGATTCCCCGTTATGTTGGTTGCCGACTGGAGTTCGCGATACACCTAGCAAATTCGCTTACGTAGTCTTAACTATTCTGTCGGCGGATTCAAATTACGACTTCCGTACGTGGGGAACATTGCAGACGTCGTCTTTCGGAGTTTGGTCGGAGTACTCCTGTTTCCCCAAACGTTGCGTTCCGTCGATGCTCCATACTTTCTTTCCTTCTTCCACATACGTGGCTCATCCCCCAAAATAAAACACCCTTTGGGGGGAAGTGTGCTTGCCGTCTTGGATGTCAGTATTTTCCTCTATAACTTAATTTTCGGAATCAATATTTAAAAACCAAGCTAGTCAAGTAGAATATAAATGGCGGATCTGGACAACGGGTCTACGGTTCGGATCCGGAGCCAAAATACCGCCATCTTGAATCTGGGTGACCTTGACCCTTTACCATGACCCCATTATTGTTACTTTGGATGTCAAAAATTCTTATTTAAAGTACATTATGCCAGAACGAATACGATCATTCTACTTAGGGATCATCTTATTTCGAAATTCAACTTATTTTTCTTACATGATTAGTTTCACATTAGTAACTGAAGTCAAATGTTACCTTATTATTTAAAAAAATGTCAATACCACATGAGGAAATACAGGTATAATTGAAATAGTACAAATTAAAAGAAAGTCTAAGGTAGCTTCTATGTCATTCGTAGCTTTGGTTTTTTTTTCCCAGGTCATAAATTGTTATTACGAAGATTTGTAAGACAAATCGAAGTTAGAATGGATATGCAGGTATTCGGTGACAGCGTGAGGCGCGGGAACAGAGTAGATAAGTATACAGAGACGAAATGGCGTGACGGTTCCTTTGACGTAGGCGTACTCGTTCTCTTATTGGCTGCACGAACTTTTGGGAACCGACCTTGCATCTGATCGGCTACTGCACGTGGCGGCAGATTCCCTATTGGCTGGCAATCAGGTTGCCAGACGCTGATTGGCGAACGGTGTTCCGAAATGTTGCTCGCCAGCGTCGCAGTTTTGCTGGCGCGCGAGGCTGGAGTTTGCGGCGCAGGCGATTGTTTCACCTCTGCATTCTTCACCCGTTCAGCCCCGAATAAACTTGCTAACGCAAGCGTTGCAATCGTCAACATTTTCTGATGGGCGCTGTACCTTTGTCGAGAGTGCTTCTCGCATCCAGTGAACAACTCACCGTGTGTTCGTCGATCTCAGAATCGACCCTTCACAAATGAGAGTGCAGAAACTTCATCAAATAATTTCACTCGGAAGACGTTCGTAACACCGACCACCGATTCCTAGTTGTGTACAGCTCCGACCATGAATATCCTTCACGTGCAACATCTCCTCGATCATGGACGTGTGGCGACTGGACGGATTAACCCCGTTCGATCACGCATTAATTTGTGAACCGAAGTGTTGCAATTGTGTAATATTTTTACGTGCATTGTACTTGCGGCTGGTGTACTTTTTGCGACCAGTGAATCAACGTGCTGCGTTTTCAGAGGCGGTATCATCAGCCATTGACGGACGAGAGGCGTGGTAACTTCCACAAATCAGATCACCCGTCGGTAAGGCTCAAGTTATCGTGTAGTTAGTGATTCCTTGCGGTGTACAAAACTGGCCTTAAATAACCTTCAGGCGGAACAGGTCCGGGACCGTGGTCACGGTGATTGAACGGCTCAAGTTGTCTGTGGCGACGGCGAGCACGGCGCCAGGGGACCCGCGACGCGGAAGTGCGGGGCGTCCCGTCCCTCGCGGGCGGTTGCCGTGCGTCTACCGACGCCCCCGGACAACTGCAAATGTCAAGTGAAGGCGGGTGCACGAGGTGACGCGTTTGAGGGCCCCGTGGACTGCGCTCGTCACGTGAAAGCACCAGCTGCTGTGAAGTAGGCGGCGAGGTCGCTCTTGCAGTTTCCTTGGTGACTGCGACATCCGCGGTATCATCTCGGGTACAGATTGTCAACACCCTGTTAGGGATGCTGTGGGTTGTGACCTAGAATACTCCTCCTGTGCCTGATCCACAAGGGTATAACATGAGACATAATTCAGAGCAGTATAAGTGGAGTGCGGACCAGGACTTCCCATATATATTCAGGCCTAAGCCTTCCAGGCCGTAATGTTGTCACATCTAACAGCCGATGTGACAACATTACAGCCTGGAAGGCTTAGCGTAGACTCGGCATCGAGCGTTCCCGAAACCTGAATCTAGAGGAAACACGGAGATTATCCGTGCTTTGTATNCGCGACATCATCTCGGGTACAGATTGTCAACGCCATGTTAGGGATGCTGCGGTTTGTGACCTAAACTGCTCCTCCTATGCCTGATCCACGAGGGTATAACAGGAGACATAATTCAGAGCAGTGTAGGAGGAGCGCGGACCAGGACTTCCCATATATATTCAGGCCTAAGCCTTCCAGGCTGTAATGTTGTCACATCTAACAGCCGATGTGACAACATTACAGCCTGGAAGGGTTAGCGTAGACTCGGCATCGAGCGTTCCCGAAACCTGAATCTAGAGGAAACACGGAGATTATCCGTGCTTTGTATNCTTAGCGTAGACTCGGCATCGAGCGTTCCCGAAACCTGAATCTAGAGGAAACACGGAGATTATCCGTGCTTTGTATCTACGGTGCTCGGCTCCGTTATACGTCATTACGGATTGCGTTTCCGTACATTTACTGCACATCTCGGTGAAATTTCCCGTTGCAGGTGCAGGATATTCGGGTGCGAATGGACTTCCCAAACACGTCCCATCAATGCTTCATATCAGGCGAACGAGGTTAACACAGTAGTCGTTGAAACTTCCCAGAATGCTCCTTGAACCAATTGCGGACAACTTGGGCCCGACGACACGGTGCGTTATCCTGCTGCCAGACTTATTGTCGAGCTTGAAACTCAAATCTTCACGCACCTTCGCGATTGGTTTCGCCGTTGGATCACGCTTTATTTGACACGCCCCTGGATAACTCTCCGNGCTGCCAGACTTATTGTCGAGCTTGAAACTCAAATCTTCACGCACCTTCGCGATTGGTTTCGCCGTTGGATCACGCTTTATTTGACACGCCCCTGGATAACTCTCCGCGAATAAACCAACACTTCACAATTGTGTGCTCCGAATCCCGTGCAGTTCAGTCAGGAAGGGAGACACTTCACATTTAGGCAGCAGGCAACGGAGAAACGACGGTGGCTAGAATATGAACGGTATTGTGAAGTTTAGCCTGATGCCAAATAACAACGAGAATCTTGCTGGCATATTTATTTAGTTTCGCGCGTCCGGAATAGTTTATGGATGGAGGCCCGGAAATTTCGTGGATTCGACAACCAGGTAGACGCCAAAATCCTCAGTGTACTAGAGCCTCAACTAGTTACTCATAGGTAGCTTGGGATTTGGTGCTATTTTCCTTGCATATAAGTAGGGGCGGGGCAGTGATATTTCGCGAAAAGATTTCCAGACAAAATACAGTCCAAAGCACTGTAGGGCCTTCCAGCTTCTTTGATTGGCTAAAAAAATGTTCTGGCCCGTCTTAACAGTTTGCGCACGAATCACGAAGGTTCAGTGTCGGAGTTACTTAGTCCTGAGTGGCTTGGTCAAAGACGGACACGGTACCAGCAGCCAATGGAGGTATTACAACAGCTGAGGTGTGTGTATAGTATTGAAGTCTACTGTGCGCTCCGATTTTTACGCGAAAAGTCACGGGCCCTACATATCAGTCATAAGGTCGAATTTGTCCATAGCGTGGCTTACGGCTTACAAACTGTAACCCAGTTGGGAAAGGAAGTCAAATGTACACGTATGTGAAGTTTAACTTGTCCTCAAATGAATTCGCGAAATTTATGGGTCTCTATTTACGGAGTTTAATGTCAATAATGAGCGACTGCGAGACATTTTGAT
>NQII01001438.1:57138-81025 GCA_002778355.1 Clitarchus hookeri | reverse complement strand
AGTGGGAGAGAGAAAGAGATATATACTTCGGCTCTAAATACACTCATTGCTGCCAACGTAATATTACGTCGTCCGAATTTAACTTTTACTTAGTTGTATGAACTTTGCCGTAACGTTGCGACATCCGCATTCGCCAATGACAAGGGTGAAAAGATGCCAGCAATTTTCTTAAGGTCCTCTGCATTGTAACATGAGCGGAACAATAGTCAAAGTACAGATTGCGCGAATGGTAGACCTTAGTCTATCCTAGTACGCTTGAACTCACGTAGTTGCCGCGTCCCTACTGGCGAAGGGTGTTCATGGTGAAGTGAGTCCTTCACGCGCCCTAACTATACAAACACTGGAACGCAGACTCCCAGTTAACACTTTCATTCCTACATTAATTTATAGTTTATGATGATGCAAATAAGAAATTTTCTTGATGCGTGCTGTACATAAGCTGGCAAAGAACGTGTTCCGTTGTCACGACCAATAAGCTGTAGTCTTTGTGTTCGGTGACAGTGATATGAACCCAATCATAGCGTAGAGAAGTAGCACGGTTTAGGAATCAGCCACAGGGAAGATCATTGGTTGTTGAACCTCGCATAGTACAGTACCGGTCAAGTATAAGCTTTCCGTGCAACATGTTGACTATTGTCTGCACTGGGCATGAAAGGGTTAAGTCGACGGCAAATAAATTAATAAAATTAGCTGTAAGACTTGACGGTCTGCGAGTGTAATATATAGATTTACACTGAGAGAAAATAGAACAAAATTTTGTTTTTATAGGGCCAAAAATATATATTTAGTTACCCTAACAAAATATTTCGTTGAGCAAATTAAATTCGCAAAGCAACAAAATTGCTTTCGTTCATCTGACGAAATACACGCTTGAATAAACAAAATCTCTACGCTGTCGACAAAATATGTTGTTGAATCAGCTGTGTATATTTGTTTAGCCACTCATTTGATTGTCTTCGTTCGAAAATTCAGCTGGAGAGTTTGTGTGTAGTTTTTGTGACAGTTGGGATAATAACAGTGTTTGTCAGTGCAGTTATTGGTGCTTAATAACCGTATAAACACACTAGTAAAACAAGTTCAATAGGAAAGTGAAAAGTAAAGCTTTAAACGAAATATTTGTCTGCGCACGTTGTCCAGTATTTGCAGTGTATATATATATATAATATCATTCCGACTTCGTCAGTAGTCACATTAGCTAAGGTTACTAAGGCTTAGCGCGCGGGCGCAGGTGATCTAGGTTCGATTCTCCGCCGTACCTCAGAACATTTTTATATCAACCCAAAATGTTTAATGTACGTGGAGCCAAACAAATATTTAGTTGCACCAACCAAATCTTTGTCTGGGGTAACCAAATAAAAACAACAAAATAATTGGGTTTTAGCAATAACATATTTAATTGCCCCTGCGCGACAAATAGTTCGGTTGCGCCAAACAAACTCTGATTCAACAAAACCCTTTTCTCAGTGTCCGTTCGAAGTTTCTAGATTCACACAGATTAAATCACGATTTTGCGTTAAAATAACACATTTACATTCCTCGCAACTTCGTGGGTGGTGCATTATCCATGGCAATGCTAATTGTACGTATGGCAGAAAGATGCAAATCGAGGAGAAAAATAGATCCTGAGCAGGGATTTCAAACGTGTTAAGTTTACCGTAAACAGATTATAGAAAACAAAAATTCTTCAGGCGTTTGGATAGTTTGCTGAAACTGGTTCTTAGGCGTTTAAGTCACTGGCCTTATTTACGAGCAGCGATCAAATAACAATTTAGGAGTCGGGTTCGATCATGGAGGAATGGTCTTGTTGATCGTTTCCGTAGATGATTGTGACGTCGACCCGCGTGTTTCGTGTGGCCTTGGTTCGATGTCCTCGTGATCTTGCGGTCTCCGTCGAGCACGCCGACTTCGCGATGGATGCCCCGGCTGTCTGCGAGATACCCGGCAGGAAAAACCGCCGACCGTTAACTGCGCCAATGCTCGACGTCGACGGCAAATAAACAAACCACTGCTTTACCTGCTTCGTCAGCGGTAGACACTTAAGGCGGTGGTATCCATTCCATCGTCAATTTTTCTTTCAAATCTTAGTATTGAAAATCTATGACCCGTAGATAGGGCCAGTGACTTTTCGCGTAAAATTAGGAGCACACAGTAGACTTCAATACTACATGCACACAGGATAAGTTGTTTGCATACCAATCGCGAACGTTCTGCCTTAAGTGGTTAATAATAATAATGTCATGTGGGGAGTGCACCCAGGGCAAGGCAACACCCTCCGAGTGACGGTCTTTCCAGCTGGGACCCGTAGGTGACCGTCATCCCCGGTCATGACATGAAATGAAATCCTAGAATGCAGGGGCGGGGAAACGGGAGTACCCCGAAAAAACCCGCCAACTGAAACAACTGAAACCGTAAATTAAACTGGAACCGAGAGTGTTGAAGAGAATGGTGAACGAATGCGGTACGTTCGCCTAATTTCTGTTGCAAGTTGTTTTCCTGAGGGTTGTTAAAAAAAAATTTTAGCACGGGAAAAAGTTAATAATAATTTCGAACACTTCTTACGTTGTTGGATATTTACTGCCTTTGTAACTCTCGGAGCGTTGATGAAAGATAAGAAATAAGTAGAGATCTGCAAAATTCGCGTTATTATGTCGGGACAGCTTAAACTCAAATCACGTGTACCTTAGCAATTGATCACCATTGGAATATTCTTTATTTAACACGCTCTGGATAACCGTGAGCCAATAAATGAACACTTTACAATCGTGTGCCCGAATCACGCGCATCTCAGTCAGAACGGGTGAAGATTCACATTTAGGCAGCAGCCAATAGAGAAACAACGGTGGTTCAAGTATAAACAGTACTGTGAAGTTCAGCCTGATGCCAAATAATAACGCGAATTTTGCAGGTCCCTAGAAATAACATATTCTTTCTTATATTCCATCAGTGCGCCGAGAAAAATAAAAGCAGTGCATATCTAACAATGTAAGAATATTTTAAAAATCATTACTTATGTATAGGGGCAGTGATATTTCGCGAAAAGATTTCGAGACAAGATACAGTCCAAAGCATTGTAGGGTCGTCCAGATTCTTTGATTGACTAAAAAATGTTCTGACCCGTGTTAAACCGTTTGCGCACTAATCACGAAGGTTCAGTGTCGGAGTTACTTAGTCCTGGGTGGCTTGGTCGAAGACGGACACGGCACCAGCAGCCAATGGAGGTATAACAACAGCTGAGGTGTGTGTATATAGTATTGAAGTCTACTGTGTGCTAAGATTTTTACGCGAAAAGTCACTGGCCCTACTTATGTCTTGTGCAATGACGAAAATCGGGTAAATATATACTGCTTTCGTGCACCGTATTATCACCTATGGTTACCCCGTGCATTTTCAAAGGCCTAATATTAGGTTTAGTTTCATGTGTTAGCGACTGACCCAGCGGCATTTAGTGAATGTGTTAACGAGGACCAATAAAAACCAATATTAGTTCTCGGACAAATAGCTTCCGTTCCACTGTGCCTCCGGCGTGCAGCTCACTTCCGCCCGGAGCCGAGGTCAAGTGCACATCAAGGCCCACTCCTACTTCTGCTGGCGGCGGTTGCTAAGGTCAACAGATAATAGAGTTGGCTGGCTCATTGTTATTTGGGTAATTTTACGTTAACTAGGGAGGTGGTGGGGGGGAGGGGGGATCCATGCCCTTGATTTTACGTATGATGTAAACACTGTCTGGAGTTATTAACTGTAATGTTAGGAAATTAAGGTGGAGATATTTGGGCGGCTCTTAACGTCGAGGTCTTGAGAGCCGACGAGGGTGAAGTGAGGTGAGCATGGAGCAGCAGGTGGGGGAAAACGGGAGATCCCCGAGAAAACCCTCAGACCAGAGGCATCGTCCGGCACGATTCCCTCATGCGAAAGACCACGAGCGTCTCCGCTGGTAATCGAACCCGGTTTGCCCAGGTGAGAGGCGAGTCCTGTCCTGCTACTCTTACAAGTTGACTTCACTTGTTCGCACAGAACTCATCAGTCGTGCCTTCGGAGGTCTGAAATTGTTCAGCTGTGTTCGAGGGCGTGGGTAGCTCGCAAGTGAACCTATCACACCAGCGTATCTTATTGATGGTGTGTGTCAGTTCATCATGATCACTCACATGTTTTATGGTGAAGCAGTTTCTTTCGGCCACACGACTTAAATGGGAGGACATATTAGTTAGTCATCGTATGATCATTTCTTACGGGTCTAAGAAACGAAGCCAAATAGTTGGGTGAGAGGGGTTTTGCAAGCTTTAAAAACGTTAATAAATCGTTTCCCCGTATTACATAAGGGCATAGTGTTGAAAGGGTTAATGTATTGCCAGAAAATAACGGAAATTTTGGTGTCCCTGCCTATGTTCTACACTTGATGTACTGCTTCCAACCGTGAACCAAGTTTTAATATAGTCTGTTCGTGATTTATTCACACTTTTTAATCAAACCTTTGAAAAATCGCCCTACATATGGCATGTTAGGTGTATTTCCTAAATGTCATGTATTACAATTTTTTAAAAATAAATTTGTTAACATAAAAGTACATTGTGTTTATTTAAATATAAATTTCACTTATATTCTTACTATATGTTATAATGTTTAATTCGTAATTAATATCGATAAACACAGGGAGAAAATACTGTGTAGTTGCGCGTAGTAAGAAATAGTTTTTTATGCAAAATAATACTTTATGTGGGCACGTTATCTCTTTGGTGTCTTTTCTGTGCTTGGTTACGCTTTGTTTGCACATGGATGAGGAATATCCTGGAAGTAGAACGCAAATTGCTGTTGTGTGATATGAATCTCCCATTGCGGCTCATGCAGTGGATGGTATGCCAGATGGTGCACCAGGGATTCTAGAAGCTTGTACAAGACCAAGTAAGGCTGCAGGTATCGCGTAATGTCGGCTTAAGGCAGAACGTTCGCGATTGGTATGCAAAAAACTTACCCTGGGTCAAAACCTTGTTCAACCGATCACAAAAGAATACATCAGCTGGAGTGTTATCGAAGATGGGTGATTCCCGAGCTCGTGTAGGCGACTCGCTGGTGGCTGAGGGTGGCAGCACTGGCGGGAGGGCAGGTCGGTTGTGAAACGCCGCTCCTCACTGGGTGAAAGCGGGAAGCGACGCGGGTGTACGGTCGAGCCGCATCGCCGCTCCAGATTGGTTGGTATTCGTGGCGCGTCCTCCAGTGTCTGGAAGGCACGCGACAACACGTCTGCGACCGCAACCTGCACTCTACCTCGCGCACACTCCCCTCTTCACACACGCGCACGATCCAACCACACGCACTTTCCTGCAGTGCGGGGCAGCGGTGGCGTAGTGGCCAGGGCGCTCGCCTCCCACCATGGCGATCCGGGTTCAATCCCCGGCGGGTTTTCTCGGGGTACTCCCGCTTCCCCCGTCCTTGCATTCCAGCGCCTCTCCATTCTAGGGATGACGGTCACCCACGGGTCCCAGCTGGAAAGACCGTCACTCGGAGGGTGTTGCCTTGCCCTGGGTGCTCTCCCCACACGTCATTTTTATCATTATTATCCTGCTGTGCGATTCGGAACTGCACCGAGCAATTCATTTCCCGATATCGCCAGTTACTCAGCTTGCAGGTGACGTAAACACTGTAAATAGGGACCATCCTCAGCCTTACTGTCATCCAGAGCCCTGGATTTTTCTTGGACCTCCTCATGATGGCCTTTGGGTAGAGCCACCTGTTTCTCGCGAAAAGATTCCACGACTAGTTGTCCTGGAAAACACGTTAGTTTGGAAACAATTTCGTGGTTGGATGATTTGAACTCTCGCGCCTCTGAAGTGACTTGCCAGCCGATCACGGAAGTTCAGTGCCGGAGTAACTTAATTCTGATAGGCCCAGTCAAACAGAAGATGTGTCCTCGCACAGACACTCGGCCAATAGACAAAGGATACCTGCGTGTGTGCACGCAGGTTGTTGATGTCTACCCTACGCACAAATATTTTCGCGAAAGCCCTACCTTCGGGTTGTCAGGGACTACTTACTAGTCTATCCGCAGTATCTACACCATTTTTTATTTTTTATTATTTCTTTGAAAAATTACTTCATGTATAACGAGTATGGTTCTGTACCAAGTGCCATGTTCCACAAGCATTTCATACTTCTGTTAACAAAAAGTATCTTATGTTGTTGGGGGGGGGGGGCAGCGGTGTAGGGGTTGACTACTCGCCTCCCACCTAGGCAACCCGGGTTGGATTCTCTGCAGGGTCGCTTCGCATGTGGATATCGAGCCGGACGATGCCGATGGACGGCGGGGTTTTCTCGAGGATCTCACGTTCCCCCCGCCCCTTCATTCCGGCGCTGCTCCATACTCGCCCCACTTCACCCTCTTCGGCTCTCAAGACCTCGATGTTAGGAGTCGCCCAAATCTGTCTACTCCCATAACATGCAACAGCCAGTTAGGCTCGAGGTCCGTCTCCGCAACTTCGCGCCGCCAATGAGCGAGCGAGTTCGCTTGCATCAAAGTAACCGCCATACAAGTTACCTTCTGTTCCTTTACTTAGCCTGAGCCAAGGTCGTTCCTTTACTGCGATTTGATTTTCTGATTGGTATGCGCGAGATTCCGGGAACGAGCACGCCTAACCAGTTGCAATGCAACGGAAAACGTGACTTGAGTATAAACGTGTTTGTAGTCTAGCTTGTCCTGAAACTTATTCGCGAATGTATTAAATTCTCTGACTATACCCAAGGATACCTGATTTTTGCGTAGACGGTTCCGCGCAGGCTAGACTTAAATGTCCTATCTGTGTTAACGTATTCCTTGTTCATTAGTCTTCGTAAGAAGACACTGTGGTACTCGACTGGTCCAATCAGAAATTAGGTTACTGCGGTACTGAACGTTGTGATTCTCGGGCAGGCACATAAGACGCGTGGCAGTTGAAACCGTTCACTTGCGAAGTAACTCTGCAGGGCATCTTTTCGCAAAAGGCGGGAGTTCCTGTTTGTATAGGTAGAAGACATCTGCGAATTTCACGTTGTTTTAGGCATGAGGACCATTCTAGTAAAAAATTTTTTTAATGCCTCAAGCTCTCACACTTGTCCATAATTAAGCATTGCGACGGCGATGGAAAATGGCATAAACAAACTTCGGGTGTTTTCTGTTTCCTCAGATTTTCAAGCGGTGACTGCAGGGTTTTAATACATCAATATGTTCAGGAAAGATACAGTAGTTAAAAACTCTTGTGTCACAGAAGAGTAAATATCATAAATAGAGGGATACTTACAACGATTTTCGCAGCTTTGACACATTTACGTATTGTTAATCGAAATATCGACTTTCAATTCTGTTATGATTAAAGCTACATTGAAATCTCTCATTATAATATTATAATAGACACAGTATACTACATTGGGGGCCTAGTGGTAGCTAGGGTTGAGTGTTCCGACGCTCATGAGAGCTATGGCAGCGGAGCGTTACATCGGGAACACGCCCGGCGAGAAACAATTCTTCCGCAAAGTGTCGAGAATGGGCGCATTGTTTCCACACTCGCCTCCGCGCGGTATTCGTGTCACGGAGCGTTTGTTGCCGTTAGCAGCGAGTGACGCCAGATAGCGTCCTCTCCGCAATCACACGGACTGCAAACAATGCCGATCCCGGAAGTGGAGAGCAGGAAGATATGAGATGGATCCGCGCGCCTTACGCAACGGAGGGCGACACACGGAACGGTGGACATAACCACGCGCGCAGCACGTTCGCGCCGCTTCTTCCGGGAGCATAACTCCTAAGTGAGTGGTCGGCTAACGTAGTTTTCTCGCTCACATGAGCTAATTGGTAGGGAGGCCCGATTTTCGCGAAAAGATTTCACGCCCAGTTGTATATCATAACACTTTAGCTCAGACGCCCTTTCGTGATTGGATGGTTCCCATTAAACGCGTCTTAGATGCCTGCGCGCGAATCACATACGTGCAGCAATTAAGTTACCTAATTCCGAACGGCCAGTCAAGTAAAAAAACTTTCTTCTCACAGAGACACGCAGCCTACAGTCAAAAGAAAACTGTTGGCACGCCCGTCGCGTATTGAAATCTAGCATGAGCGGAGAATGCGGGTGTTCCTATGGATAGAGTCACCTGTTTTGCGCGGAGAGATTCAAGGACTAGTTGTACTGCAAAACACGTTAGTTCAGAAACAGTTTTGTGGTTGTAAGATGTAAACTTCCACGCGTCGTATCTCTCTGCCAGCCATTCACAGACGTTCAGTTTGAGGGGTGTGTTAAGTCTGATTGGCCCGGTCGAATATGAAATGTCTTCTCACTCAGGCACGTGGCCAATGGCCAGAGGAAATTTGCGCGTGTGCACTTACGAAGTTGAAGTATAGCCTGCTTGTAAACCTTTTTGCATGATGGATGATTAGAGACCTGCAAAATTCGCTAATTCACTTTGAGACATGCTATAATTCAAAACACGTGTGTTGATATAACTTGAGCTATTGGTGCACACGGTTTTTTGACACCTCTTGGAGAACGCTGGCCCAATCGCCGCCTTCCACTGTGACAGCAGACAACAAATGTGCATTTAATATCGGCATATTTGTACATAAGACTGTAGAGTCTAGCCTGCAGGTAATTGAACTCACGAATTTTTCCTGTCTCTATGGATTATGTGAAATATGCTGATTAATTTTTGGGACAAACTACATCGTTCAAACTTTCCGTGTATTCGCAGCGAAGGCCTGGTTCCGAATCCCAGTCCGGACATCCTAATTCCTTTTTTTCATGGCTTCTCTAAATAATGTCAGGTAAATAATGCGATTGTTCCTTGTTACAGACCACGGCCGAGTCATTTTCCACTCCTGCTTCCTTGAGCAACTTGCTCCGTCTATAATGACCGCGCTGTCGACAAGACATTTACAAACTGTTCGCGGTTGACGGGTACTTCCGGAAGCCCTGCGTAGGATATACTTTTCTGTTCATTTTGTATCCTTCTGCCAAATGTGATACTAACACTGCCATGGGCCCAATCGCATTATCCATGCATCAGTCAAATGAACTCTGCTGAGAAACCACTTCTCTGGCAACGTTATGTCTTCCGCCTTATTTAAAATGTACATTGGCATGGACCATCTGACTTTATTCGTGCGTCCACCAAGGACACACCGCAACATTTTTAGGAGCGTAAACAAGATATAAATAAGCTACGTCTTACACTTCCGCACATGGGGCAGCGGTGGCGCAGTGGCCAGGGCGCTCGCCTCCCACCACGGCGATACGGGTTCGATCCCCGGCGGGTTAACTCCCGGATCCCCGCATGTGGGAATCGTGCTGGACGATGCCGCTTGCCGGCGGGTTTTCTCGGGGTACTCCCGTTTCCCCCTCCCTTGCATTCCAGCACCGCTCCATTCTAGGGTCTCATTTCTGTCATGCCCGGGGATGACGGTCACCTACGGGTCCCAGCTGGAAAGACCGTCACTAGGAGGGTGCCGCCTTGCCCTGGGTGCACTCCCCACACGCCGTTATTATTATTGCTTCTCGCAAACAGTGAACAAAGTGCTGCGTGTTAGTCGATGTCAGCGTTACCCATTCACAAATGAGAGGCGCAGAAACTCCAACGAATCACATATCTCACGAGGAAGACGCTCGAAACACCGGACACTGATTCCTTGCTATGTACAGTGCTGGCCATAAATAACTTTCATGTGCAACAAGTCCTCTCGATCCTGGACACGGCGTCTAAACGGGTTAACAGAACGTTTCCATTTGGAACTACTTCTCCTGTTTTGTTGTTGCCAACTTTATCAGGAGCACACCAGTCGCTGTATACATTTTTAGAAAAGTAAAGTGACTGCAGGGAATTTTTTTTATATGTTGATATCAATAGTGCTCACTTAGCCGTGAACCTTAGGCACCGTACCTTATATATCTTAGAGACACCTGATTTTCGTGAAAAGAGTTGGCTTGAGATATTTGGGCGGCTCTTTACAACGAGGCCTTGGGAGCCGACGAGGGTGAAATGAGGAGAGAATGGAGCAGCGCCGGAATGCAAGGGTGAGGAAAACCATCCGACCAGCGGTATTGTCCGGCACGTTTCCTACATTGGAAAATCCGGGGGCGACACCGCAAGGAATCGAACCCGGTTCGCCTAGGTGGGAAACTAGTACTCTCAATCACTGCACCACCGCAGCTAACCTCCCCCCCCCCTCCTCTTCCAGAAATTTAGAAATTTGTGTCGTTCTGAAAGGGTTAAAGCCATTTCCTTTGCATCGCCCCACATATTAGACGCCGTGACTGAAGGGTTAAAATTTTGTGCATACAGGAGCTAGGGTTCTTCTCTGAGGTAGTTTTAATATACGCTATTAACGGTAAAGTGAGCACTTTTTGAAGCCCTCTCATTTAGGATAATAGTTCATAAATTTATTTTATTGTGGCATGAGACGTTAACTTTCGAGTCCGGTGAAATATATACACTGTTTTTATTGCTTACATAATTTTTTCTAAAAAAAAAAGAGAAAAAAAAGTGGTGGAAGGATAAAAAAAAATGGCCTATAGGAGAAAGTAAATAGGGCCTCAAAAGTGCTCACTTTACCGTGAACAGCCTACACGTGCTCGCTCAGCACGACTCGCAACGGCGCCAGCAGCAGCGGAGTGGGAAGGCACGAGCCTTATTTCNTAAAAAAAAAAAAAAAGAGAGAGAAAAAAGTGGCGGAAGGATAAAAAAAATGGCCTATAGGAGAAAGTAAATAGGGCCTCAAAAGTGCTCACTTTACCGTGAACAGCCTACATGTGCTCGCTCAGCACGACTCACAACGGCGGTAGCAGCAGCGGAGTGGGAAGGCACGAGCCTTATTTCACCGCGTGTGAGTACTTGACTCGAGCACTGGCTCGGGAGTGCCGGCACGTGACGTAAGAGCAGCTCGTCCCTCTCTCGTGTGTTGCGTGTCGCCGTAGAACTGGCCGCAGACTCGCCGTGCTCATGGCTACAGACCTGCAGAACTCGCGTTTTTGTTTCAAGACAGACCAGACTTGAAGCATCTGTGCTTTCGTATTTCGTTTGTCATTGGTAGGGCCAGTGACTTTTCGCGTAAAAAATCGGAGCACACAGTAGACTTCGATACTATATACACACCTCAGCTGTTTTTATACCTCCATTGGCTGCTGGTGCCGTGTCCGTCTTTGACCAAGCCACNGACCAGACTTGAAGCATCTGTGCTTTCGTATTTCGTTTGTCATTGGTAGGGCCAGTGACTTTTCGCGTAAAAAATCGGAGCACACAGTAGACTTCGATACTATATACACACCTCAGCTGTTGTTATACCTCCATTGGCTGCTGGTGCCGTGTCCGTCTTTGACCAAGCCACTCAGGACTAAGTAACCTCCGACACTGAGCCTTCGTTATTCGTGCGCAAACAGTTAACACGGGCTAGAACATTTTTTAGCCAATCAAAGAAGCTGGACGACCCTACTATGCTTTGGACTGTATCTTGTCTCGAAATCTTTTCGCGAAATATCACTGCCCCTAGTCATTGGACTAAAGTTTGATCCGGACACGCCCTGGACGGCTTTGGGCCGATAGGAAACATTTAACGAAAGGCTGGCCTAATCACGTCGAATCAAGTCAAAAGGGAAAACGGGTCCTCACTGCTGCAGGAGCCAATGAACAAATAGCAACAGACTCGAATATATAACACGGCGAATTCTAGCGTGCTGCCAGAACATAACACGAATTTTTCAGGTCCCCTACTCATGGCGCAGAGACCAAGAAATTTCGGGAATTCATTCGAGGACAAGATACACTTAAACCACATGTACGTTTCTGCTTCTGTCTTCGCTGGGCCGCAGTTTGTTATAAACGCTGATTTCATAGAGTACTCAAGAATACAGATGCGAAACAGTCACTTGTACCGCGAACTGCAGCCCGCACACGCCAACAAAATGGTGTCACTGGCCGCCTGGAAAATGTTGTAACGCTGCCGTTCGCCAATCAGCGCCTCTGGTAACCTACTCGCCTGCCGGCAGATCAGCCAATAGGGAACCTTGCGAAGCATGGCGGCCGGGGTTCTCGCTGCAGAACTTCAGGTGACTATTGAAGCGTTGTGCTCGCTGGAAGGAAGAAGGAAGGAGGGAAGGATTGTCGCTCGTCACTTGCGGGGAGACCGCACCTTACTGGTTATTGCACCAAGAGCCTAGTGTGTCCGATTCCCCCTCTCTCTCTCTCTCTCTCTCTCTCTCTCTCTCTCTCAGCGGGTCCTGACGGACATGTGGCAACAGTGGTTGGCCGGACAGACTGCGTGTCTGCCGATGGTGCCCAGTCCGTGGACCGCGGACCAGCGTTGGTTGTCGCGTCTTCCTCCTCGTCCTCGTTTGACTGCTGGAAGGAAACTTAAGGTTCCCGTCTAGTTGGCATTTGAACTGCGTTGCACAGTGTTTTAAATACGCGTCACCCCACGACACTATTAAACGTACGCCCAATGTGCTGATCTACGAAAAGAACACACACTTCAGATTAGGCTTGTTGAGTGTTTTCATGACGCCACGCACATTTAAAAAAAACTATTTCATATTACTCCAACATAGCTATAATCGGCCTTTTCAAACCTCTATATCTCAAAGTATTTGCTTTATATACGTACAAAACTACTGAATGGCCCTTAATTGAGCCTTCCTAGAGGTAACGCGAATGTGGCATGTCCCTGCTGATCTGTTACGATACTCTCGCGGACGAAGCAGATTGGCCATCCCTGGACGAAGCTCGCACTGACAGCGGGTGACTCGTTACACAACTGCGTACCTCTGCCGTAACTGTTCGCCGAGCTAGGCCTCGTTCACGTTCACTCCCAACACGCCTGCGACACACAGCAGATGAGAACACGCAGACAAAATGACGTGGCGGCTCCTTTGATGTCGGCGTACCCATTTTCTGATTGGCTGAGCAGCTAGGTTCTGGGAACGGGCCTTGTGTCTCATTGGCTAATACGTTCTGCGGAAGGTTCCCTATTGGCTGGTTTGCAGGCTGGTAACTTCCAACATGGTGCTGGCCGGTAACGCCATTTTGCTCGCGCGTGTGGCTGGAGTTCGCAGTATAAGTGGCTGCTTCACCTCTGTATTCCTATTTATTCTGTGCCAGCGGACAGAACCTGCAGTTAGAGATGGACTTTTATCGCGAAATTGTCGGAAATCAAGTTTAAGTTTCAACGTCCTATTCACTTGTCTGCGACATTTCTCTCCTCATTGGCTGCAATACATGTGAACTACTATTTCCTTGTTTGACTTCTGTTGCGCGCACACTGAACGTACATTTGTTTGCCTGTGGGAAACTTGCGAATGTGTCATCATATCATAAAAGTATTAGGGAACCATAGATACTTGGAGACTACCTTGTCACAAAATATTTTCGTGAAAAATCATAACCTCTACCTGTGTTTGTTCACATGTGACCATATTTTCTGCGCTACATTTTTTGTGTTTCGCTGGAAACTCTGGTTAGAACCATGCTGGTTCATTCGTTATTAATTTCAATATTTTCTGAAGTGATAAACAGAAAATTAGACGCTGCGATATTTTCTCGCTACTTCATTAATTTCAGTATTATATGAATGCTGTTAAANCGATAAACAGAAAATTAGACGCTGCGATATTTTCTCGCTACTTCATTAATTTCAGTATTATATGAATGCTGTTAAATTATTTTTAAGTGTATGCCATTTTAGTTATAGGACTACTTCCAAAAATGTATATATTTTAGTGCTATCTCTTAATTCTCAAACTGCATTTGTTTGATTTTGTTTTTAGTAAAATAAACATTAGGACTAACATATTTTTATTATAAATGTATACAGAGTCGAATTACATTATTATGACCACCTGCTAGTATCCAGAGTAACTGACCTTCGCAGCACAGACAGCAGTTACGCGAGCTGGCAGTTACTCAGTCAGGGGCTGATAGGTCTCCACGGGTATCTGCAGTGCGCCCCACAACTGTTGAAGGGTGCGTGGCGGAGGAGACAGACAGCGAACACGACGATCGAAGTGTTCCCACATATGTTCAATTGGATTTAAATCGGGGCTGTTTGGGGGCCAGGGAAGAACTTTGAAGTCTTGATCATGCTCTTCCAGCCACGTGCGGACACTTCTAGCCGTNCTGTTTGGGGGCCAGGGAAGAACTTTGAAGTCTTGATCATGCTCTTCCAGCCACGTGCGGACACTTCTAGCCGTGTGGCAAGGCGCATTATCTTGCTGGAAGATCCCATCCTCGCGAGGAAAGACAATCATCATTTACGGGTGGACGTGATCACCGAGGATGTATTCTTAACCAAATCGTTCAAGAATGCCTTCCACGCGGATGACGGGACCTANTGTTTGGGGGCCAGGGAAGAACTTTGAAGTCTTGATCATGCTCTTCCAGCCACGTGCGGACACTTCTAGCCGTGTGGCAAGGCGCATTATCTTGCTGGAAGATCCCATCCTCGCGAGGAAAGACAATCATCATTTACGGGTGGACGTGATCACCGAGGATGTATTCTTAACCAAATCGTTCAAGAATGCCTTCCACGCGGATGACGGGACCTATAGAATACCACGAGAACATTCCCCAGACCACAACCCTGCCCCCACCGCCTTGTGTTCGTCCAGCAATGGATGCAGGGCGTCGGTTCTCCGACGTTTCTTGCCAGACACGCTGACGTCCATCCGTTTATGAAGCTAAAAACGAGACTCGTCAGAGAATGCTACCCCGCTAATCAGCAGCGNGCGTCGGTTCTCCGACGTTTCTTGCCGGACACGCTGACGTCCATCCGTTTATGAAGCTAAAAACGAGACTCGTCAGAGAATGCTACCCCGCTAATCAGCAGCGGTCCAGTCGCCATTGTGTAGAGCCAATTCCAGTCGTTTTCGTGGATGNCGGTCCAGTCGCCATTGTGTAGAGCCAATTCCAGTCGTTTTCGTGGATGCACCTGTATTAGCATGGGTGCAGTCACCCTCTATCTACTCCGGAATCCCATTGTCAGAATGGTTCGCTGAACGGTAGACACGTGTCTGGATGCCCTCTGGTTCATTTGGACGGTGAGCTGTTCCACTGTAGCCTATCAGTTGGCATTCACGCTCCGCCGTAGTCGACGCTCACCTGGGACATCAATGACGCGTGGAGCTCCGCAGATTCCACGACGGTTATTCCCAAAGGTGCCACTCGTCCACTCACGATACACCTTTATCACAGAGGCACGTGAACAGTTCAAAAACGTTGCTGTTTCCGAAATGCTGCCCCCCTTGACTCGAAAGCCGATGACCATCTCTTTTTTGCAACTCGGTTAAATCGCTTCCCTTACCCATGACAGCAGGAAGCTCACTGTGTACAGCCAGCCTGTCGGTCGCATTATATACCCGCTCCACCAGCCCACGTCACGGGCCATACGTATGGGCTACCGCTGCAGATGGCACTTCTAGCAGGTGCTCATAATAATGTGATTCGACCGTATATATTTAACCATCTTAATTTCTTACCAATAAATGTTGATAAATCATCAAATGATCCGTATAAAACATGCTAAACAGTGGACCTCTAGGAAGTATCGGCGAAGTCTTTTCTTTCTGCAAGCACAAATCTCGGCGTGGCTCGTGATAAACCTTTCGCCAGTATAACTGTCGAAGTCACGTGATCGACGGTCATGAACGTATTTGTGTACGTCCGAATTTTCAACGGACCACCATTTTACTTGAACGTAATACTTTGGCTAACTTGAATATTTTCTAGTCGCGTTAAAATTAGGCCTGAGGAAATGCACAACCATCTCAGAGCACTTGCTTACGTAAAGCATGTTCTAACCTGAAACCGTATGCTCGTCGTTTATGCCAGTACATTTAGCAATAAAGCACTGTTGTTGAAATACGCAAAGTGTTTACTGCGCAGCTCGCATGCTCGCTCTGTCTCCATTTTCACTCTACTTTCTGTTCGGCGTGTGGAGTGTACGTGTGAACCAGGCTTCACACCGAAAACAGCCAGCCGCTGTGTAAATATACACCGGTCACACACCACAGACCTGGATGACGTTACTTCCCTTCTTTTGCGAGCGAACGGATTCGTGCAGTTTACAGATCTCAGCAGCGTGGCTTGCCCTTGACACAGAAAGCAGGTTGAATGAGTGAGCACAGGGAGACGAAATGACTCCGTCGCGATTTCAAGAAGTTGCTGTTCCAAAAGATACATGGCTTTAGAGTCTTATAGCAGTTCTTCATTTTGTTTTATTTGATGTATACAGATAATGGTTTCGAATAACCGTAAAATGAAATAACTTTGCGTCTTGAAAATTTGCCCATATATAAAATTAGTTATTGTAGAGAAATTTATGAACATTCCATTGTACTATATCGAAAATAAAATACACGTGAAAAAAGTATAATGTTAAGTATTCAGTTCGCTGACATCTGTCTCCCAAGTGTGATTAAAAATAACTAGTGTTCCCTCTTAAATGGCCTCTTAAGTTCTCTTTCGTACGCTTTTCAACTCGTCGAAGTTGCTACTTAATTACTTGCATTGAAAATAAGCCACATGTATCCATCACAGCCATAATACAAGTTCTGTTGACCTCTGTAAATTCCTACTTAGCACGACACCCGAGACTCGCTTACTGCACAGTAAAACGTTCGTTACTGACTGGCTGTCAGCGGGTGTAGTGGCGAGTAATGTCTCGGAGTAGATAAACACACTTTGCTAAGGGCGTACTCATTCTCTGCTTGGTAATGCGAGGTAATAGGAACAGTCGTGGGCTACTGGCTAGCAAGTAAGTTACTAGGCGCTGATCAGAGCACGGCGTTCCGACATGTTCCCGACTAGTGACGCCATTTTGGTGGCGCGCTAGGCTGAAGCACGCGGCATATGCAGCTATTTCACATCTGTATTCCTATGTACTCTGTGCTGGAGGTCCTTGAAATCTCGCAAATTCCTGTCGGTGACATGTTAGACTTGAAGAACTTATACACATGTGTTCCATTCCTCATTGGTAGGGCCAGTGACTTTTCGCGTAAAAATCGAAGCACACAGTAGACTTCAATACTATATACACACACCTCAGCTGTNTAGGGCCAGTGACTTTTCGCGTAAAAATCGAAGCACACAGTAGACTTCAATACTATATACACACACCTCAGCTGTTTTTATACCTCCATTGGCTGCTGGTGCCGTTTCCGTCTTTGACCAAGCCACTCAGGACTAAGTAACTCCGACACTGAACCTTCGTGATTCGTGCGCAAACGGTTAACACTGGCCAGAACATTTTTTAGGCAATCAAAGAAGCAGGACGACCCTACAGTGCTTTGGACTGTATCCTGTCTAGAAATCTTTTCGCGAAANCACTCAGGACTAAGTAACTCCGACACTGAACCTTCGTGATTCGTGCGCAAACGGTTAACACTGGCCAGAACATTTTAGGCAATCAAAGAAGCAGGACGACCCTACAGTGCTTTGGACTGTATCCTGTCTAGAAATCTTTTCGCGAAANATTTTAGGCAATCAAAGAAGCAGGACGACCCTACAGTGCTTTGGACTGTATCCTGTCTAGAAATCTTTTCGCGAAATATCACTGCCCCTACTCATTGGTAGGGACGCCCGAATTTTGCGATAAGATTTCCGCACAGGCTAGATTTCAATACCCTACCGGCGTATCAGCAGTTTTATTTGTCTTATTGGCGGTGCGTCTCTGTGAGAGGACAGTTTTCTTCTTGACTGACCAATCGAAATCAGGTAACTTCAATGCTGTACAGCACGACTGTGATTCGCGCGCAGACACCCAAGGCGCGCAGCACGTGAATTATACAATCAGGAACGTGAATCTTAGCTAACGTGTTATGAAATACAACTGGTCGTGAAATCGTTTCGCGAAAATCGGGTGTCCCTGGTCATTGGACCATACTTGCCTGGTCACGGCCAGAACGACTCCTTAGCCAGGGATAAACTGCAAGAAAGCTCGTGACCTAATTAGAATTATAAAAAGTTATGTCGCCGCGGCAGCGTTCAAAGAATAATGAGTTGTGGCTGCTGCCACATAAAGTCCCGAAACTCACGTACCTCTGAGGATAGAAACAGTCTAGAGGAAAACATTACCCATGAACGCAACACTCGATCAGTTTTTCATACCATAAATCAGTCTGTCTGTCCGTCTTGATCATTAAATCAAAGTAAAATAGTTTTTCTTCATTAGCGTAATTTGGTTCTGACGGGCTGTTGTCATCTTTAAGCCTGAAATTGTAAAAATTGAGCCAGAGTGAAAACTAGCGAAAACAGTAAAAGTGACTCCACTTGTAATCAGTGCCAAATAACTGAATAATACGACTGGCTTTCACTGATTCATTTGCAATTCCCACTGAACGCTGAGAATTCGATTTCCATAAATAGAGATTTGCGAAATTAGCGTTGTTATTTGGCAAATTGCTGAACTTCACTGCCGCACTTGGTTTGCAATTTCATGTGTTACTGGCAGATGTAAGGCGTCACACACCTGTCTGGTCGCTTTACTGGAGATTGGTTGCTCAAACGCAGAGCCTTCCCGATTGGTTAAAATTGACGTTGGCACGTGCCACACAAGTTGTCAGACAACGGCAGAAGTCAAACCAGCATACATCTTCCAGTTTAGTCTGTGGACGCGAAAATAACGTCAAATTTGCGGGTACCCAATCTTAAGTCACTTCTACCCAGTTCATTTGTTTGATTAGCCAGTCGGTAGTGGCTTGTCATGTGATTTTCAGTGTATTTTATTTCACTGACTGAACTAGCTGATTTGTATTGAAAAAATGAGACTACGTCCATAACAGCTTTTTGTCTTCGAAGGTAAAGAAATCGTTATAAAACAGCCGTNTGTATTGAAAAAATGAGACTACGTCCATAACAGCTTTTTGTCTTCGAAGGTAAAGAAATCGTTATAAAACAGCCGTATAGACCGTTAGAATATGCAGTGCTGTTCGCAAATACTTAACGTGCCTGAGACAAACTAAGCATTACTAGTTGAGGAGTTAAGTTTTCAGGGAAAGGGGCGTGTGAAGGAGCGGGGAAACACACGCATCCTGCCTGGAAAGGAAAAGTGATTCTCGAACCGCCGGCCGGTGTGCTGGAAGGTTGCCATCGAGTCTGGCTGCAGCGGTCTGCATACCGGGTGACACGCCACGAGCGTCCATCTTGCTAACTGACCGCGCGAGCCCGAGAACCTCTTGGAACTAGTTCCCGACGCCGCTCGCAAACACAAAACAAAACCGCAGAACCTGACTTCGCCGGCGGAGGCCGCGACACTTGGAGAACGTTGCCAGGTGCAGANAAACACAAAACAAAACCGCAGAACCTGACTTCGCCGGCGGAGGCCGCGACACTTGGAGAACGTTGCCAGGTGCAGAGAAGCGGTGTTGCCTCAGCCGCGAGATTCCAAGGTAACTTGCACCTTTGCAAAAACCCGTCGGAAGTTCGGGAACACACCGCACGACTTGTAACAATGCGAGAATGTTGATGTGCCAGTAAGTTTTTATATTTCTATTGCCCAGAGTGAAAACCTCGTATCTGAAATTTTTTTCGCGAAAACGATTTTTTCATATGTTGGTTGGAAACCTCGTACCNAAACACAAAACAAAACCGCAGAACCTGACTTCGCCGGCGGAGGCCGCGACACTTGGAGAACGTTGCCAGGTGCAGACAAGCGGTGTTGCCTCAGCCGCGAGATTCCAAGGTAACTTGCACCGTTGCAAAAACCCGTCGGAAGTTCGGGAACACACCGCACGACTTGTAACAATGCGAGAATGTTGATGTGCCAGTAAGTTTTTATATTTCTATGGCTCAGAGTGAAAACCTCGTATCTGAAATTTTTTTCGCGAAAACGATTTTTTCATATGTTGGTTGGAAACCTCGTACCTAGGGCCACTTGTTTTTTTTTTTTTTTTTTTCCGCGAAATGATTTACGTGGAGGCTAGACTTCAACATCCTATGTTCACATTCGCAGTCTTCATTTTAATATTGGCCCTTTGTCTTTGTGTTAGTATAGTCTGTTACACGAGTGGGTCAATCAGGATCAAGTTTCTCCGATACTGACCGTCCGTGATTCGCGGGCAGACAGATTAGACGCGTAACAATTCTAATGATCCAATCGCCAAAGTGGTTCTGAACGAAAGTGTTTTAAACACTGCTTGTCCTGAAATATTTTCGCGAAAAACAGGTGCCCCATTTCATACCTTACATTTTAAAGCGCTCCAAATGATACAAGTGCATACATTCTATTTATTTGGAGCTCTATGAAATTAGATATCAGAGATTTTCCAACATCCAGTATCAACAAACCATTTTTGCTAAAAATTTAACATACGAGGTTTTCATTCTAAGCTATCGATTAATGTTTTGAAATATCACCGGTGTCAACAAACGTTGCCTTAACAATGGGGTGATTTCCGTCGTCAGGTTTTAATAGTGCGCAAACATTTTTTGACTCAGTAAAGTCGACACACATTTACAGACTAAGCCCAGCTCAACTATATGTGGGTTACCTAGATCTCTTTCTTGTGCGACAGGATATACAACCAACGTTTTCATTTGAGTAATCATGCAGAATGTATTTTTAGCAATTCAAGATGTTTGCTCGAGCTATTTTCAAAACCTGTTTTTTTTTGGACGATGTCATTCCGAAGCGAATTACTTTAATGACAAGTTAAACTTCAATTACATGTGCATTTGAGTTTCCCCTTCAATTGGACCACAGCGTGTTAGACACGCCCCGGATGACTTTCGACCAATAACGAACCCGCAAGGAAAGGAGGGACCTAATTTCGCGCTACCTGGTCCTAGGTTTAACTGGTGCAACAGCCGATGAACAGCCAACTTAGGTTCGAATACACAAAAGGGCAGTGGAGTCTAGCTTGTCGTCGAATGAATCCGCGAAATACCCGGGTCTCTACTGATGGCCACGTGACTTTGACAGTAGTACTGGCGTGGAGTCGTTGTTGGGCGCATGCGCAGAAGACGATGATCGGTCTACCTCGTCGTTAGTCCTTGGCATTGCCGAGATAAGGCGCCGGTGCAGGGCTAATAAGAACTTGTGTAACCGGCCTCGGGAGGGGGGTTTTTTTTTTGTGAAGTGTAGAATGTGTTGTGCCCAAAATTACGTGTAGTTGTAGTGTTGCCCTTCCGACCAGGAGGTTCTTACGGGCAAATCAGCAAGATGATGGGCGAGTGAATCTTTCTCTTGGTGAATGGTGTCAGTGTATTGAAGAGGGGAGCATGCCGGTTTTTAAGGCGTTTCGGCACGCGTGGTGATCTTAAGGCGTTGTGGACATAAAAGAAGACACGTATTCTGTAGCGGCGAAGCGCGGTTGTCGTCGGGCGTGGGCCGGCGTTGAACCGCGGGGCGCCCTGTAGCGGCTCCCCGCATGTGAAAGTTGTCATCGTGCCAGCTGCTGTGATTCACACGTCGAGATTGCGACCGCTCCGCGAAGGACGTCTTGCGACCGCTTATCCGTCGCCGAGTTCGTGACCGCAGACTCGTGCCGTTTCGCCAACTCGTTTGTCAATACGTCACAATTAACTGAACACTTTTTTTTCTTCTCGCACCTCCCACCAGCACCAAAATAAGTCGCGATTGTTTCAAGTTAAAAAAAAAAAGCTGGTTTCTTAGAACAGTGACAAACTCCCGTAGGGACACCGAAAAATCGCGAAAAATGTTCGTGCTAAACGTATTATCAAAAGCACTGTAGTATCACAGAGTACTTAAGAATATCGACGTGAAAAAGCCGCTTGTTCCACGAACTGCAGCTGCACACGCCACCAAAATGGCGGCACTGACCTGCTACATGTCACAACGCCGTTCGCCAATCAGCGCCTGTTGACTTACTTGCCAGGCAGTAGCCCAGCCAATAGGGTGCATTTCGCAGCACGTGGGTAGCCAATGAGACGCAAGGCCCGTTCCCAGGCCCTCGCACAACCAATCAGAGAATGGTGTACACCCACATCAAAAGAACCGCCACGCCATTTTCTGTATGCGGATTTTATTTCCTCTGTCCTATTGGTCTTCGCACACGAGGAAAATATTGAAGGGAAGTGAGGACTTATTTGCAATTAGAGTAAATCTTGAAACATGACCACCTCCCTAGTCTTCATTTGTGTCTTATTGTAAGCAATTGTGTTTACTCTGATTAAAAAAAAACTATGGAAAATTTTTATGTAAATCTTTTTTCAGGACAGAAATGAAAATCGATGTTTTACTGTCTATTCATAAATTTGGATATTAAAACATAAATGAGATCCTTGAAAATTTTTGAACTCATAAAAAAAAATCGCTTTAATAACCCCACTGTTTACGATGAAACAGTGTTTTCAAACTGTATTTGTTTGCCAAATATGATAGGAATCGGTTCGACATAATAACTTAATTTATAAGTATGGTACTATCTTCCAAANGTATTTGTTTGCCAAATATGATAGGAATCGGTTCGACATAATAACTTAATTTATAAGTATGGTACTATCTTCCAAATTGGCCTACAAAATTGGTTATTTGTTGCTATATGTGATGCTTGTAACAGATACTTCCAGTATACAAAAATTTGTTGAAATTGGTTAAATGGCATGGCAGATGTACTAAAACTTAAAACATTTTGTATGGCCGCCATTTTGATAGTAAGTTACTAGCCAAGTTCATTGACTTACGTTTACATGGCCTACCATAATATTACTTACATGTTAAATTGAGTGAGAATTGGTTGAATAGTTTCCGAGTTGTATTGCAAAATATTAATTTTTTTAATCGGTGCTATTTTACAAAATGGGGGAATAACATTATCCTTCTGAAAATTTAATTCTTACACAGTTGTCTGCCAGCATACAAAATTTGGTTAAAATCGGTTAAATGGTTTCCGAGATAGCATCTCCCTAAATTTTTAATCTGCCGCCATTTTGAAAGTAAGTGGCCGGAGTTGTCGAAAACTATACAAATCAGGTGTCTTTACTTAGTACTATCTGTGTACCGAGTTTGGTGAAATTCGGTTCACGCGTTCGAAAATCTAGGGGGGGGGGGGACACACACGCGCTAGTCACACACATACACAGACACACATACACACTGACAGGAAAGTGATCTCATAAGCCTTTCTTTCCGTCGGAATGTAGGCTATAAAGGAATAGAGACGTGCATCAAACCTTTATTTTCATTATTACGTCATAAAATGGTAGGGTCTCCGCTGAAAGTCTCATAGAGGCTGCGTTACCGACGGCAAGACTGCACGCCAGTTCAGTGCTCTCCGCGTGTAGAGGCGACGAGAGAGTTGATGAGCATGCCCCGGTCGCCCCTATCGCTCCCATGCTTTTAGGCCTCGGACGTGCCAAATTCCTTCAACGAGGCGGCGGACTTAACGGGCCTCCCTAGTAAAAAAATGTGCAACGCCTCAAAGTCACGTCCGATGTAAGGAAACACTGCGACGGGCGATGGAAAATAGCATAAACAAGGTTCTTAACACAGCAANTCGAGAAAACCCGCCAACTAGCGGCATCGTCCGGCCCGATTCCCACATGCGAAAATCCGGGAGTGATCCCGCCGGGAATGTAACCCTATTCGTCTAGGTGTTAGGCGAGTAGTCTGGCCACTACGCCACCGCGGCCCTCCTCTGTGGTGGAGTTTAACCTGTGAGGGATGAACCAGTGGGGGTTTTTCTTTTCCTAAATACTAAGGTTTTGCGGGGTGTATGGGGTCGAAATATTATATTTTCGGCCTGCGCACGGCGGTGATGGTGGACCGTGCGTTCTTATCCAAGAGGGCGACGGGTAGCCGGTAATGTCGGCCCGTCGCCGGTAATGTCGGCCCGTCGCCGGTAATACTCGGCCCGTCGCCGGTAATGTCGGCCCGTCACCGGTAATGTCGGCCCGTCGCCGGTAATGCTCGGCCCGTCGCCAGTAATGTCGGCCC
>NQII01001438.1:41640-57067 GCA_002778355.1 Clitarchus hookeri | reverse complement strand
CTCGGCCGACAGAGCGGCACGGCGGAAACTCCCGCGGATGTGTCGCAAGTCGCCAAGCGCGAACGCCAGCTTGCAAGCTGACAGCCTCGTAACACTAAGCGTCCCCGCTAGACTCCTTTGTACGCCCGCCGCGGCATTGCCAAACACTTGCGAGATGACGATCACGCGAGGACACGCATTGCGTATATAGCATGTGCTGCTAAGGTTGATTCTACTCGGGTTGGAAACTAAACAAGTTTTCGTATGGGAGATTCTGGCATAGGGAAAATTTCCACCGCTAGGTGCCCAGTGTTACAAAAGGTAACATTTAATTACAGTTTTAAGCTACGTGAATAATAAAAAAAAAGAGAACAATTTCACTTTGTTATATTTAGGGCCAGTGACTTTTCGCGTAAAAATCGGAGCACACAGTAGACTCCAATACTATATACACACCTCAGCTGTTTTTATACCTCCATTGGCTGCTGGCGCCGTGTCCGTCTTTAACCAAGCCACTCAGGACTAAGTAACGCCGACACTGAACCTTCGTGATTCGTGCGCAAATGGTTAACACGAGCCAGAACACTTTTTAGCCAATCAAAGAAGCTGGTCGACCCTACAGTGCTTTGGGCGGTATCTTGTCTCGAAATCTTTTCGCGAAATATTACTGCCCCTAGTTATATTTGATTTATGATTATATTACAATTATCCTGTTTTTTAAAGTAGAACATCGAGAAAATCTGGTACACAGGCGACACTAGCGCTTACCTAGTGACGTATATTTTCGGTTGCCAAACTTTTACCGTTGATCTTCCCAACCTGCGGTAGAAGCAACCTTAATACTGCTTAGGATATATATTTCATTTTCGGTTACTTCCAACTTTTCTGAAGCCCTGATAAAGTTCTATTTTTAGTCTATTCTTCCGCCTCGTGCAAACAAAGCATAACCGAGTTTGGAAAATCACACCAAAGGGACAACGCACCGCATTCTTGCGCACTCAGTTCAACAATATTTGGCTGAGAGCTACTCCCTAGGTATTACCAACACAGCTATATTCTATCTGGATTTATTCGTAGGGACTCTACCATTTCGCGTTATAATGTAGCACCAAGCTAGACTCCACAATCCTTTACACATTCGCTCAGAGGTCACTTGTTCATTGGTGCCGCGTTGGTGCAGTGGTTAGACTGATCGCCTCCCACCTAGGCGAACCGCGGTCGCTTCCGGATTTTCGCAAGTGGTTGTCGTGCTGGATGATGCCGCTGGTCGACGGGGTTCCTCAGGAAGCTCCCGTTTTCCTCTGCTTTTTCATTCCGGTTCTGCTCCGTACTCGCCTCATTCCACCCTCATCGGCTCTCAAAACATCTATGTTAGAGGCGCCCAAATCTCTTCACTCCACATTTTTTATTGGCTGCCGGCACAAACAGAACTCGTCATCCTGTTTCACTCGGCCACGCGGAGCGTCTAGCTGCNTTCACCCTCGTCGGCTCTCAATACATCGGTGTTAAGAGCTGCCCAAATCTCTTCGCTCGACATTTTTTATTGGCTGCCGGCACAAACAGAACTCGTCATCCTGTTTCACTCGGCCACGCGGACCGCCCAGCTGCCAGAGTGCTGAGTGTTTGCTATTGGCTCTGAATCCTGCTGGGCGTGTCGGATACGCGGAGGTCATATGACGCACGTGAAACTAGCATTACTTCAATGCCGTCTGCCTTCATACTAAATTACTAAGCGAAATGGTAGTCTCTATTTATTCGCATCAATTATCGATGAAATATTCTAGTTCATAATAAAAATATAAGTTAAATTCGATCGTAAACTAGATACTTTTATATTAACAGAAGTACAAAACGCTTATGCGAAGCTCAATAACCAATCATATTATCTGTGGGTAAATGGTCACAATTGGTTCATATAACTGTAGCCGAACATATAGCCTACAGTTAAATGGCTGTGACAACGGAACGCAGCATAAAAAGGTTTCTTCTTACCAAAAAATCGTAAATTGAAGTGGGTCTGAAAGGGTTGAGTTGAGAGATTTGGGCTGCTCTTTACAACGAGGTCTTGAGAGTCGATGATGGGGAAATGAGACGAGAATTGAGCAGCGTCGGAATGCAAGAGCGGGGGAAACGGGAGATCCCCGAGAAAACCCGCCCGACCAGCGCCATCGTCCGGCACGATTCCTACTTGCGAATATCCGGGAGTGACCCGGCCGAGGATTTAACCCTGTTGGGTCTGAAAGGGTTAAGTGTAGTCTGTGACGCCGCCGGTAAGAATCTGCGAGAATCGCGGACGTCGATCCATTGTGCTGGATCTGGAGTGGGGAGGTGTGTGGGCCGGACACTGGACAGGTGCCTGGAGTCGCTCCGGTTTTCCAGCGAGAGAGAGCTACGCGGGCCGCTGGAGGGTCATCGACTTCGCAGCACCGAGGCGCTGCAGTTTTCTCTCCGCCTGGTCCGCCGTAGCCAAGGGCCCTTTGCTGTTTTTTTTTTTTTTAATCTCTTCTCGTCTTCGACGTCGACGGGATTGAAACGACGGCAGATCTAATTTTCCAACCGTGGAGACGGCAGGCAGGTGCGCGAATCGATCATTTCGCGGGAGGGTTGTTGCTCATTGCCGAGAAACTAAACACTAACATTCTTCCGTTAGGTGGCCGCCTGATTGAAGGAATTTCGCACGTCTGAGGCCTAAAAGCGTGGAAGCGCTAGGTGCGGCCGGGACGTACTCATCAACTCTCACATCGCCTCTACGCGCAAAGCACTGAACTGGCGTGCAGTCTTTCCGTCGATAACGCGCCTCTCTGAGACTTTCAACGGAGACCCTGCCATTTTATGACGTAATAATAAAAATAAATGTTTGCTGCACGTCTCTATTCCTTTTTTAATGTTTTGTGCCGGGATGTTCATACCTAAAAATGACCGCGAAATACCATTTGAGCCATTTTCACTATCGCATAAACATGCTTGAGACAGGAATGGAGGAACTGAAAAGCATTTACAGGCACGTAATGTTTATTAAATGCTATTCGTAAGCAGACCTCACTCAGACACGTTGGGCGGTTTTATAATGAAACGTTTTCTGCTGGAGCTCTGCACGCCGTTCGACAGCCCACCCAGGCGGCCGGCGACTTTAGCACTTCGTTTGCACGCGCTTATCATCGCCGAAGACAGTCTACATTTCATTCATGGTTACTTCCAACTTTCGTGAAGCCCAGCGAAAGTCGAACTTCCAAACTATTCCTCCGCCTCATGAAAACAAAGATCAAGCTCCCGTCTACCTGGAGCTTTGTCCGCATTGGAAGCCGAGAAGCGCGGTAGCGATAAGGGCGACACTGCCACATGCATCACGAGCGCCATCGCCGCTAAGCGCAAGGCTCTGAACTGGCGTAGCCCAACACCCATGCTTTCAGCAGTTTCATTATTATTTTATTGGTGGTAAGTCTGTAAGAAAGTTCAGTGCAGGGCTCTTGAGTAGTTTGGCATGTACTTATCTTATGCTTATATTTTGAGCTGCAGTTAAAAAAAAAAAAAAGGTGTTTTTAGCCGTTCTGGAGTACTCTGAAATGGTGTTTCTAACATGCGTGAGATTTTGAAAGTACTTAACAGCCTTAATCTGAAGTGTGTTCCTTTCGTAGATCAGCACATTGGACGCACGTTTAATAGTTTCGTGGGAAAACGTGTATTTTATACACACTACAATTCAAGCTCCAGGTAGGCGGGAACCTTAACTTAATACAACCAATCACACCGAGGGAACAAAGCATTACATTCGTGCGCTCTCAGTTCAATGGTATACGTAAGAACTATTTCTTACTTGGCATTACCAACACACACACATACTTTCGCTCTGTTTTTTTTCATATTCATTATAAATGAAATACTATAACTTACAGTTAAAATACAAGTAAAAGTTAAATTTAACCATGTTCTTATGTTAACATACATATAAAACGTTTTTGATACCTGATATATTTACGAATCAACAAAACACGTCATGGTTTTTCAAAGGTTTTGTTCCGGAAGTGTGAAGATACTGCAAACCGCAAATAAACTATAGAAGTGAATGGTCCCGTATCCACACCTGCAGGAACAGTATTTCTGCTGGTCTCTCCATATTTCTTCTTTCCCACTTACCAATTGGTCAACACTACACCGGGTACGCTAGCTGGACTATACAACGATGGTCATTGGCCGGCTGTCAGCCAATGGAGTGACGAATGAACTGTACTAATATTAAAGCATATTTACGCCTAGTACGGGGTGAGTGAAGAGAACATTTGGCGGCTCTTAACATCGAGGTCTTGAGAGCCGATGTGGGTAAAGTGAGGTGAGCGCGGAGCAGAGAAGGAATGAAAGGGCGAGGGAAACTGGAGGTCCCCGAGAAAACCCGCCGACCAGCGGCATCGTCCGTCACGATTCCCACATGCGCGTGACCCAGCCAGGGATTTAACCCGGTTCGCCTTGGTGGGAGGCAAGCAGACTAACCGCTCACCTACCGCGCCCCCTTTTCCTCGAATATTATGGGTCCCTAAACAATGTATTGCATTCGTCCGACCATCTACCCCATTCCGTCCCGTGAAGGGAGGCGCTAAAGTGAAGGAATAGAATGTTGAAGGATGGGTGTTGTTTAGATATTCTTTCAATGTCTCTGTACACCTGAAAATGTCGCTGGTTCATTCGGCAGCAGGCTATATTTCACAGTCGTCTACACACTCAAGTAACATGTACTGTTTATAACGGACACCCTATTTTCGCGAAGAAAATTTCCTGCCTATGTAGGGACACCCGAATTTAGCGAAAAGAGTTCCGAGTATGCTAGATATCAATGCCCCACTGGTGCACCAGCATTTGTACTTTGCCTATTGGCGGCGTGTCTTTGTGAGAAGCCATTTCCCTACTTGACTGTCCAATCAGAATTAGGTAACCCCGATACTTAGAGACCTGAAAAATTCGCGAGTTCAATGACCTGCAGGCTAGACTCCACAGTCTTATGTACAGATATGCCGATATCAACTGCGCATTGGTCTTCTGCTGTCGCAGTGGAAGGCGACGATTGGACCAGCGTTCTCGAGGAGGAGTCAAACAACGTGTGTACCAATGGCTAAAGTTATCTAGCCACACGTGTTTTGAATTCTAGCTTGTCTCGAAATTAATCCGCGAATTCTTCGGGGGTCTACCGATACTGTACGTCTGTGATCCGCGGGCAGATACCTAAGACGCGTAACACCTAGTTAATCCAATCAGGAAAGTGGATCTGAGCTAAAGTGTCTTGAAATACAACTGGTCGTAAAATCTTTTCGCGAAATTCGGGTGTCCGTGTCTATTCGGGTGTCCCTGTCTATCTGCATTTCAAAACGCCTTAGTTCAGGTCCGCTTTAGTGATTGGACGGTTTTACTTGTTTTCCCTCTTGGGTGCCTACCCTTGAATCAATGAATTTTTTTGGATTAGATTGGAAAGGGCTTATTAACGTCCCCCCGGTGTTATGCCCGAAGGCTTTTCAGGGAACGTGTTACAAACTAACTCATGATCTAACTTAAACTAACCACCATGCCTTATCTAGGATTCGAACCCGGAACCCCCCGCACCACAGACCGATGGCGCACCAACCGACTGCGCCACGGGAGGTCGGCGCGAATCACTGAAGTTCAGTACCGGAGTAACCCAATTCTGATTGGCCCAGTCAAACACCAAGATGTCTTCTCACGACGACAGGTGGTCAGTGATCAAAGGGAAACTGCAGGCATCCACGTAAGATATTGAAGCATAACCTGTGTGGTAGTGTTTTCGCGAAATTTTCGTTTCCGTGCTTGAAAAGGGTGGCTAGTGTCAAGGAAAACAGGAGAAACTTGAAAAAGTCAGCGACTCTTAAATTTATGGAAAAGTGGGGGAAATATCAGAGAAATGTATATGAAGTCAGAGAATTTTGATGGAATTGATGTCACAATTAACATAATTCATAATGTATTCTAACACTTCTGCCGCATGCCATCTCATGAATAGTACCATTCAGTATTGTTAGGGGCAGTGATATTTCGCGAAAAGATTTTGAAACAAGATACAGTCGAAAGCACTGTAGGGACGTCCACCTTCTTTGATTGGCTAAAAAATGTTCTGGCCCGTGTTAACCGTTTGCGCACGAATCACGAAGGTTCAGTGTCGGAGTTACTTAGTCCCGAGTGGCTTGGTCAAAGACGGACACGGCACCAGCAGCCAATGGAGGTATAGCAACAGCTGAGGTGTGTATATAGTATTGAAGTCTACTGTGTGCTCCGATTTTTACGCGAAAAGTCACTGGCCCTAAGTATTGTTGTTTGTTCCACGTTTGTAGGAAAATTTGAATGCCTTGATGACTGTTTTGTTGGTACAAGTGCGATTGTATCATTTAAGGGAATAGTACAAATATGTTTATAATCTTTGCCATACATGCTTGTCAAGGAGAAGTGAGGGGGATGTGTGGGTGTTTGTTCAGCCGGCGTCCCCTCGCCATATGGCTCTGCAATATCGCCGTGTCTGCGCGCACAGCCGCCAGACAGCGCAGCGGAGTGAGATCGCGTCGGAACAAGACTGCACACGTCAGCTGGCGACCGCGCCGGCGAGTTGCCTTTGAGGCAGGGCGCGGTTTGCGTCTGTCCGATTAGTTATACGTGACGTCATTTCCTATCGCCTGCGCTCTCGGATGCTATCGCCGAGACTGCCACTGCTTGGTTCACCGACGCGGCAGTCGCTTCGAAGGCTCCTCGCGACAGCTCGGCGGAGTTCTGGCTACAAGCAGAAACGTCCGTTCGGTTTTCGCGGAAATATTTCACGACTAGTTGAATTTCATAACACTTTAGCACAGATTCACTTTCGTGATTGGATGATGTGCGTTTTACGTTTATGCCAGCGAATCACCGACGTGCGCTATCAAGAGTAACCTACTTCTGATTGGCCAGTCAAGTAAGAGAATGTCTTCGGACAAAAATACGCGGCCAATAAGCAAAAGAGAACTGCTGATATGCCCGTAGATTATTGAAGTCTATCATGTGCGGAAAGCTTTTGGCGAAATTCTGGTGGTCCTATATAAGTTTTTTTTCTACTGTTGAAATTTCCAGATTCTCTGGAAGTTCTGATTTCTAGTATTGAAAATAAGAAATTTTTTTTTTGTGTGCAGTACTTTTGGAGAGTAAACACTTTCTAAGTTATGAAAACCATCGTGTAACTGATTCTCGCAAAAATATTTTTTTCGCGCAGGCTAGATATCAATATTCTACATACGTTTTATCTTTGAAGTTTAATGGCGATGGTAAATTCATGTTATTATGATGGTTTAATTGGACTGTGTCCATTGCCGACCATGAGACTAAATAAATATCTTGCACACACACAGAACTCAGCAAGACAAAAAACGAAGAAAAAAACCCTTTTACAACACCACAGACAGATAATTACGAAAAGCTGTTTCCTTGTCAATAAAAATAAATACATATATATAATTAAAACAACAAATAGACGGATGAACTAGTTATTATTACAAAACAGGACAGACAACAAAAGCAAACCAAAAGATGACGAAAACACCTTAAAAAAAAACAATATCAGAGGACACAGCTGAACAATAAAACTCAAAACAGACACAAAAATATGACAGAAACCACAATTAAACACAAGTCAGGAAAAGTATTTCTTGTCAGTTTATAAAACCAAATAGATCAACACTACGAACAACACAGGAACCGCAAGAATAATCAGAGAAAAATAATAGATAAACAAACAGAGAAGACACAGATGGACGAAAAATGATAACACAAAAAACGATAAGTCTTCACGACGTTTCGGGGCCTGCAATCTGGAAGAACAATCGTAGCAGACAGCCCAGTGTCTCACCTAAACAAGGGGTTTTCTCTCTCCCCGTTTTTTGTCTCGCTGAGTTCTGTTTGTGTGAGAGAGATTTTCATTTAGTCTCACNGAAGGGGTTTTCTCTCTCCCCGTTTTTTGTCTCGCTGAGTTCTGTTTGTGTGAGAGAGATTTTCATTTAGTCTCACGGTCGTCCATGGACACAGTCCAATCAAACCATCATAATAACATTCTACATACGCACTTGCAAATTTCGTTTCTTCATTAGCCGCATGTCTTTGTAATGAAACATTAATTTTCTTATGGTCTATTCTCGGTATCTTTTTAAGGCCTTCCCAGCAAGCATAATAACCAAAAGATTGTATTTTATTGTGTTCTCAGAAGTTACATTTTGAGTGCTATAAAATTTATACGCTGCAATTATTATTAAGCTGTCCCTACGGAATAGCCAATGTAAAGGCGAACTGTTTTCCTGTAGATACAGAGAAGTGAAGTCTAGCATGGTGCCAGTTAATAACGCGAATTTTGCACGTCTCTACGTACGACTTACCAACAGCAAATGTCACTGGAAACTGAGAATCGCGATTCCGCAAATTTCCCCCGGTTTCTGGCAGTGGCGATTCATGTGCACCCAAGCAAGTTTTAAACAACCGGACCTTTCACGGAAGCAGAAGCCAGTCGCCAGATGGCCACTCGACTAGATGGAAAAGTACTCTCAAGAGGTGAAAATATCACCAGCTTGCCTGCCTTCTAATACCTCACATTATCACCAGCTTGTTTGCCCTGCACACATTTGAAAGTTCCATGGCTTGACAGATGGACAGTAGTGGATCTCTTTGTAAAGAGTTTCACTGTGTTCTTTTCAATGTTGCTTCAACAGTTTGCGTAGTTGTCGTGCCATAGCTCATACTGCAGAGGCGAAGTTCGAAAAAAAACTTGCTTCCCTATGATGTCTGTGTTATACGTAGGGCCAGTGACTTTTCACGTAAAAATCTGAGCACACAGTAGACTTCAATGCTATATACACACCTCAGCTGTTGTTATACCTCCATTGGCTGCTGGTGCCGTGTCCGTCTTCGACCAAGCCACTCAGGACTAAGTAACTCCGACACTGGACCTTCGTGATTCGTGCGCAAACTGTTAACACGGGCCAGAACATTTTTTAGCCAATCAAAGAAGCTGGACGATCCTACAGAGCTTTGGACTGTATCTTGTCTCGAAATCTTTTCGCGAAATATCACTGCCCCTAGTTATAAGAAACTCGTAAGTACTGGTCATACCATAAATTTCCTCTTTTGCAACACCTGAAATGAAAAATTAATGTGTAAGTTAAGGGGTTAAAGACATCAAGAAAAATGAGAGCACCGCAGAAACGTTAAATTGCTGGGCATATTATGGACCGTATGGTGCGAAATTTCAACAGGCGCAGATGAAACAGCTTCTACAAAAATGGACCCCTTATCTGTAAGCATAGAAGCAGACGTGTTACGTAAGATAAGTTTGCAATAACAAAACTTAGAAAACTTTTCAAAATATCAATATAATGGAAAAATACAAAAAATAATCATTGTTTTCCATCATAGTGTGCGTTTTGTTGCATTTATAAAAAATACCATTTTAATCAACGTTTTATTGATTACATTCTCAATAATGTGTAGCCTAACGGAACACTAAACTCGCAAGTGCCTAGAGCCTCTAAAGGCCTTGATCCGACCTTTCGTTTACATTCCTGAAAGTGTTGATGCGCCTGTACAGCGAAGCGAGGCGAATGCGTAATGGACGCCCCTCTGTGATTTGGACCGCACTTTCGCCCAGCGTGCCGTGTGCGAGGTCGGAGTTACGATGGCCGCCTGGTTGTAGGAATTTCGCACGTCTGAGGCATAGAAGCGTGGGAGCGCTAGGGACGACCGAGACATGCGCATCAAATCTCTCGTCGCCTCTACGCGCAAAGCACTAACTCGCGTGCAGTCTTGCCGTCGATAACGCGACTCTTATAAGAAGACTTTCAGTGGAGACCCTACCATTTTATGACGTAATAATACAAATAAAGGTATGATGCACGTCCGATCATTTTTAAAATGTTTTCTCCCCGGAATATTCATACCTAAAAATGACCGTGAAAACACCCGTTTGAGCCATTTTCACTATCGCAAAAAACATGCTTTAGAGAGAAATGGAGGACCAGAAAAACATATAAAGACTCGTAACGTTTCTTAAGTGCTATTCGTAAGCAGACCTCTCTCAGACACGTTGGACGGTTTTTTAATAAGACGTTTTCTGCTGGAGCTCTGTACGCCGTTCGGCGGCCTACCCAGGCGGCCGCCTTTTAAATTGCACACGAAGGCGAACTGTCACTAGACGCTGTGACTCTCATGGGTTGGGCCACCCGATTATCGGGAAAAGAATTCCTGTCAAGTTGTTTTATAATACACTTGAACACAGATCTACTTTACTTTTGGATGGTTTCAACTGCTACGCGTCTTAAATGCCTGCCCGCGAATCACAGAAGTTCAGTACCGCAGTAATCTAATTCTCATTGGCCCAGTCAAACACCACAGTGTCTTAGACGAAGGCCCGCTGCCAGTATGGTCCATCTCATATATGAAGGCCACATTCTTGACAGTTGACGATCGCCGCGCCAATGTTTACTCTTCGTTTATGTATCCATTCGCCATCAACCGGTGCGTCAAGTGAAGGCTTTGATGCGACGAGTCAGCGCGTCCAGGAGGTGCTGCTTCGTGCGGTGATTGGTGAACTACTTGGGTGTCGCGGCAGGCGGCGAGAGAGGCCTCGAAACGGAGTTTGGATGTCGCGTGTAGGGTCGTTCGTAAATGCTGTACACGAAATATGAGTTACTTTAAAAATTATGCAGAGCTCAAGAAAAATAAGTCTATTGGCATATGTTCGTAAATGTATATATGTCGCACGCGGAACACAATTTTTTTTGTGGCTGGTAATGCTTCAGGAAAAATCCGATAGGTAACGCACACATCCTGTCCGGAGCGAAGTCTGAGCTTCTTATTTTGCTCAATAGATAGAGTATTTTAAAATTTGACTGTTATTCTATTACTGGCTCGGAACGACACGAATTATAATGTACCTTTCATTTTGAACACGTATACATTTCTGCTTTAGCATGAAGTTTAGTTTTTAACACTAAAAACCGCTGTTTTATGACCACGTAAAATAAAACGTATTGATTAATCTAGGAACTCATTCTTATCCGCGTACTTCCTACTTGTCTGATGTGCGTCGGCAGTGCACTCAGAATAGCCAACGTAATATTAATTTCCGTTCGTTCATGCATCAGCTGACACAGGTTTTGTAAATGGCACGTTGTTTGTTTGGAATACATCAAGTTGCCACTCACTGACTGTCAGAATCTGGCCAACTTATACGAAATGAAGTATAACGTCAGTACACTGCATGTGTGCAAGTAGGACATTGAAATATAGCTTCTGTGTAATTCTTTTCGTGAAAATCTGGTGACCTTTGTAATGGGAGTACAGCGCAGTGCCAATATCTGTATTTTCTTTTAATTCCATGGCAATGGTTAGATGTATAGGTTGTTCACGGTAAACTGTTAACTTTTGAAAGCCCTGCTTAAGATCTACTTTCATGCGCGTTGTGTAGTCTTCCACCATATGTACAATTAACTTTGCCATAGGTATCATCACTTTATTCATGCGTCGCCCAAGTAAAATTGTGAAAAATTAGAAAAATAAATAGTTATTAAATTTACTTATTCTTACACTTACATGCATAAAAAAAAACGAAAGCAAAATAAATAATTCCAAGTATTCACAATAGGAAACATGCAAATTTCGCTAATATTGTTGGAAATTATACGAATACATTTCTATATGCGTATGAAAAATAAAAATGCGCTGTTAGTTGCATAAAAATCAGTTTCGACAAAGTTATTTTAGTATTGAAACAGTAATTTTCGTGGCCCCTGTCACGTGAGTGCGGAACGCTCCCTCATCGGTGTGACGTCACTAGTCATACGCCGGCGGCCGGCCCCGGCACGTTGCCAATAAGCAGCTCTGAAACGGAAGGCAACTTTGTGAAAGTGCAGTCGGACAATCTGCCACTAATAGATACCGATATGGTACTTGATTACTGCAATTCCCATTGTTTTGTGGAACCTGAAATATGAGATGTAAAATTACGAAGGTTAGAACGTCTCATATCGCACAGTCGAGATCTTCAAAGAAACAGCAAGCCTACATCGCATGTTAAAACTTATTTGTTTGTACGTTTTATTGAGATACGTATTATTATTTGTGTTTACGTTTACGGTTGCTGAGGTTAAAAGTTGGAAATTAAAATATGGAATAGGTATTACATATGCAAGAATAACAAAATAACAAAACTGTGTAGTCGCGCGCCATGCTTGATGTCTGTGATAAATTAACTACATTGTTTATAAATAAAACGTGATGTTGAGAAAGAAGGTTACAAATATTTCCGGATTCTAAACCACGTTTCAGTATTCATATAACACTTTTTTTGCTTTATAAATGTCAAGTAACGAGCAGCATGGCCACAGTAGGCATAAAGTAACATTTGAGGCCTCAAACATTGTGTTTAGAAACAAAAATATTATGAAAACATTATTTACTTGTCTTATTGTTTCTTATGTTTTGTGTACCCAACATACCTTTTATTATTCTGAAGTCACGATAGCTGTGTCTACACACTAACAAATATTTTATCAGGTGTTTTGCGAGATGTACTAGTACACTGCGGTACAACAAACCATTTCTATGATTTCGGTATACTTTACTTTTTATTTTCTCTTTCCATTACTTCAAACAATTTCCATTTAACGAAATATGCACCACCTCTGAAGTAAAGAAACGCGGCGGCCGTGTTTGTATCTGACTTGTGACGTCACGGAGTGCGCAGGCTCGTTTTGGCGGGCGTTTCAAACGTAAAACTTTAATTCAATCATAACTTTTTCAAAACTCGTTTTACGGTCTTTTGTGGTCAAAATTACATATGTTGCAATAAAATATATTGACCGGAAAAGTAGTTGTCATGCAAATATACACGCAGCTCTAACAAACAATAACAGAGAATATTACCTGTTTAGATTGTATTTTGTTGATATGAGGTTCCTGTTCTCAAATTTAAAATCTACAGTCGCTTGTAAAATTTGCAAATTGTCTTCAACTTCATGTATTTGTGGTAAATACTAAGCAACTGATTTAACAGACGTAGGCCTAAATAACACGGCTTCTTCATTAGCTGAAAGGATACTCAAGCAAAATAACAACCTTGGCGCTACTTTCCTGTCAAAACGCTGCTTTCGTAGACGAGATAAAATATACCCGGGTGATAAGTAATGTTCTTCCCAATCCAGTTTTTGGACAAGTTTTTTCACTGACACACAATATTTTATAGTGTAGAAAATATTTTCACTAGCATCGAGCACGAATTATTACAGGTATTTTATCTACTTTATTTGCAAACATTTGAATAATATACTGCTTAGTTTGAGGTAATTACCAGCTATTTTCTTTCTCGATATAACTACATGTTGACACAAACGCCTAAAAGCGGACACATTTTCCGGGTTGAGTATTTTTTTTTTTTATGTATTCAAAGCTGAACACGTGCAGAGGTGATCATGCGAAGAGTGATGTTCCTTGTTTCATTTAATAACTCTGTAATTAAGGAGACGCTGCTGGTTCAGATCCGGCCTGATGAATTATTTATCCACGTCCCCAGATGACTGGCTTGCTCTCTCTATCTCTCTCCTATCCGTAGCGGCGCCTTGTGCGCAGTGCCTCCGTCTCAAGGTCGCTTGGAGCGCTCCGATATTGTTGCCCTACCTGTGGGGCGCCACATTCCACCCGCGCGCTCTGGCGTGTGAGCGCACCTGCTGGTCCCTGCGCCAAGGGCGCGGTGGCCGCGGACCGGCCACGCCAGTGTTTTCTCTTGGCAAATGAACCAGTAGGTTAGCCTTCCCGGCGCGCCCATTGGCCGGACCCACTTGCCCACCGCCCCCGCCTCGCCGAGAGTGACAGCTCGCGATAAGCGTGGCCTCGGGAGTGCGAAATGGCCAGAGACACGGAGGCGATAACTGCAACCTCCTTCCTCGAGTAACACCCAAACGCGCAGCACCGTAGGAATGTCTCGCCATATCGGTAGAGACCTTACTTCGTCACAGGATTAAATAAGTACGCAGAGACGACATGACATTCCGGTTCCTTCGACGTGGGCGTACTCATTCTCTGATTGGCTATGCGAAGCTCTTGGAACGGACCTTGTGGCTTGTTACAAACTGCATGTTACGAAAGGTTCCCTATTGGCTCGGCTGCTAGCTGGCGAGTAGGTTACCAGTCATCTAAACGAAACAAGTGTTATGTCGAAAGTACGGTACGCATCATAAAATTTTTTGTTTGCAACACTTGAAACCGTAAAATAAATTGGGGGTCTGATAGGGGTAATATACTTGTAGTATTACAAAAAAAATGTTAGCAAAAATTTTCCATAAAATTCTTTGTGAAAATAAAAAAAATGAAATTATAGTGTACTCGTTCGCAGACTCTCATTTATTTTGCTACGCTGAACTACCTTGTTTTCTGTGTAAGGTTTGTTATTATCTTCCTTGTAGGAGAGTCGTTTCTGATTGTCGTCACCAACTCCAAGGCACTCGCGTACATAAAATAACTAATTATAATGTTTACGGTTTGGTTCAAGGCATTCCTCTTGCCTACCGTTAGTAAAACCTGTCCAGGGTAAAATGCGCACTTTTGAAATCAACCTTTGGAAAATGTTATATTTTAACGGGCACATGCGTGTAGTAATTAGCGGATTTGTGAAATATTTACTTTTTAAATAATCCCATAGTTTCACTAGACCGACGCAGGAATAAAGTGACACGGCATATGCCATAGTTAATTTCGCATATGGTGTGATAGCGCACAACGTGCATACAAGTAGATCTTAAGCACGGCTTTCAAAAGTGCTCAGTTTACCGTGAACAGTGTATACCTGTTCCGCAAGTTTTGTGCACTCTGCTATGTAATAGGTCGGAAATGTATTTCGAGATATTACACCGGCCACACGCCAACGCGTTTATCCTGTTATTTTCATGTGTTACAATTTTTCTACGTCTCTTCTCTTTAATGGAGAAAAAAAAAAAAAAAAAACCTCTCTTTTTCAGGAATTATATCAGATGATTTCATGATTTCATTCTGGGAAATCTTAAATGAAACCAACAGGAACTTAAGCGGCTTAGCTGAACCGATAATTGTGACGACACAGTCATGTCTAGGACCACCTGTTTTTTTCGCGAAAAGATTCACGCGGAGGCTAGACTTCAATGTCCTATATGCACACTTGCAGTCTTCATTTGGCTTCTGGCCGCTTGTCTTTGTGTGAAGAGAGTCTGTTACACGAGTGAGCCAATCAGAATCAATTTTCTCCCACACTGACCTTCCGTGATTCGCGGAAAGACATACAAGAAGCCTGACAATTCAAATGATCCAGTCACGAAAGTGGTTCTGAACTGAAGTGCTTTGGAACCCAACTGCTCCTTAAATCTTTTCTCGAAAAAACAGGCGCCCCTAGTCTTGTCCCATTGGTTGTGTGTGTGTGTGT
>NQII01001438.1:0-13250 GCA_002778355.1 Clitarchus hookeri | reverse complement strand
AACTGCAAAAATTGTCCCCCAAATTTCAATTTTCTATCCATCGGACATATTTGTTGGAATCGTTTTCGAGGTAAAGCAGTGGTGGCCATATTGGTTTTATAGGCATGTATGCAAAATCGATACAACGGGTCCTGGAGTCAGACCTAACCATTAGCCATCTTCGTTCTGTTAGTCGTCTTGTCTTCTATATTAGATCCAGGTGCCCTAGACCTTGACCTTGAAGCCCGAAATAAATCCCAAAAATTTATTTTAAAATTAAAAAAAAAAAAACTTACATTTCCACAGGTTTCCTTCCCCAGTTCCATGTCAAGCAGACGACTAACCCTCCTCCAATCAATCACACTGTCTTACCAATCCCCTCCTCTACCAATGAGCAGGCCACCACCCATACTCATTCCAACGTATGCAGCCATCTTGGATGACAAAGGAAAAAATCCAAGATGGCTGCATACGACGGAATGAGTAGGGGTGGTGGCCTGCTGACTAAACATTGGTAGAGGAGGGGATTGTTAAGACAGTGTGATTGATTGGAGGAGGGTTAATCGTCTGCTTGGCATGGAACTGGGAAGGAGACCTGCGGAAATGTAAGTTTTTTAAATAAAATTTCTAATACTATTTTGTAAATACTTTTCTTATAAATTTTTACAAAATTTTTAAATACATTTTTGAAAATATTTTCTGTTCAAGGTCACTGGGGTTAAGGTCAAATGTCAAGGTAACCTGGATATTATATGGCGTACAAGATGGCTGACAGAACCAATGTGGCTGTTGGTTAGGTCTGACTCCGGACCCTGGACCCCTTGTATCGATTTGGCATACTACATGCCTATAAAACCAATATGGCCGCCACTGCTCTGCCCTCGACAACGATCCCCCCAAATCCGTCAGATGGATCGAAAATTACCTTTCGGGCGATTGTTTTTGCATCTGGGGGACCGGTGCTTTTTAGAGGAAAAAACGGAAAATTTTAAGGGAAAAAATAAAAAAAATTTTGAGCTAAAAAAATTAATTGTAATGAAAAGAGGGAAATCTTGAGGGAAAATGGTAGTTTTTAAAGTAGAATGGCCGCCGGGGGAACGGAATGACAGAGCAGGAACAGCTCCGAGCTCCGCCGTCGAACGCCGATGGCCCAGACACCCCATAATAATTCTACTTACAAATAAACACATTTCACACGTTACATATTTTCGGTTTTAAGTATAATGATGGTTGCTCATTGATATAAAAATGTTATGAATTATGTCTCCCACAGCTTTTAAATATGGACGTGGAAGAATCCCTGTGTTTTTATGCTCTTGCACATAATAAGTCGCTTCCTCGTTCATTATAAGTGTTTTCCCAGCACTTTTTTCGCTATTAGATAGTTTTTTCCTAATATTTTACCTCCTTTTTTGGTTTTATTTTTTTCCAATATTACTAGATTATATCTTGATGTAAAAAACTTACTAGGCCCTAGAGGCGGCCTGAGTATTTAAAACAAATGTTAAGTTCCAAAACCGAGGGGAAAAAAATGGATCATTATTATTACTATTATTATACTGCATAGTACGGGGATAACGTATATTGCGGTCTTCCCTCTCGATACATATATTGCTTCGTTTCATCTATCCGACATTTATCAGATGTCCATTGTCTAATACGTTTATCGACATTATTTTTACGATAAAAATAATTTTCGTCTGACAAATGTAAAAAAAATTTTCCTGTTGCTGTTTTCTTAATCAAGGAACGGGGGCTCGTGTACAGTTGTTACCAATCATAGCGATCGTAAAATAATCTTGGTTATTCATCCAAGGGCGTAAAACCACAAACAAAAAAAAAATGTTCGTTTTGATACCCAAATAACACAAGGGGTGAACAAAATCGCGTGGTTGCAGCTAAGAAGAGATTTGCAAGTGCACTTCGTAATCAGCATCACTGAAATGTGATACCGAGGTTATGAGATCACTGCGCGGGACACAGGTATTGAAATAACGATAATATTTATGACGCACCGGATTTCCGTGAACCACTGTTTCTCTGAAACCGACCTGCGTGCGTGCCTTTACGATCCGCTGCAAAAAAAAAAAAGAGCAACTTGTTCGCCTGATGATGTCAATTACCCGTAGAAAGCTGCGGCACACAATGGCAGCTGACGTTTACGAGCGCTTAAATTACGGCTCGTTATTGGCGCAGGTCAGTCAGCTATGCTTCCGCGAGTGATAACCGACGTACAGCCGTCGCACAACTCACCACAGCCGCACACAGAGAACAATGGAACTTCAACTCGTTTATTGTTCCACATCTGCAAGAGTTTTGTATTTGCGTTAAGGGGGCTCCCTTGATCATGTGGTTCTCATTCTAAGCAGTCGTGTCTAATATAATTTAAAAAAAAAAACTATGGGATATTTCGATGTAACCATTTTTTTTTTCAGGCCAGAAATGAAAGTCAGTATTTCGAAGTNTTGGCGCAGGTCAGTCAGCTATGCTTCCGCGAGTGATAACCGACGTACAGCCGTCGCACAACTCACCACAGCCGCAGTTTCTTCCACACCGTTGTTCCGCACACAGAGAACAATGGAACTTCAACTCGTTTATTGTTCCACATCTGCAAGAGTTTTGTATTTGCGTTAAGGGGGCTCCCTTGATCATGTGGTTCTCATTCTAAGCAGTCGTGTCTAATATAATTTAAAAAAAAACTATGGGATATTTCGATGTAACCATTTTTTTTTTCAGGCCAGAAATGAAAGTCAGTATTTCGAAGTNTAAAAAAAAACTATGGGATATTTCGATGTAACCATTTTTTTTTTCAGGCCAGAAATGAAAGTCAGTATTTCGAAGTCACTTGATAAATTTAGTTGTATCAGAAATGTGGTCGTAAAAAAATCTGTGATATACAGCGTGTCACCAAATGATAACGCGGATTTTGCAGGTCTGTGATGATAGACGTGTCAGCAGGAAAGCAATCCAGTGCTGACACACGGAGACTGGTTCAGTGCAATCAGCGTGATCTCTCGACTCCTTATTCACCTTACTTACAGAACGCCGCGGACGACTTTCGACCAATAACAAACCTACGAGGAAGTTAAGGAACGAATCCCTTGCTACCTGATTTGGAGTTAAACTGGAGCAACAGTGAACTACTGTGACCGACGCTGGAATACACAGGCTGCCGCGGTGGCCGAGCGGTTAGCATGCTCGCCTCCCACCCAAGGCTAACCGGTTTCAATCCCCGGCCGGATCGCTCCCGGATTTTCGCAAGTGGGAATCGTGCCGGACTATGCCGCTGGTAGGCGGGTTTTTTTTTTTCCCGGGGATCTCCCGTCTTCTCCGCCCTTACATTCCGGCGCTGCTCCATTCTTACCTCGTTTCACCCTCGTCGGTATCTCACGACCTTGTTGTTAAGATCTGGAATACACTGGGATACACAAAGGACCGTGGAGCCTGTCTTGTTTCTGATGAATACGCGACATTTCTGTCCCCTTACTAACAAGGATACAAAACAGGATAGTACGTGAATACGTTTATTCAGTTAAAACGAACGTAAACGTTGTGACGTAAAACGGGCGGTGCTACACTGTTAGAGATTTCCGTAGATTTACGGAAACGTTCCCTGAGATGCAGAGTTAATTTACGGAAAGGCACTCCGTAATGACGAACAACGGAAATGAGCTCCTTAAATGTAAAATACGGAAGGTCTCCGTATTCTTATGGCTTCAATTTTGAGACACGAACAATGCAGATGATACCTGAAGCGTATAAAATCCCATCTTCGCAATACTACTTCGCGTAGAAATAGTAGTAGGTGAGTGGCGTACCACTCGTGGAGTGCCGATTCTTTGATTATTGTTCAATACCGCTACAGGACAAAACCTTGCTGTATACACAGAGGAACACGCACATAACGAAAATAAAACTATTGTTTCGTAACCTTGTTTTGTAAACCGCAGATAAAGCAGAATAGCAAGCACTGTAACACGACTTGAGACTAAGAGAAGCACGTGCGTCACTTTCATGTAAAATCCCATATTTACGAAACACTTCGTGTAACGGTGTGGTAGGTGAGTGGTTTGAGTTACTCGGTGTTAATTTTTTGATTAGTTTTCAAATCTCACTACAAAACAAAATTTTTATTTTTTTGTAATTTCTCTGTTATACACAGTAAAATACATTACAAAAAAGCACTTTTTCTTACATCTGTTTGTAAACCCGAAATAAAAAAACAAACTCTCAAACACTCTAATGTAACTAGAAACCAAGAGAGGTTCATTCATAATTCTACATGAAACCCGTATTTCCTACACAACTTCTCGTAAAAGCGTGGTATGTGAGTGAATGGTGTAATATACTGTCAAGTTTTTTTCCGAGTTGAAATCCCGCTATCGGACAAAAATGTTTCTTCTTTTTATAGTCATTTTTATACACAATAAAATATCCACATGACGAAAGTAAAATTTTTTTTACCCCTTTTTATAAAGAGCAAATTAAAAAAACTTAAAAGTTTATGAACACGTTCCGTATATTCACGGAGATTTGTGTGAAATTTACAGAAGGAACGTTACTGAAAAAAAAACGAAGAGTCCGTAATTTAACGCAGATGTCTGGATGATTTGTAAGCGGTAGTTTCAGTAAATTTTTTTAACAGTGTAGTGACGTACTGAGGGAAAAGGCTGCCCGTGTTGCGCGGAGTTGGCAATGCTCCTATCAGCAAGATGGCCTCGCCTGAGTTTGGCAGCGTGGCCAACTGTGGAGAGAGCCGACCCCTGGGCGTCAGTCAGGCACAGCGTTTCCAGCCGTAGCGACATGTCCCTGTTCGTAGGGATTTTTTATGATTTTGGGTTGCTGTAGGGACCGACCAAAATTTCCAGGCAGAATGTAGGGACGATTCAATAATGCTAAACCCTTTCAAACCCTCTTTAATTTACGACTTCAGGTGTTGCAAACAAACCATTTCATGATGCGTGCTGTACTTAATTCGACACGACACTTGTTTCGCCGTCACGGCCAATGAGCTGTGGTATATACGTTCGGCTACAGTAGTAGGAACCAATTATAAAGCAGATCAGTAAGACGGTTTGCGAATCATTTACCCACAACTAATATCATTGGTAGAGACCGGAAAAAATTCGCGAGTTCAATGACCTGCAGACTAGACTCTACAGTCTTATGTACAAATATGCCGAGATCAACTGCACATTGGTTGNCGCGAGTTCAATGACCTGCAGACTAGACTCTACAGTCTTATGTACAAATATGCCGAGATCAACTGCACATTGGTTGTCTGCTGTCACAGTGGAAGGCGGCGATTGGGCCGGCGTTCTACAGTAGGGGTCAAACACCGTGTGAAACAATGGCTAAATTTTTATAAGCACACGTGTTNGCTTGCTGTCACAGTGGAAGGCGACGATTGGGCCAGCGTTCTACAGTAGGGGTCAAACACCGTGTGAAACAATGGCTAAATTTTTATAAGCACACGTGTTTTGAATTCTAGCTCGTCCCAAAAATGAATCCTCGAATTCTTCAGGTCTCTTATCATTGGTCCTTAGCTTCGCAGTGTGCGGTACATACGAAAAACTACCTACACAGGCGAAATGCGGACAACTGTGTGCACTCTGCCTGAATGAGTTAAAATGTGGGGCTCAAAACTCTTCAATTCTGTTTTAGTGATAAATTCTTCCCTTAGAGCACACGAAGACGACCGTAGACCACGCGTACATTGCAATTTCACCTCTGTATTATTATGTACTCTGTGACAATACCTAGTTAACGCTACTGCTTCGTAACGCTGTCCACGTGTAAGAGTCTCTAGGAGAGGCAATACTAATCACTAGTGGCAGTGATATTTCGCGAAAAGATTCCTAGACAAGATACAGCCCAAAGCACTGCAGGGTCGTCCAGCTTCTGTGATCGACTAAAAAATGTTCTGGCCCGTGTTAACCGTTTGCACACGAATCACGAAGGTCCAGTGTCGGANTCTTCTGTGATCGACTAAAAAATGTTCTGGCCCGTGTTAACCGTTTGCACACGAATCACGAAGGTCCAGTGTCGGAGTTACTTAGTCCTGAGTGGCTTGGTCAAAGACGGACACGGCACCAGCAGCCAATGGAGGCATAACAACAGCTGAGGTGTGTATATAGTGTTGAAGTCTACTGCGTGCTCCGGTTTTTACGCGAAAAGTCACTGGCCCAAGTAATCACTCGTCTGACTTCTACTTCTGTGTTAACGGTGTTGGAGTGTCCTAGGTGCAGATAGAGCTATTTTGTGAGTGGCTGAGGTTATAGTCTGTTCACTGTTAATCGAGCACTTTTGAAAGCCCTGCCTAAGATCTACTTGTATTCTTCCACCTCACGTAACATTACCATTGCGATGGGCATAGTTCAAATGAAACTCTGAAATCAATAGGAAAGTAAATATTACGAAGATTTGATAATTCTTACACATATATGGATTAAAAACGCCAGAAAGCAAAATAAATCGTTTCTGTTTTAACGAATGTTTACCTAACATTTTTAATTCCAAGTTTAGACACGTAGAGAGAGAAAGAGAGAGACCTGAAGAATTCGCGGATTCATTTTGGGACAAGCTAGAATTCAAAACACGTGTGCTTATAAAAATTTAGCCATTGTTTCACACGGTGTTTGACNTTCATTTTGGGACAAGCTAGAATTCAAAACACGTGTGCTTATAAAAATTTAGCCATTGTTTCACACGGTGTTTGACTCCTCGAGAACGCTGGTCCAATCGTCGCCTTCCACTGTGACAGCAGACAACCAACGCGCAGTTGATATCGGCATATCTGTACATAAGACTGTAGAGTCTAGCCTGCAGGTCATTGAACTCGCGAATTTCCCAGGTCTCTAGAGATATAGGACTTCTTTCCCTCNCCTGTAGAGTCTAGCCTGCAGGTCATTGAACTCGCGAATTTCCCAGGTCTCTAGAGATATAGGACTTCTTTCCCTCCGTCGTTACCAAATTTACTGGGTAGCTTGTCAGTCAGTGCGCCCATTCGTGAGCAGCCCATGTGTTCAAAAGTTGATATGAAAAGTGGTTGCTTTACCTTATTCAGAAATCTATTGTTTTGTTAGTCTCAGCGTGCACATGGGGTGTCCCGACATCGAGCTGCTTTGATGCCAACACAACTATCATAAACGACGTGGATAAGATTTGAGGTTAGAACGCTGTTTATGCAATCAAGTGCTTTGTGAGATGCTTGTATACTTCCTCTGGCAAATTTTTTAATGCAATTAGATTAAAGTCAAACTGGCAAAAGTATTGTATGAATATAAACGTTTTTAGTCTTTTGAAAATGAAGATATGAACAAACACGTTCAGTACTGTCGACCGTGTGGCTTCGACAGTTGTGTTGTTTGGGGTAGGTCAGTGTTGGGTGCATGCGCAGATGAGGAAGAGCAGGTGTCGGCAGTGTTTGACGGCGAGGTGTGTTGTTTCAGGCGTGGGTAACGGCAGCGTGGCGGTGTCGCTGCCTAACGGCGGTGGTGGTGGTGGTGGTGGTGGGGATATCACATTGTTGGTTTTAATCCAGCATACAGGTCTCACAAACACAAGATGGCATGTTTTAAAGTTGATTTTGGAGATGGANGCAAGCTGCTCTACAAGCGGCTGCCCATCCTCTCCTGGTTGCCCAGGTACACGCCCAGGGCCGCCGTGTCTGACCTCGTCGCCGGACTCACCGTCGGACTCACCGTCATCCCTCAGGCCATCGCCTACGCCAACGTCGCCGGCCTGCCCCCTCAGGTCAGAGCAACACCACACACAAACACATCGCGCCTGTTACAAGTAGCATAGTGAGTGAAGAGATTTGGGCGGCTCTTGAGGGCAATGCCCACCGGCTGGCAGCTGCGGAATTTAAATAGGAAACCCCATGTTAAGGAAATTTCTCCTCAGTGCGTTAATTTTAAAGATATACTTTTCAAACAAAATGTATTCCTCACGAATTTTTTAGGATAAGTTCCCTACGCCGGAGATGTTCCCATGAAACGTACAGCCTGTTTGCCAGGAAATCTTAAATTTTATGTTTTACGAAAAAGCACATACTGCCTATCTACATTGAAAATATAAGCTCGTGCGGATCTTCTCCTTAAAAATGTCTTAAAGAATGCATTTTGTTTGAAACGCCTCTCTTTAAAATTAACGCGATGAGGCGAAATTTCCTTAACATGGGATTCCGTAGTTGGATTTCGCAGCTGCCAGCCGGTAGGCAGTGCCCTTGACGACGAGGTGTTGAGAGCCGATGAAGGTGATTGAGGTGAGTATGGAGCAGCGCCGGAATGCAAGGGCGGGGGGAGACGGCAAATCCCCGAGAAAACCCGCCGACCAGCGGCATCGTACGGCATGATTCCCACATGCAAAAATCTGGGAGTGACCCCACCGGGAATCGAATTCGGACCGCCTATGTGGGAGGCGAGCAGGCTAACCGCTCAGCTACCGTGGTCTCAACTGCTACGAACTGAAGATTTGGCGATTTTTGTGAGTTTATTTTATGTTACAGATTATTTCAAACACGTGGAGGTTCTTGATGCTTTCCCCGGTGATCCACGCGTGTCTAACTAAAGACTATTCACGGTAAAGTGAGCGCTTTTGAAAGCCTTGATTAAGATCTTCTTGTATGCACATTGCGTATTCTTCCACCGCGTGTAAAATTAACATTGGCATGCGTCTTATAACTGTGTTCATTGCGTCGGGCAAGTTAAACTGTAAAATTATTCGAAAAGAAAATACTTTACAAACTTGCAAAATCTTACGCATAAAACAAAACAACACAGGGAAGAAAATAATTTCAGTACTCATATATGTTCACCGACAATTCTATTTGAAGGTTAGGAGTGCGTGGACCGGAGATTTTTTTTTCCCCGTTCGAGACACTGCTATACGGGCGACAATAACACGAGCGCCCAGCGCCCGATCGCCACTACGCGCAAGGCGCTCTATCAGTGAGTAAAGATGTACACACTAGGGAGGCCGTGGGATGGGAACAAGTCTGACCGGTCTTGTTGTTAGTTCTTGGGTTGATTCAGAGGAGCGCTAGTGTTCTCGACCGGGAGGTATTATACCACGGATCTACTGGGACCCCTTCCATATGTTGCAACGTGTCAGTTGTAAGAAATGCGGAAGTACTTTTCACAATTTCCTCGTTTGCAACAACTGAAATAAATAAATTAATGTTGATTTTCAGGGGTTAACAATCACTTTAGGGGGAAAAGTGTACATAACTTTCCGTCTTGTAATTTTATAAGGGATAACATGCCGAAGTTTGTCGGTGTTATTAAATGTGTACATAACCGGTAATTTTGAGAATTCAGTCGGTGCTAGAGCATGCATGCTTTAAGAAACTTGTACATTCATGTTGCTTCTGTGATGCGACCACTAGTTTCCTGAAACTCCCCGCGGGACTGAGGACCGGTAATACAGATGTAGAGAGAGAGACGTAGAAAATCACGTACAACTTAGCTCACGCGATGAAGTGCTCATCACGACACGAGACGCAAACAAATGACAGCGACTGGACTGTGCACGGAACTGTCGAGTTTAGGTTGTGTCCCAGTTCGCCGAGAGAGTACTCTCTCGCCCACTCTTGACGTCACAGGGTCACAACTCGGAGGAGAGAGCGCGAGAGGGGGAGTGAACGACTATGTACACTCACTTCTCACTCACGCGCTCTCTGTGGCAGCCATGTTGTTTTCAAGTCTAACCTCGAATATTAACACGTTTTTTACACCAGTGTTTGAAATATTTTATCGGCTTAAAGTGGTCATTACGAAATGTGTAATACGAACCATATTCCGTATGATACAGGACGTAAAAAATTATGATGAAAATGTACATATGTTTAGATTTCGTTTAGGTTAATTCTGAGGATATTATTAAATTTTTTGCTTTGCACGTAATACTTATTTGAGTTTTTATAGCTCGAAAATATATCAAATTAAAATCATGTTTATATAAAATAAACCCTAAATTTATTTGAGTAATGTGAAAAGCACTATTTATTAACTTTGCCGTCAGAAAAATAATGCAGAAAGCTCAGAGAGGGCACAAGTCTCAATTCGCTAGAGTGAGCGAGAATGTGCCAAAGTGAGAGTGAGCACACTTTCGAATTGGGACACGGCTTTAGCCTGGCCGTCAAATGAACTAGCGAAATTTCCGAGTCGCTCTTCAGATGACTCGAGTCCATGTCGTCTGCCACGTGAAGGACCCAGTTTCCATCTTCACTTGCTTGCGCGTGATTCGACCAGACCATTCTCGATTGTTATCGACTCAGAGTGCTCAAGGGCATGTTGGCCCGATGCACTAACTAAGATGAGATAGACAGATTTTGGTCTTAAGCGCATTTACCCAACATTGACCTACCCCACACCTATACAACTGTCAAATTCACGTGGCCAACATTGACACGTGTGTTCTTTTATATTCTTAATTTGTAAAAGACAAACCCTTTTATATTATTAGAATACTCTTGCTAATTTTAATTTAATTTAATTGCATATAAAATTCGTTAGAGCAAGTATACATACATCTTAAAGCATTTGTTTTAACGAACAGTGTTCTAACATCAAATCTTATCTATAGTCAATTCACGGTTACTTCCGCATTCCTGCACACTCATTAAAATAATATTTTGCATAAGAACTATTTCTTACTAGGCTTTGCCAACACACCTATTTTCTTTCTGATTTTATGCATATTAATTATAATTGAAATATTTAAATAGAATGTAAGTAAAAGTTCATTTTGACCAAAGTTAAGATACTTTTATGTTAACACAATTATAAAACGCTTGTGATACATAGCATATTTAGGAAAAATCAAACACATCATACATGGAGTGATTTTTCAAAGGTTTGATTTTAAAAATGTGAATAAATTTCGAAAAGACTATACATTGATAATGATAATCGTTTCGGTAGAAAAGCAATCCAATGTTTGAGTACGGGGAGTGGCTAGTGCGCATCCCGGGCGCGCACTCTACACAATTTTCCCTCCACATTCACTCCAGTCACGAGTTTTTTGAGGTTTAGCCTGTCGCCTATTAACGACGCTAGTTTTGCATATCCCTTCAGGCTTGTGTAGGCTGTTCATGTTTGCCTGAGCACTTTTGAAATCAAACTCTGGAAAATGTCATTGCATCTGCCTAGATGTAAAGGCCACAATTACTGGAACGCGGCCAGTAAAACGTGTAACGACGGAGGTAAACTAATTCCATGTCTTAACGTTGTATTAAAAGTAATAGGTAAATATTTGTGAATACTGAAATGATTTATTTTACTTTCTGTTTTTTTTAATGCCCGTACATATGTACAATATGTAAAATATTAATTTTCCTAATAGTTTATTAGTTTCACTTGATCGACTCATGGATAGAGTGATCGGGCCCATGGCAATGTTAGTGTAGCTGTGGCGGAAGAATACACAATATACATACAAGTAGACCTCAAGAAGGGCCTCCAAAAGATCTCAGTTTACTGTGTACAGCTTATTGTTTTTAGTCGGTGAATAATTGGAAGATTTTGTAATTCAAATGAATCGATTATGATTGTTTTTAATTTAATTAATAATCCATCAAAATAATCTATTCTGTACATTCTGATCCATACATAAAAACCAAGGCAAATTATTATTATTTTTATTTATTTATTGGTTTAAAGCTATTCTCGACATTAATATTTCTGTTTATTTTTCATAATGTATAAAATCCTGAATAATGAGTGAAGTGTTTTTCAGAAATACAATGTGGCTCTAATGGCCTGTAGTTTGGGACCGTTATGAAAAAGTCAATGATTGTCTTCAGATAAAATTAAGTTCATGATTGAAAACATTCAAATATGAAGGTAATGCCACAAACATGCTGATGATGGTAAATAACCGACGAATAGATTAAAATATTGGATAACAGCATATTTAACAAGCGATAATGCCTTCTTAAGTGTTGTGATGGCAACGGCGNGAATAGATTAAAATATTGGATAACAGCATATTTAACAAGCGATAATGCCTTCTTAAGTGTTGTGATGGCAACGGCGGTTGTGTGTGTTGCAGTACGGACTGTACTCGTCGTTCATGGCGTGCTTTGTGTACACGCTGGTGGGAAGCTGCAAGGACAGCCCCGTGGGGCCGACCGCTATCCTAGCCATCCTCACTAGGGAGAACCTGCATGGCCTGGGCCCGGAGTTCGCCGTGCTCATGTGCTTCCTCAGCGGCTGTGTCGTACTCCTCATGGGCATCCTACAGCTGGGTACGTGTCCTGCTCGCTATTCACCTCTGCTCATGGGCATCCTGCAGCTGGGTACGTATCCTGCTCGCTATTCACCTCTGCTCATGGGCATCCTGCAGCTGGGTACGTGTCCTGCTCGCTATTCACCTCTGCTCATGGGCATCCTGCAGCTGGGTACGTATCCTGCTCGCTTTTCACCTCTGCTCATGGGCATCCTGTAGCTGGGTACGTATCCTGCTCGCTATTCACCTCTGCTCATGGGCATCCTGCAGCTGGGTACGTATCCTGCTCACTACCCACCATTGCCCACTACTACTATGTATGTCATGTGACCAGTGAGGATGCGCAGTGGTTAAACTTTTAACTCGCATTTAGGAGGACCTGGGTTTGAATCCTGGTTTGGCCATCCTGATTATGGTTTTCTATGATTTTCAAAATTCGCCCCAGGCGAAAACTTCAGTACACACAAGACAAGGGAACTACGATCTTATAATTACATCACAATAATAATTCAGCCAAAATTTGGCATAATCAGTATTGTGACATAAATAGGAGTGTGTAGTTCAGCCATTATGCCTGTACTACTGTGTAAGGTCAATAACTGGCTGGGTATAGGGGTGCATTGTGAATTTTCTTTTTAAGAAACACGAACAAACTATAAAAACAAAAAATCCTATTGGGTGTAGGGGGGGAGGCATAGTTTCCCTCTAAACACCTATGTATGTTACTTACCTATGGACCGTGGTGGCTGTGCAGGCTTCCTGATCGACTTCATCTCGGGACCAGTGGCGGTGGGCTTCACGTCGGCCGCCGCCATCATTATCGCGACGACGCAAATCAAGGACCTGCTGGGGCTCAACTTCCAGGGCAGCAAGTTCCTCGATGTCTGGGAGAAGGTGTTCGAGCACATCTCCGAGACGCGGCTGTGGGATGCGCTGCTCGGCACCATCTGCATGCTCGTCCTGCTGCTGCTCAGGGTAACTACTGTCCTCTGCTCCTCCAGTGACTACTGTCCTCTGCTCCTCCAGTGACTACTGTCCTC
>NQII01001437.1:338003-497722 GCA_002778355.1 Clitarchus hookeri | reverse complement strand
TTCTTCAGGTCTCTACATCTCTGTATAGATATATATGAATTTCGTAATATATAATGCCAACATACCAATTTAAGTAGAAATTTTTACACGGTTTAACAGATATACCATACTAAGCTAAAGTGCTTATATGGTTGGCATTTTGAAAATAAGTGTCTTACCCAAATAAAATCTAAATTTACGTACTTTGGTAGCAAAATTTGGTATAAAACGGTAAACTTATTTGCGGTATACGACATAAAAATTTCGTTTTTTCATATTGCACTATCCTACAAAATGACTGCCAAAAATGCTCTGTTGTAGACACATATTATTGTTGCATTAGGTACTGCCAGCATGCAATTATAAGTTGAAATTAGTCGCGTGGTTTAGTAGATATAGCGTAACAAAGTTAAATATTTGTATGTTTGTTATTTTGAAAATAAGTTTTTGATTTTCTAAAATTACAAATTTACGTATATCTCCATACCATTAATTGGTTGCAAAATTTAGTATTAAATCGGTATATTGTTTCTCGAGACATTATACAAAAACTTTACTCGCTTCCCGCTCACCTCCTCAAACCGAGAGTTACGAACGCCATCCAAACCGTAGCACCGGACATGCTGATAAGAGTGTGTAACGAGTTTGATAATCGCGTAGATGTCGTTCGGGCCGCTCGTGGTGGTCACATTCAACATTTATGAAGACATGGTAAACCAACTTTGCAGTTCCACAGTTCATTTGATTGGTCAACCAAGGTTGTAGGTTGTTTGGTTTTGATATAATAGGCCTTTAAATTTGGGGTATTTTTATATACTCAGCCTATATATATATATATATATATATATATATATTTATTTATTTATTTATTTATTTATATATAACACAGTGTTTATTTAATACTACCTTTTGCAAAACAGATACGTGAACGTTTCTTTTGTAATTTTACTGATTTATGGCAGTTAGTATATACTAAAATATATGCATACAAAAAGTAAATAAAAATTGTATTTATTATAGTCGAAAATAATATATTATTTTCACTTATAGATTAATCTTGACTTTATTCAACCTAATGCACGTCGTAATATTTAACATAAATTAATTTAAAAACCACGAAAAACAAAAATTTTACTGACCACGGTCTTACGTTTGTAGCTGGACACACTATCAATTACTTTAAAAGCATACTTACAAAGTGCGTATGGATAAATAAAATATGTATATTCAATTTCAGCGATTTTGTATTTGCTTTGTTATAATGAACGATGGTCATAAAACATATACCCGCATATTACGTAGTATTCTTGCAGGCATTAACATTTATTTGAAAATCAACTAAATTTTGCCGGTTTTCTATTATTTTTTTTATAAATCATTATATTATGTTAGAAATGTATTTTACTGAATGACTATTCTTGTAATGATAATCGTTTAGACGGAAAAAATTGCTAGGAAACTAAATTAATTAATACAGTGTATTATGTTGGTAGCCTAAATTTTGTTCCACAAAATGTATTAATGATATGATCAGAAGTTGGCAAGATATGACATCTTCATTACGCTTTCTAGCAGAAATGCGCAAAGTTTCCCATCTTTGTCTCTAGAGTATTATTATACTTGAGAACAATGATGAATAATGGGTATATTTTGTAATTAACATGATGTGCAAATGTTTTAAGTATATGTATGTAAATATCTGAAATTTTGTAATTAATGGTGCATGAAGTATGAGGTACAACTGCATAATAACCACAATTTGGGTAAGTTATTATAAACACGTTTCGTTAATTACAGCACTTTGCACTGCCTCTTGCTTTAAATGTACTTTGTGAAGCGCGATGGTAAGTATTGATGAAGGGTGGAGGCAGTTGCAAGCATAGCGCTATAGCAATTACACAAGTGCCGGGCCGGACTATTGTTGCTCAAATACTTACCAGTCAGTGACGAGCTACAAATGGGAGAGCGTGAAACAACTGTCTTGCTCTACGTAGGTCTGGCACACACGCGGAATCATACCTCGCGGATTGATACATTTACATTAAGACGTTTGCACTCGCCGAGTTTTATAAAATAATATAGAAAATCTGTTTTTATAAACTGTTGCGTCGTGATGGTTTAAGTGGTAACATATTCCCACAAAATAGTATTTTAATCTGTTCAATAATTAAATAATTATAAGGGAGTACATACACCGACACAGACATTCGGGTGATTATATAAGCCTACCTTTCGAAATGAAATTGGACTTCAAACGAGCCTTACCACACACGATTACCATGATTATGCTCAGATCATTCTCAATACACTCGAAATCGGTCACCATTCATTAAAATGCGGTTTTCACCTAATCATTATCGATCTATTGGTATACTTTTCGAATGAAAGGTTGGTTTATGAGAATTGTGTGTGTGTCTGTGGGTGTGTCCCCATAAAAATTTTGATCTGGCGAACCGAATTTCATTGAACTTCGTACAGATATCTAACTAGGAAATTATATCCTACTTTTATAGTTTTCTGTCAAGCCATGTGCTTCTTTTCAAATACTGGTTATTTTATAATTTAGTGCACCATTTCATATCTCAGCAATCATTTAACCAACATGAACGAAATTTTGTACTATGGCAATTTAATATGTAAATCGTAAATATTCAATTTAGAGAGGAATACTTTTATTAATCCGCCATTTTTTAAGATAGCACTAAATCGAGAAATTGAACTTTAATATCGCATATCAGAAACCACTCGCAGGTAACTAATACTATGGTAAGCCATATTACCATACGCAATTTGAATAGATAACGGACTTATTGTCTTTATGGCGGCCATATAAATAAACACCTCACTAAAAGTTTGGAATATACATAAAGCCAAAAGCATGGAATATAAATAAAAGAAAATATAGCAATTAGACGTTACCAATGGTACCGATACATAACGTGAAATTCAACGTGTTTCTAACAAAAAAAATTAATTCTCCAATATCATAGACGAATTAAAACTGATGAACAACAACATTAACGTAATGGTGTCTCTGACTAGGGAGGGTTTCTTTCTTCCCACTGCAGCTGTAGTACCATGTATGGCCTCCATGTGCATTGTATTGGTCCCTAACACGCCGTGGCATGCTTGTAATCAATGCGTTGATGTCATCTTCCGGAAGAAGACCCCATTCCATCTGGGCAGTTCTTAGCCTCGATGTTAAGAGCCGCCCATATCTCTTCACTCACTCACTCTTGTGAGATCTGGAAGTGTTTCTGAAGATTGTGGACGGTTATAAACTGCTGTTTTCAACTTGTCTCAAGCATGTTCAATGGGTTAGTGGGCTCTGTAATGATCACAAAAACTACATAACTCCCATCACCATCCCCACTTCCATATCACACAATATTACAAACTGTTTGTGAGGTGTATATTTTTAATTAAATTGGTTTAACCAATCTCAATCAAACTTAGCATGGTGAAAGATTCAATTACAAGCATCTGATAAGCTATTAGATAGCCTATTACTTACACCATTTAAGATAGCGCCACTTGAAAAGTAAAACGTTCGTAAAATATTTAAGGATGTACTCAAATTATTCCTGCCAAATTTGGCAAACAAGAAATACTACGATGCGTCATATAATCTGGCATGTGTTAAAATGATTAGACACTAATTTTCAAAATGGTGGACATATAACAAATTTTATTACTCTGCTACATTTACGAATCCACGAAACCGATTTCAATCAAACTTTTAATGCTGGCAGTAGTGTATATAACAACCTTGAACAGTGTCTATAAAGAATATATTTTGTTTCCCATGTTTCAAGATAGCACTATTTTCACATCATATCTCGGGAAATGCTCAATCGAGTCCCACCATATTTGGCAAACTGGCATGACTACAAAAGGCAATGTAAATTGACGAGTTTTAAGTGTGTATCACACAAATTGTTAAAATGGCGTAGGCGTCAATATTTTACTTTAACACGCGGGTTATTTTTATCAGTCTTAGAGTAGGACGAACCTCATCAAGATGTATGAAGAGTGGAGTGTGAGATGTGAACGTTGTAGAGTGGAAGTGGAGTGTAAAGAGTAGAGTATAGCTTATGGAGTGTGGAATATAGGATGCAAAGAGTGTATTGTGGTGAAGAGTTTGCGCGTATTGTTACAGGCATTCGAGGAGCTGGAGGTGTTACTGAGCAAACACAACATCTGCATCGCCGTGAAGGAGCGGTTGGTGAAGGACTCTGGCGTCGCTGAGGAGATCGTCTACGACAACATCGTGCAGAAGCTGCTCACCAAGCCACGCGCCAGAGGTAGGTCCCGCAGTTTCTGCACTCTGCACTTCTTACTGTAAACAGGGCCACTCAGACACCACACATGGGGAGGGATGGTTGGCACCGTGGTACTGGGACCCGGGGGTCTGGAGGGTCAACCTGGCTGGGTTGGGCAGTACTATTATGATGCTAGAATCGCAAGTTTTGAAAACTTTTCCCCTAACTCTGGAGTATACATTATTTCAACCTAATTTCGTGTAAAATAAACTGTTCATTATTTCAATACTAACAATAAGCCTGCAGAAAATAACTCTGACATATACAACTTTTGAACACTGAAATTAAATTAGTGAAAAGTAATGGTGATTATAGTCACTATATAACTACCCGCTCATAATAACCCTACATTTGACAAACTCGTGGTCCAAGGTTGGATTATCCAGGGGTGGGATGGCGAGAGAGCATTGACTACCAAGGCCAGGCAGCGCAGGTTTATATTTAACTTCTCTCTTCTACGCATGCTTGAAACGTGGCGAACAACATATTTCTGTCACTCTCTAGCTAAGTGTAACAAATGAATCATGGTGTTTCGTGTTTTGTTATTTATCTTAAAATAGTTGCTGACCTGCTGATTATTTTTCGTCTATTAAAGTGTTAATTGTGTCTTCTTTTAAACATGTATGGGGCACACGAACGAAAACCAGCTGAAAAATAAACTATAAAAGCGGTTTACAGGGAAAATATTACTTTTTTTATATATGATAAAGCTAGTGAGCAATCTGTTGAACAAGTGGAAGTTAATATAATCATAATTTCATTCAGGTCTAACTTGCAGAACCTCCACGAGTCGTAGTAAGGCACTGGGTCGTGAGAAGTGTTACTTATAGACGACAAAAATATTAGTGAGTCTGTATTTGAAAGCAGTAGTGAAATGTGTACAAAACGCCCGGATAATAATCAGTTAGATAATATTAATAACGCTGTCTGGCAACAGCGTGTGTCCTGTAGTTAAAAATACGAATAATGTGTGGAACTTACAAAACAATACTGAAATATTACTCTAAAAAAATTTTCTATATACTTACTTAGTTCAAAATCTTCTAAGAACAGAGAAACATCTCTATGATTGGCTGGTTTGGAGTCCTAGAAACACACTTCATAATTTAAGGATTAAAATATTTCTGCAAGTTTAGTTAATCCAAGTAATTTCAACAAAATTGGAAGGATTTTCTCCAAGCAAGACGCCTTGGAAAAAGTTGTATAATCTGTCACCTGTTCGTGAAAACATTACTGAGCCTAAACATTGTTATTCTATGTGGAAATCATTGCAACAAACTTTACTTTGCGAAGGGATAAATAGTGACCACCAAATAAAGATTTCATGTGAAGTTAATAAGAGTAAGGTTATTTTACGAAGGCTATCAGATGTTATACTATTCTAGCCATTCCAATGGGATAGTAGATATACTGGAGACCTTAAAAATGGATAATTTGTGGGAATTTTATAATTGTTGGGAAAATATGACAAGATAACTAGTGAACATTGACTAAATTAAATCACCTTTAATTACAACGGTAATGCTTGAATGGTTAGGCACATTATTTATCCTGGATGTGTAATAACGAATTTATTTATGTCTTTGGTGAGAAAACTTTGAACACCATTATAGAAAAACATATCAGAGGCTATTTACTATGATGAAACCGCTGATGTTCTCACTAAGAATAAAATGTTTACATTTTAAGGAATGTACTGAGAAAAAGGTTTTGTTGAATACAACAAATATTGTTTAGTGAAGCCAAATTAATTGTTTCTATAGGGAAAATTAATTATTTTGTTGTTGAAACCAAATTATTTTGTTGTTCTTATTTGTTTGCCACAAACAAAAATTTGGTTAGTGCAACTAAATTGTTGCTTGGCTCTACGTACATTAAACAGTTACATTTAATATAAAAAAATATTGAGGCGAGACTGTAATTCAAACCCACATCAAATGCGACCAAGCGCTGCACCTAAGTGACCTTGGCTAAAGTGATTACTGATTACAATGCTTTGAAAAAATACACACATTGTAAATACTAGACAACGTGCGCAAATAAATGTTTCAAGTTTTACAGATTTCATTTTAAGTTACCTGTTGAACTTGTTTTCTTAGGATGTTTATGCCGTTATTAAACATCAATAAATGCACTAGCAAACACTGTTACATTTCTAATTGTCACAAAAATACAACAAACTCTCGAACTGTATTTTCGAACGAATGCAATCAAATGATTAACCAAACAAATATAAACAGGTGATTCAACCAAATAGTTTGTTGACGGTCTCATTACTTCCTGTCAACACAGAGGTATTGTTAATTCAATCTTGTGTTTTGTTAGAGGAACAAAATTAATTTGTGGTTTTTCAAGTTTTGTGTACCGAAAACAAACATTTTTTTTGGGGCAACTAAATATATTTTTGGACCTATGCAAACCAATATTTTATTTGCTTTTCTCTCAATGTGTGTCCATGAAGTAAGAAACAGGCGAATTCAAAATGTGTCGATGTTTCGAGGAATATGCAGACTTTAATGTAAAAACTTATGAATTCATTACTACCGAATGGCTTTCAGCGCTGAAGACATTGAAGCTCGCTTGAAGAATGTTAGGCGCAAGGCTACAGTAATAGTTCTAACATGTGCGGTAAAGTGAAAGGAGCTAAAACGATAATTTTGGATAAAAGTAATTAAGAACAGTTCTTCCCATGTGGTGCGTAATTTTTAAACCACGTTGAGGTCAATGCTGTTAAAATATGCCCAGAAGTTGACATTTTTCGGTAACATGGGAAGTATGATCATTTTTTCTGGGAAATTTTAGGGGATTTTAAAAGAACATGTGCAATTGTCTTTAAAAAATAAATCTAAAACTAAATGGAGTGGGTAGGTAGAAGCTACTCTCCACATAGCGAAGAACTACCCTGAGATAATAAAAGTATTGGACTGCATACTGCAAGAAATGTCAACAAACTTAAAATAAAAACACATACAGCATTATCGTAGACTTGAATACATATTTTATGTTTGTTGAGAGACTTATCATGACAGTATTTTTGCATGAAGTTCTGTCTTGTATTGTTGAACGAAATTTAGTTTTTCAAGCTCAAAGAATATATCTTGAGTTTGAAGTCAATCTCATAAAAGATCTAACCATAAAATGCAAATGTTGAGAGATTCGAGGGCAGACAAGAGCCACGTACAGTTGCACAAGAACTGTAAATGCCACACATTTTATCCTAAAAAGGAACCGTCTACAGAGAAATGACATGCCAGACGCAGAAGAACAATTGCCTGCTGAGAATATGTCCAAAACTTATGTTCTTTACAGGGTATTCGATTTTTTTTACAGTAATTAGAATGCAGATTTAAAGCAGCAAATTATTCTTCTAAGCTCTTGAATTCAGTTCTGAAGTACTCGATAATTCTTTAGATCAAAAAGATCTGAAGGCGAAGGCTGAACCTGTAGTGCAACAAAAGTGACCTATCGGTCAATTTATGCGATGAAATTGTACATGTAATGAATATTTCTTCCGTCGTGTTTGAAACTATAATATAAGTTGGTCCTTCCAAATCACCAAATTCTATATATGAGAAACATCTGTAACCAGTATCTATGAATGTTTGCATTGAACCACATATTTTTGTATGTGCAATTCCCCTCAATGATGCATCAGCAGATACAGCCTTCAATAATTGGCAATACATTTTTGACCTAGCAAACTGCTTCGAGGTTACAGCAACTCTTGACTTCATTATCTTGGCTCGCTATGAAACATATACTGGCTTATATTTGAACTTTATAGAAGTCATAAACGAATTCGCAAACAGTAAAACGAGAAAGAAATGCACGTATTAATNTGATGCATCAGCAGATACAGCCTTCAATAATTGGCAATACATTTTTGACCTAGCAAACTGCTTCGAGGTTACAGCAACTCTTGACTTCATTATCTTGGCTCGCTATGAAACATATACTCGCTTATATTTGAACTTTATAGAAGTCATAAACGAATTCGCAAACAGTAAAACGAGAAATAAATGCACGTATTAATGAGATACATTACAAAAATTAAGAGAATATTCATACTTGCTATATTTATGTACATAATATATCATATTTATTAATTGGCTTGCGTGGTGATATTTTCAATTACGTTTATATGAAATTTTACAACTTTTCAAATAAAATTTTATCTTATATACAATTTTCTTACTTTATATATAAACTGAAAGACATTTATTTTGTAGGATAATAGTTACTATTTTTTATTTTATTCTAAGTCATTTCATTCATTAGTTAAGTATGTGTACAGTGTAGTTATATTTATCAAATTTGAGTAAAACTGTGAATGAGGACACATCGTGACCTCAGTAGGGGCCCATCACAGTAATAACCATTTCGGTTTTATGTTAAATTACCACGTCTAAAATTATGAGGACTTAACTTATGAAAAGGTATAAATTAATTTTAAAACACCTTAACGTTTCAAATTCCACCATCATGCTTTTAAATAATAGTTTCCATAGTGCCGAGGCAGGGGAACTAGCACCACTACAGACCTGTAACTGTTAAACCGCTTTCACTGTGAATCTGTGGTACTGCTCTATCCATATTACGCAAGTCTCTCTAATTACTGCTTTATCTGAACTGCAAACGTTTAGCTGCGGTTCACAACTTATTCCAATGGTTTAAAATCGGTGGCGTATATTTTTTAATCACTTTGCGAATTACTTTTCAAAACATGCGGTAGCTGTGGAGGCTGCACTGTCCATATTTCGTAATAAGTGTTACGTGTTATGAGGCGTTGGCAAGTCAATTGCCAGAAAGAACGGCTTCTTATCGAACCAGTCACTTGGAGAATGCGCAGTGTGTCCTCTACAGCAAGATAATGTTTTTTATTGTTTTTAAGATGCGCATAAACTAGAATTTAGCCACTGATTACACTGCTCTCAGGCACTTGTTCAGAATCCACTCCTCTGATCCGCCAACTGGTGGCAGCATAATTAACTGAATTCACAGCACACATCATTAGACTGATGTAATTAATTCAACTGTACTATAGGAATGTGAGTTTATCGATAATTTACCCACCTAGCATTTTGTACAGTTTTGCAGTTTACATATTGCGAACTACAAGAAGTCGATTTCTTACATCAGTTCCGAAATATCGAATATTTGACAGCCTTAGTTACTACTACTTAATTTTTGTTACTGTTGTCTTCTTCTATGGCTCTTTCCGAACCTTACAGAGTATACTGTTCACCTAGTTGTCTTCACACACTTAAGAGCCAACAAAACTAGAATAGGCGCGTGTATGCAAATAACACACGTATGGAACCAATCAGAGTAACGCGATGCGGTCAGCAGCTAGATCGGTTACTGCTGCTACAATGACAGGTTATCAAGATTTAAGTGAGTTTGAACGTGGTGTTAAAGTCGGCGCACGAGCGATGGGACATAGCATCTCCGAGGTAGCGATAACATTTAGATGTCACGTACGAGCATTTCACGAGTGTACCGTGAATATGCCCTTAGGCCATTTTGTAGTGTAGAAGCTGTAGCGACGTCGGGGAAAAATATCGTGAAAGAACGGGATAAACAACGACTGACGAGAATCATTAAACGTGACAGACGTGCAACCCTTTCTCAAATTGGCGCAGATTGGATTTGTGGACTGCCCTGCAGGATTCATGGTGTGAATTGCCTCCTGCATACCTTCAGACATTAGTCGAGTCCATGCCACGTTGTCTTGCGGCACTTCTGCGTGCTCGCGGGGCCCTACACGATATTAGGCAGGTGTACCGGTTTATTTTGGCTCTTCAGTCTATATGGAGTGCAATGATTTCCAAACAAATCTGTAGACATTTTTGTTTGTAAACTTAATTATTTATTCATAAGAACTTGTGATGTTCAAATAAGCTGGGGAAGGTATCCCTAATTACATTTTAAAAATAAACATGATAACTGTATTTATGTTGCAGGGTTAACTGAAAAAATTTAATGTTGCCCTTAAAATAGTGTGTAAAATGTAATTACTAAGACTAAAATTATGCTAACAGGATAATTCAAAAACAGTTTTAATACGGGTCAATATTTTGCCTTTGCTGTTTTGTAAACAAATCAAAAACCGTATACGATTTTTCAGGGCAATCAATAAATGCACTATTTTATCAGTTCTTACGTCAAATATAAGTGTAAATCCATATTTTAGAAAAAAACATTAATTTTTTCCTAAAATTAGTATAATAAGAATGATGTGCTTGTTGTGAGTTTAAACTATGCATAATAAAACCTAACAACTGATAAAATCTCCGTAAACAAGCAATTTATAGACGAATAATAATTTGCATTAGTTCATGACTTAATTGTTTCTCCCAGCTCATTTTAATTTCCATTCATATATTACAATTAAATTATAAGAAATCAGCAAATACCAAAATTAAGCTCTGAATATTGGTGGAATTTTCTTCCTTCTCCGCTACGAGCTGAGTCTTGGCAGGGACTGTCCCTCTGGCCTGTAATGAAGCCAATAAAGCTGTTCACNTAATAGAAATATTTCCCTTCGCAGACGGCATATTGATTGCGATCATCGACTCATCGTCACAAGACCATTTCAATTATTCAAATACCTGCAGGAGTCCCTGAAGCCACGTGGTAGTGATGACGCGAATGTTTGTTAATAAGTTCAGGAAATCTGTTTCTCTCGGGCTGCTATCTCGTCGTCATTCCATTTATTGGTGGTGAGAAAACAATCATTTTCATAGACACTTATTGAAAACACATTCCCGAAACATCATCGTTACAAGATATATACTGATCTATATAATCCTGAAAATTTAATTTTTACTTCGGTTGCAGAGACAAATTTGTGGATGTGTCATTCAATTAAAACATTTTTATTTCGAAAAATATTGGTAGCAGTAACAGTTCAATAGTAGCGTGTTGTTGATTTACCATTACATATATGACACACTAAAGATGATGTCTACCCAATTACCATGTTTAGAACAATGAGATGTACATGAAAACACAAACCAAAATTTAAAATGCTCTCCTGCACAGNTACCCAATTACCATGTTTAGAACAATGAGATGTACATGAAAACACAAACCAAAATTTAAAATGCTCTCCTGCACAGCAAAATCCAGAGAATAGGCAATTATATCTGGAGGGCATAAACGGGTGAGAATTTAAGCCTAATGTTCGGCAAATTCACCAAATATACATGTGTTTATTGATCATAACGTATTTTTCAAATTAAATTCCCTAGAAGAATTTCAATCTAACCTTGTATCCTTGGTGCACATTGAATATGTTTTCGAACAAAGCATGTTTTAAATCTGACAGCTCTTCCACTGCGCCTTATCTAATGTATGTTATCCTTGATTACAAAAAAAAATATCAAGTTGATTGCTATAAAAATATAAATCAGAAAGAATTATTAGCGCTTCGCGCAAATATAAATGTTAAAGCTAGGTATTTAAATCACTTTGTGAAACACAGAAATAGCGAATTGCTATGATTTTTTTGGTTTCCGAGACACCTAAATACCAATATGACGTCCATAAATGAATCATGCGCGAATCACAACCGGCCTGTCTTCTCAGCACATAAGGCCTACCTATTAATATTTTTTAACGCCTCAATTCCACGTCCGACCTTAAGGAATCATTGCAACGGCGATGGAAAGTAGCGTAAAGAATTTACGCATTTGTTCTTTTTCCTCAGAATTATCAACGGTGAGTATAGGGTTTTAATAAGCAATATGTTAGGAAAATATACAGCATTATCGCAATAGTTTAAAAAACAGCAATCGTAAACACAGAGCTACTTACGAGGATTTACGCTGAAATAGAGATTTTCAAATACCTTATTTGTGTTTAAATTACTAAATGTATGAATCGGCGACAAAATATCGACTTTCATTTCCGCCCTGAAGAAATATTTACATTAAAATATTCCATAGAATTAAAATAGAGGCAACTGCTTACAATGAGACCCATATGAAGCAAATTAGACAGGCAAGGACCGACACGTTGCAGCCCTGCAATTGCATGTCGGTGGATGTTCCTATGAGCATACTCCAACGCAAACCCTGACTACTGTCCCATGGTACTTATCGCACGCCAACCGAAAACTACCAACACCAACAACAACCACCAACACCAACAACAACCACCAACACCAACAACAACCACCAACCCCTTTTTTTCAGGTGTGTTTGCGTCAAATTTCAACATTTTCTAAATAACTAATTGGTTGCCCATCGAGCATTTGTGGGGTCAGATGTTGGAGTGTTCCGAATCTGGTGAGCACGTTGTAACGATTTTGAGCATATCTTTTCACGATAACATAGAATGTTAGTTTGATTCCATGTGCATTCGTATCGACGCATGTTATCTGGCAAGAGAGGATCCCTGAGAAGAACTAAATCAGCCTTTATTTTGTCTTGTTAATGGGCAAAATTTTGTCCTGATCAGTGATATCGTAATTAATTTGTTCCTTTATCTGCATCATCGAACTAATAAAACTTGGCTGTACTCTAATATTTCCTTACTGATATGCAAATTTTACTGTCATGAGTATATCTTTTTTCGTGTTCGTGTTTCGCTTTAATTTACTGGGTTTAACTTCGTTTCAGAGAATTATAAGATTGTCTGCATTTATTATATATATATATATATATATATAATAAATGCAGACAAATCTTATAATATTGCCCCAAATTAATTTTTGCATTATTTTAAAGGGGATAACAGAGAAACCATTAAAGAAAATCTGGTTGGACTACTTGTACTTGACGCTTTAAGGACAACGTTGGTTGTGTGCGAATAAAAACAAGAGTTATAAATGTTCATAATTTCCGCAATCAGCAGCACTACATCGCCTGCAAAGTTGTAGAACAGAATGACCAAAAGTTATGGTTTCCATGGGAGTGGATTTGCAGGTGGTCACAATCGCGTCTCTCGTGGCATCCAGTATCCGTGACTTTGTGGCGTGTAAAGTGTTTTTCAGATCCCTCCCCCTCCACAAAACATCAAACTGTGTTAAATCTGGAGATATGGGTGGATATTCAGGACCTCCTAACAAATGTGTTATCCAGGCGCGACTGTAGGTCTCAATATCCTGCTAGATAAAGTAGTCGTTATCTGGGTAGAGTTGGTTAACAGGTTTCACGATGTTTTCCTGCAACATGGTTTGAAAATCGCAACCGGCAATTGCCCTGTCGTCGGAAGACGAGCGGGGCATTAATATAACATCATAATAACGTGAAATGGACGTTCTGCTTCAACTGGCGTGCAGGGTGTGGCCTCGAAAGGGGGAATCGCACCTTTGTAGGCTGGAAGGGAAAAATAGCATAATAAGCCGGTCTAATGGTGGAAAGTGCTCATTAAAACTTTCACAACAAATTAATGCACCAATGGGGGTGATGTTGATAAAATCACAGCAATACGCCTAGTGGGGCAGAAGTGGACGGAAACCGCGAGTGTTGCGGGGGCGGAATCATGGCCGGTCACGACCTCCGCACCCAGAGGGGCTTGTAGCCATGGAAGCTCCATGGGGCTGGTTGAACTAGTGTTAGTTTAATACTATAAAGCTAAACTGGATTCGATAATACCAATGACCCGAAGTAAAGTTCGTAGCTCATAGCGTAGCGTCTCAACTCCGGTGATGGATTTGTAGCTGGGGACTGGAGCAATATAAGCCTTGTTGTTGTTGTTGGTAATATTCACTTCTCACCATTTTGTGAAATAATAATGGCCCCAGAGGTCCCCCAGGTCGACATACCGCACCACACTGTTCACCCAGGAAGATTAACTGCTAGCTCTACCACAATGTGGGGATTTTCATCGACCCCGAACACATTGTTTTGGCGACTGACCGTTACATTCAATTTAAAAGTTGTCTCAACGAACCAAACAATCATGTCGGTAATGTTCGTTGTCATTGCACTCTTTATTTACTGAAACCGGCCCCACGCNTCTCAACGAACCAAACAATCATGTCGGTAATGTTCGTTGTCATTGCACTCTTTATTTACTGAAACCGGCCCCACGCCGTACGGACCTAGAATTCCCGGTGAGTGTGTGAATTTGTTCAACATATCCTTCACACTTCCTTCGTCCACTGCCGTTCTCTTCCTACCACACCATCCTTTTTTCACATCACGCGCAGTTCCGTACCTCTCTAATTCGTCACGTCGTGTCCTTGTTACACGTGGCATCGAATTCTGCCCTCCATTGTCTCTGCGCTCAGTCTTTTCCTCACGTTTTCAATAATACTTTAAAATCCCCTTACGTTGTCCCGTCCTCCATTTACTCCACACACTAGTATTGTTGTCGCTCGTGGCTGCAAACGGAACTGACAATTAACAGGTTGGTTACTCACTCAAAGTTGTATATACAGCGTTAAATACACACTTCCATAGACTTGTTCTGTAATAGTTTGTCCTTTATTTACTTATAAGGAGTTTAAACAATAATTTAGGGCACTCGGTGCATCATAAGACAGTGCGAAGTAACAGCGATGAGAGTGGAGAAACAAGCGACAGACACGCTGGTAAAATTTACCATTTTGATTGATCTGTGTTACCACTTGATGTGCACGCTGAGACGTTATTGAATATTTTGCCATTTATAGCATTTTATAAGTATATTATTACTCCTTTTGTGAGTTACTAACCCAAAAATTACACGTACTCTCCGGAGCTCACGTTAAGGCTAGTGTCTGGAATGTATGCAGGATGGTGGCAATAAGTGGCCTGCAAATTCACCACCCTCGGTTCTACGTCATACTACGCGAACTGAAGATATTGGATTGCAAAACGATTTTCAATTATAACTTACAAATTTACTGGCATCAGGGTAAACCCCTCTAATTATTTTCTTTAATTTTCAATAATATCCTTTACATTTAAGATTAACGAGAAGTAAAGTTTTAATTATTTTCAGTATTCGCCTCCATTGCGTTATAAATATGTAGTCAGATAGCTTAGACGCTGACGATTCTCGAATTTTATAACATTAAACAACGGAAAATTACCAATTGCAAAATCTCGGTTACATCAAAGTTACTATAAATTTGTTACCAACATGTTATGAGAGCATTTATTTTGCGAAATAACCTACGATAATTTCTATGCCTACGGAAAAGATCTGGATATTTAATTGCAGTTTATTGTAAATTCATTGCGGTGAAACTCAAAATCCAAACTAAGGGTTTGCAAATAAATAATCACAACAAAAATGTGTAAATTAATTTTAATGACGCGAACTTCCAATGAAAAAAAATGTGCATATAGTATTTGAAATAATAAAGTGGTAACGCGTGTAACGCTTACCTAGATCACTTGACTGTTTTTCCCTATTAATTCATTCCCTCTCGTGAGTGGCAGCATTAGTTTCAATTATGAAGAGGAAAATTCATCACAGGTGTGTCATTTGAGCTACAGGATTCACGGTATAAATATATATTAAAATAGCTAATAGCCTCTTCCACAAGCCTATCATTCTGCCAATAGTCCACTTATTTATCTCACTCATGTGAACAATATCATTGTCAGTATTGTACAGTGATATAGGAAAACACTTCCCTTGTGATTTCCAATAGATTTTCGAAGGACAAATTAACAGTAATTTTCCCTTAACAGACAATTCTCTTTGTTTTAGACTAAGCCAGTTCAATAGGATTAAAATTCTACAAATACGTAGTTAATCTAAGAACATCGTAGCCAGTAACGTTAAAAGTAGGTAAATACAAAATATTTTATTCAGCGTTTATGTTCTGCACTGTTAATTTGCAAAGCTCTGGTTTTCGCATATCCTGAGAAAACGAAACACTGTTACTAGTCAACCATTGTCCCATTTCCTTTTCACTGCATGTTTCGAAAAGGGTTTATTTTCATGAATTGAATAAGGTGCATTTTTCATAATAACATTTTTTTCCCCGCTAACTCTGGTTATAACTAATTAAGCATCCACTTTTGAAGTTCACAGAATTGATTTGCTTATTATATATTCTCGTAGATTTAAGTGCATTTTCGATTAAAAATTTTTTACAGATTACATGATAAATTATTAGACGGTTTATAGAACTATAATCTGTTAATACACCAGGTTGACTGTCACTTTGTAAACATTTGTTAAATTAAATAACGTTACCAACCCATATCTCATCAAAGTTAATTACTGGGTGCCCCTATATTTTATAATGATTAATTTTTAATAAATATTTACAAAGTCAATGGACTATGTTATACCTTTCCACTTATATTTTTCGATAATTGTTAGATTATTTTTATTTAGAACCCACTTCCTTTAGTATCAGCCTCAAGAGTATGTACACCATCTAACCACCTTAGAGAAAATTCAATATTTTTTCTTATAGTAACGAGAAGCTTGGGTGATATTGGTACCTGTTTCCGTACTAAATAATAAACTTTAATGGTCTCTAACTACTCTTCTATACAACTAGTCACATTGCATATTTATTTCTGTATATTTATTTCCGGCATTGTCAATGAACTGCTAGCAGCTTCGGCATCTTCTCTGCGAATTATAGTAAAGCCTTTTGACAAAATTTCCAATATATTATGAAACACGTATCTTGGGTTAAGACAACAAATATTTTAACTGATTATCTGCATCTTCATCCAATATGTGTTTGACACTTCTAATTTACTCCCTCTCTTCAATGTGTTTATTTCCCCTTCTTCCTTGAAGGTGCTATATTTTACGCTACCGTCACGCAACTGAATCCAGCTCTAGACTGAGTGGCAAAGACCTGTAGATTTTAGTCCAGAAGCACACGTAAAGAAAAAAGGACGTTTTGTGGTTCTACCCTCTACTCCTCTACACATCCTAGCCATCTCGCGAGCTCCCTAATATTGATTTATGGCGAAACATAAATGAATAGTTGATCAACGAAAAATGCTGTTCCCAGGAATATTAATCTGACGCAACAAATGAGGGACTTCGTGAAGTGAAAAATATATTTTGCTACAAGAAGAGTATCAATTGTGTCTCAGATAGAATTTTGCGTAGCCAACTAATATTTTGTACCTAAGACAAGAAAAATTTTAATTTTTTGGGTAATACTCATTTATCTTCGAGTGTTATAGCCGGCAACACTTTGTAGGTGAGAGTTGTCATTCAGTCAACACTCACCGGGTCCAGTCAGAGTGCCTCACACTCCAACTCGAGCTACTGCACTAGTCCTTTATCGACTCCGAACACGTGCGGCCTCTTCCCAACTTCCACCAATTAATTAGCGGAAGTTAAATTGGTAGCCGCATAGCCAGCCAAGTTAGGTCCGAGAGACGGAGCGAGACGGCACGCTAGCCAACGCAGTGCAGTCCGTCTCGCTCACTAGCAAAACAAGCAGTTAATTATTGACCAAATTATGCCCCTGTAGCTACCGTACAGGAATCGCTTCTTACCTCCGGATGTAACTCCACGACAATAGCCAAACATCGTTACCATGTTCCTCGAAAGATAACCCTAGTTTTCTAAAAATAAATACTCCAATTTATTTCATTTACGACTATTTTGTAACCTATGAGGAGGGGGATAAAAGAACAGAGGTAGGTATTGGTAAGTATTTCTTAACTTCCTGTGGACAGCGAGGTCATTAGAGACGCAGCAAATAGTTCAGAGAGTAGCAGGTATAGGTGAGGAATCGGTATTAGCCTGTAGCAAGGAATCATCTCATCATTCACATGGGGTGATTTCGGAAAACCATGGAAAACCGAAATAAGGTTTGCCAGACCCGGGATTCAAGCCTGTATTCGCCTTAATGCTAGTTCAGTGGTTTACCACTTCGCTACCTTTCTCAGTAAACAAACTAAGACGTCTCTTATACACTCCAAGTGCTCAGTGAATCACGAGCTTCAAGATAACGCTTCGTTGATCCACATCTGACATGGTGGTCCGTTCACTTAATGACAGAGATTCCACAAAGTGCTGATTTATATCCCTTGGGATATAACACCGCATATCTCTGATGGCAATGCATTTGAACGGATCAACATTAAGATATACGCGATCCTAAGGTCCCGTTCCCATAGATGCTCTGTGGAATTAAGATCGGAGGAATTGTGAGGGCAGTCCATACAGTGCATCTCGTTAGAATGTTCCCCTACCATTCAAGTCCAGTTCTTCCTCGGTGGTACAACGCGTTGTCATCCTGGAAGATGCGATCCTGGTGTGGATGCATGTGTTATACATCGGGGTGTGTTCTTGGTCTCCTAAGACATGGCGATATAAGATGTCACATGGAGGTATATACCCATCATCATTCCCATTCTACACCAACAGAAGTACCCTCCCCCTCCAACCATAATACAGAACCGTTACCATCAGCCTGTAGAGTACTTAGTCTCGTGCTGTTGACGCCAAACACGTACATGTCCAATGACTTGGTGTAGCGAAATCCTTATTTATCGGCTTAACATGCCCTCTTCCAGCTGTGGAAGGTCCAATCACCTTGCTAACACATCCCAAGTGAGACGTAGTTGACGATGACACTTCCCATATGTATGACGAGTGTGTCTCTGATAGAGTTGGCTACAGCTGTTGTGCTTTCATACTTGCCTAGGTTCTGTAACTCGTGCAAGTTGAAGTGTCGTTCAGTTTTTACCAGCCGTTTATTTGACTTTTCACTCCATAGTTACACCTTCTGTATGCCCTTGCAGTTACACCTCTTGAGGTAGTTGCGCCATTTTCTGGCTATATAACGTCATAACACTAAAATAGGGTCACCCAACCGGTATTGCAGTCTGGGTTACTGATGAACCAGCGAATGTACGCTTTTGAAAGGCTTTTAAGAAACTTTCCAACATCACTTTTAAACTTGTACCATTTGACTAATACATTGTATCGTGTTACGCTCAGCTGTAGTTGAGGTAGTCCTATTATAAGGTCAGCTGAGCGAGCCATTAAATGTAGTTCGCATGGACGATCGCAATTCATTGAGCATTCAGCTTAAATCTTATATCTTAAACTTAAACAGTATTTTTAAGCCTTCAAAACCGGTTGAAGTAACTAATAAAAATAAACGGATGCATTAATTGAGAGTTAGTTATAATAGACCCCTTAGAGAATCTTTCAACTTATTTCAAACGACAACGTAAAAACTATATTGCTCCGTCAATATAACCTATGCCATAACGACATCTTAACACCATCTTGACATACGCAATCCCGACTTACAGGTTCCCATGATTTCTGCTGACTTTAATGAGTGAGTTTATTTTGGTAGTGCCATTCTCGGAGATATTCAGCTCTTTACACAAACAATAGTCTATAATAAAGAACGGTTACAGCGTATTGCATAGATTATAAAACCCTAGTCTGCACTAAGGTTTTCTCTCAGTGTTTAGTGATGGGAAAATATCATAGATTTGACGACATGCTCGACTTCCAATTCATGTGATTTTCAGCTACAGTTTAAAAGATAAGCTTCGAAGTCTTTGAACGGAAAAATAAATCTGAAAGGAAATAAATACCAAATTCCGTGTTACCTGGCCTGGGGTAAAACTTGCTACCCACAAAGGTGACAGTCAGCGGACAGAAAGATGAGATTCAAATATGCACAGTCATGTGTATTGTAGTCTACAGGATAAAACACAGTGAAGTCGTCCTTTTTTTTAGCCTAATTTCCAAAGGAAAGGAAGGCTTATGAGACCACTTTCCTCTCTTTCTCTGTCTGTGTATGAAGGCGTTTGTCTTTATGTGTCACCTTTTCAATTTTTGAACAAGTCAACCGAATTTCACCAAACTCGGTACACCTATAGTACCAAGTAAGGACACCNCCACCTTTTCAATTTTTGAACAAGTCAACCGAATTTCACCAAACTCGGTACACCTATAGTACCAAGTAAGGACACCTCACCATTATAGTTTTCGACAACGCCGGGCACTTATTTCAAAATGGCGGGCATATAAAAATGTTGGGTGAAATGTCATATATCAGAAAACATTCAACTAATTAAAACCAAATTTTGTATACTGACAGTGTAAGGTGTAAGCATTGAATTCAGAGGCGAATGTTGTGGTTGGTGCACGATTTTGGTAGATAGCACTGCATAAAAAATTAAGGCTTTGCATTGTACATCGAAAACTACTCAACCGACTATCGTCAAATTCGGCACTTAAGTAAACCTATGACAGGTCAGGTATAATAGGTAAATAAACATTATTAAGCACTTGTTTTTAAAATGGTGGCTATACAAATACTTAAGGCCTATTTGCTATAACTGTCATACAGTTTAAACAATTTCAAATTGATGTTTTACAATGACAGTATCAATTACAAATACCATATAAGAAAATAACAACCACTTTTGTCCGCCATGTTGTAAGATAGCACTACATATTAACCAAGTTTTGTATAAAATCTCGGGAAACAATTGACAGATTGCTACGAAATTTGGCAAGCAAATAGTTCTGCAGGAGTTGATATAAAATAATATGTGTTAAGTATATAAGACAGTGGAGTTTTAAATGGTGGCAATCTAGCCATTTTAGCATCGTATGCTATATATTAGATACCATGTAATCCATTCGAACCCAACTTTGTATGATGGCTGTATATATTTCAAACAAAAAAGGGAAAAACACACAATATTTGTTTTTCTGCCATTTTGTTAAACAGTATTACATGAAAATTTTAAAAACAATCTATTTCTACTTAATTGGCCAAACAATTAGCATTATGGCAGGCCATGTACACTGATAAACTTTGAGTGGGCCAGACATGTTTTTTTTTTAAACGGCGGTCGTATAAACATTTTAACTCAGAATGATTTATCTACGAAACAACAAAACCAATTTCAACATATGCTGACGGTATCTATTATATCCATTAAATATGTTTATGCAAACCCTCATTTCTCTGCCATTCTGTAAGATAGCCCCACATAAAATAATACCCTTTTTATGTCGTACCTCGGGAAATAATAAACCGATTCCTTTCAAATTAGGCGAAGATGTACTCTGGTAGGCCATATTAATTTATATGTTTTAAGTGTGCAAGTCTCTTATTTACCCGAAAGGTGCCTACACAAACATTTTAACATACTGTGCTCTATCTACCAAAACTATGAAACACATTTAATTTTAACTTCGTGTATTGTATATATTACAATCATCGAATGTGCTAATGCATAACGTTTTTGTCCTCCATTTATAAAGATCGTCACATGAACAATGGAGGTTTTATGCCATATCTTGATGACCAGACAACCGATTCATACAAAAATGTCACGCAAGTAGTGCTACGGTAGGGTATGTAAATAAACACGTATTTTGTATGGCAGGTATTTTTAATGGGGTTTATATGAATACTTCAGATTAATGTGTTATATCTATAATACATTTAAACAAAATTCAATCCAATTTGGTATGCTAACAGTATTGATTTAAAGCATCATTTATGCATACAGAATGCCTATTTTGCCGGGTTTTTTTGCAGAATTCTGTCATGTGAGTAAATTTAACATTTTGCCCTATTTCCGGAACAATTCAAATAATTTCCACCAAATTTGCACACCTACAAAAGGCCGTGGAAATTTACATTATTTAAATGGGGTCACACAATGATTTTCGAAATGGCTGCCCTATAAATATTGTTATATATTTGTTTTATATATTTAACAATTGAACCAAATTAATCCAAACTTTTTATGCTGGCAGTATCTATTAGACGCACAGTATAAATAACTTTTATTTGGAAGTTTTGTAAGAAAGCAGCGATTAAGAAAATAATGTTTTTATGCCTTATCTTCGGTGCCAATCAACCGATTTCCACATAATTTTTTACACAAGTAGCATTATGGTAGCCCATGTCAACTTAGGTATTTTTCGTTGCTCAGGCACGTATTTTCAAAATGATGGCCTTTTAAATATTTCAGGTCAGTAAAACCTATCATTCAAAACTTTAGAATTATTACATCCAAAATTGATGCTCCGAATCCTACCTCCATGATGCAGTTAATTTCATGATAGCTTAATTTTACGAGTTTTTCCGAATTCAAATCCTGGGTAAGTCAATCGTTTATATGAATTGTTNTTAGGTATTTTTCGTTGCTCAGGCACGTATTTTCAAAATGATGGCCTTTTAAATATTTCAGGTCAGTAAAACCTATGATTCAAAACTTTAGAATTATTACATCCAAAATTGATGCTCCGAATCCTACCTCCATGATGCAGTTGNCATTCAAAACTTTAGAATTATTACATCCAAAATTGATGCTCCGAATCCTACCTCCATGATGCAGTTAATTTCATGATAGCTTAATTTTACGAGTTTTTCCGAATTCAAATCCTGGGTAAGTCAATCGTTTATATGAATTGTTTTGGTTACTGTTTCGCACGTTTTTAGTTTCATCATTAATCATATTTCTGTTGGTGAGACGTAAACACCTGCCCACCATATAGGCTTTTAGGAATTTAACTAGAAATGTTTGCACCCAAGTACAAGAAAATAGACTCATTTGTTACNCTCATTTGTTATCAGTCATTTCTTTTTAAATGACGGACCGCCTACGAACATAAAAAGAGGCGAAAAATTAAAGGATGTCGGTAACATGCTTCCTAGACTCCGTAGCCATAATTACGCATACACTTGTTTGATACCCGTTGTCCATTGCACATTTTACTTTCACGATAAATTTCCTTGCTTATTTCTTGTTCGGGGAAATCTAAGGGGTACTAAAACAGCTGTGGTACACTCTTAAATCGGTGCACTGTTATATCCAGTCTACGGGTTATATCGAAATAGCTCTTTGGTTTTAAAATTATTTTCTTATCGAAGTAAAAAATATCATACAAGAACAATGCAGGAAGTGTTCTTGTTTCAGCGGCAGCGTGTATGACTATCATTCTTGAGGTTATTGATTCAACGTTAGAGGGAATATGGGGTAGAGTGCTTATACCACCTGCGCAGTGANGACTATCATTCTTGAGGTTATTGATTCAACGTTAGAGGGAATATGGGGTAGAGTGCTTATACCACCTGCGCAGTGAACACTCTTATTTTCCAAACATTGAACTGCTTTTCGGTCAATAGCACTATCATAGAAAAAATTAGTTTTGTTTTTGTTTTTAGATAGTTTTAAACTTCATCTAACCTAGTTTTAACACAACTAGAATGTAATTAAGTTATTCAAAATGTTTTGTTCACACAAAAAAGGGTTGGTCTTCAGGAAAACCAAACGTAAACATTAACAATGCTAACCATGTGATTTTGACATTTGTATTGGTGANAAGGGTTGGTCTTCAGGAAAACCAAACGTAAACATTAACAATGCTAACCATGTGATTTTGACATTTGTATTGGTGACGGGAGAGGCAGTGTTGGGGACATTCACAAAAGGCGAAAATGGGTCTCACTCATATTTAGTCCGTGGTTTCAACCCNCGGGAGAGGCAGTGTTGGGGACATTCACAAAAGGCGAAAATGGGTCTCACTCATATTTAGTCCGTGGTTCCAACCCGGCTCTCTGCAATGCGAGTGGTTTACTCTACGTATATGTCAGTGCCCATTCCAAGCTGATGACACTGCGAATAATTGGTGCGTACAGTCGCAGTCCTCGCACGTTAAAACTATGACTAGCATCTGCGCATAAAAGAAAACAAATACTATAGTAACTGCCTNCAGTCGCAGTCCTCGCACGTTAAAACTATGACTAGCATCTGCGCATAAAAGAAAACAAATACTATAGTAACTGCCTCTTAAGGCAAAAAGTGTTATTAAAATAAATATCGGTACAAATATGTTTCTTAGGATTTCAGTAAAATTTTGTGATGCCGCGTGATTCAGTAACTTTTTTTCTGGTTTTCTTGATGGCATACGACTACTTAGCTTAAAAAGTAAATATAATGACTCCTTAACATTAACAATAAGCACAAAATTGCCAAAATTAAAATTNCAGTCGCAGTCCTCGCACGTTAAAACTATGACTAGCATCTGCGCATAAAAGAAAACAAATACTATAGTAACTGCCTATTAAGGCAAAAAGTGTTATTAAAATAAATATCGGTACAAATATGTTTCTTAGGATTTCAGTAAAATTTTGTGATGCCGCGTGATTCAGTAACTTTTTTTCTGGTTTTCTTGATGGCATACAACTACTTAGCTTAAAAAGTAAATATAATGACTCCTTAACATTAACAATAAGCACAAAATTGCCAAAATTAAAATTNAACTACTTAGCTTAAAAAGTAAATATAATGACTCCTTAACATTAACAATAAGCACAAAATTGCCAAAATTAAAATTTTAATGCCAGTTTTCAGCTAGGGCTGACAGTGTAATGTGTATTACAGGATCTATAACTAGAGATCCGGGAATTTCACGTATTCGCCTGGCAATACGCTAAGCTCCATAACCCTTACACAGCCAAGGTACTCCTTTTTGTTCACTTACTGTACTTCAAAAGTATTTCCTAGACTGTAGTGGAGAATTTCAACCTATACACAGTATAGGAAATATACTACATATTATGCTGCATATATATAGAAATACTACTATAAAAATTTGGGAACATCGCTACGCATTTGGCGCTACTGTTAACGAATGTGGAAAATCTGTCATAGAAATAGAAGGGGAGAAAATTTTCAATTCGTGGCTTCTCAATACACATGTAAAATGTTGTAAATCTTGAAACAATTACTTAGCGTGTTGGCTTAATCAGAGCGTTTTCTCCGTAAGCTTGTTTTGTACGATACCATCACTGTGTCTCCGCCAGTATTTTATTGGCTCAGAGACACCCGCAGAAACGTAGAAAGAAAAACGAAAACAATGCAAATATACAAGTGCTGAAATTGCATAATGTGGGATCAAGTAGATTTGCGACATATGTGCGGGTATGTAACGACAGCAGCAGCTTCCGTGATCGTGGCAGGCAAACGTGATGATCCTGGTGCTCTGGACAGAGAAAGAAACTGAGCCCTTTGTGAAGGACTCAACCAGTCCTCCGTCCTGGTGTGTTTGCAGTGCGCCCTTTGCCGCTAACACACACACGCGTTAAACTTTTCTCACGGCTCGGCCAGCTGTCCCTCGCACCACCTCAACTTTTCCGCTGCGAAAGTTGGTGTAATCCGGCGGCGGGTGTGCACATTTCCATGCGAGCCGCGGCAGACCTCAGCTGCGGAACTACTGCCGCACTGTCGAACCACGCATATCCCTCGTATGCCACTAGAAAGTCGCGGTGTTGTGAGAAAGAGCGCCGGAGCCCTCACAGCTGCCTTGCTCATTTTACCATAACACGCCCCTGCACACGAGGGGTTCACATCATGGGGTCGGCTNGAGCCCTCACAGCTGCCTTGCTCATTTTACCATAACACGCCCCTGCACACGAGGGGTTCACATCATGGGGTCGGCTCCGGTATGAAGGTTAATTTGGCACACGTATCAGTTGTAGCAGGGAGGGGGGACAATAACACATTAAGCCTGCGGTTTTTAACTGTAATTTCCCCCCTTCATTAAGTAACTTTTTTTTTAATTCATATTCGGTATTTATAAATTATCTTATTAGAGAAACAATACCGTAAAAGTTATTTTAATGTCATAATATTTGTCTGACGTTACTGTTTACCACAAGGAAAAGTAAATCAATTAATAATTATTTTTATCTCGCATGAAAAAAACCATGGAAGACGCTGTATAGCTGCAGAAAGTTTAATGCACAGGGCCGCATAATATTGAAAGATTCAAATTGTTGTTATAAAATTTAGACAAGTATATGTACACATATGACCTAAACATTCGTGTCCATCCATCATTGCCACGTTACATAAAGCCCTGAAAATTTTAATATACTTAGATTGCTGAAAAGAGATATATGTTTCGTAAGAATTTGACGTTTATATCACCAGAACCCTGGCTGTGGGTATTTTGCTTAGACACATATTAATTCTGTAATGAATTTCTTGCTACGCTAAACTTTAAATATAAATAATTTTATTTTACANGAGCCCTCACAGCTGCCTTGCTCATTTTACCATAACACGCCCCTGCACACGAGGGGTTCACATCATGGGGTCGGCTACGGTATGAAGGTTAATTTGGCACACGTATCAGTTGTAGCAGGGAGGGGGGACAATAACACATTAAGCCTGCGGTTTTTAACTGTAATTTCCCCCCTTCATTAAGCAACTTTTTTTTTTAAATTCATATTCGGTATTTATAAATTATCTTATTAGAGAAACAATGCCGTAAAAGTTATTTTAATGTCATAATATTTGTCTGACGTTACTGTTTACCACAAGGAAAAGTAAATCAATTAATAATTATTTTTATCTCGCATGAAAAAAACCATGGAAGACGCTGTATAGCTGCAGAAAGTTTAATGCACAGGGCTGCATAATATTGAAAGATTCAAATTGTTGTTATAAAATTTAGACACGTATATGTACACATATGACCTAAACATTCGTGTCCATCCATCATTACCACGTTACATAAAGCCCTGAAAATTTTAATATACTTAGATTGCTGAAAAGAGATATATGTTTCGTAATAATTTGACGTTTATATCACCAAAACCCTGGCTGTGGGTATTTTGCTTAGACACATATTAATTCTGTAATTAATTTCTTGCTACGCTAAACTTTAAATATAAATAATTTTATTTTACACACTTGGAGAATTCTCAGCAAATAACGATAATCTTAGGACAAGGTGACCAATAATTAACCAGCACGAAAAAGGGCAAAAAATGTTCTGACTTAAGCTGCAGCCAACGGACAACTCCATTGTGTAGATAGCTGTAGATTCCTACAAATTTTATAAATGCGAAAGTATGCGTGTGTGTGTTTGTTACCACTTAGATTCATAACTGCTGAACGGATTTTGATGAAATTAGGTACGTAGGTACTTTAAGTCCTGAAATAGTACATATGATGCGTTTTATCCTGGAAAATTGTACGATTCCTGTTGAATAACAACAAAACGTAATTCTGCAATGGCTGGGAACGTGACCGAAATATTTTTTCCCTCTGATGTCACAGTTTATCAGGCCGCCCAAGGACCTCTGAAATAGCTTAACGACTGCTGTCAATCGATAACAACCAGAACCGAATATTAAACGTGCCTTCCGAAGCCCGGAAGTGCTCAGATGTTATGCCACTAAACGGTCACCCATCCAAATGTGTGCCGCTGGGAACGTTGATTAACTTTGGTAATCAATTCAGATCCCTCAGCCAAGCGCAAAGAATAAATTTGTAAGTACACTTATTTCTTAAGCTACAACTTGATGAAACTCACGTTTTGATTTTCATACATCGACGCTGGAAAGCGTAAATGTGGTTACTACGCGATAGTTGCACAGATACACTCCAAAATAATACCCTACTTCTCGGCTATCGGGTAAAAAACATTTCCTTCCTTTTGGGTTGCCGTAATCAGTTAAAAACCTAGGCTAAAATAGTATAATTTTGTAATTCTCTTTTCACATAAATGAATTGTCTTTTACCAATTAATTTATTAGGGTATCACTGTAAAACTCAATTGTATGCGGGTGAATCCAGGCCGGTTCGCTAGTGTTTTATATATCTGTCAGATGAATTAGTGAAATTTTTATAATGTCTACTGAATCTATTGGCCACTGCTGACGCACAGCAATTTTAGAACTTTCTGATGCTAATGCAACAGAAACACTTCTAACTGGTTCCTCTGAGTAAGATGATCACGGGTATTTAATTGTGAAACTCACGAAGTATTCTCAGGTGCGACTTGAAGGTAATATTGAAGTAAAATGTTAATATCACTGTAAGGAGAGACTGCCTAGAGATCTTATATTAACTTTTGAAAGCGAAATAATAATTTCTACACTACGGACGCCCCGTCGCCTGAGTGACTGGCTCGCCGTTCTCCCCACCATAGCGTGCCGAGTTCAATGCTTGTATTTTTTGCATGTAAGAGACTAGATGGACGTTGTAGAAGGCTAGGGGTTTTCACGAGGCTTCCCCCGCCGTTATGTATCGTCAGTGTTCCGTCCCCACCGCTCGTCACAGCCACAGTTATGGGTGCAGAATAGATATAGTCCATTATCAGTTGCTTCCATCTTTTCTGACGCCCTGTTACTACCAGGATACTCCTCTGCCTCATGCGAACTAAGCTTAACCGAGACTAGGAAATCACACCAAAGGGACAATTCACCGCATTCGTGCGCACTCAGTATAATAAAAATTTGCATAAGAACTATTTATTATCAGGTATTACCAACCCACTTAATTTCTCGCTTTAATTATTCATATTAACTATGAATTTAAAAATATAGTTTATAGATAATATATAAATAAAAGTCCTATTTAATATATGATAAGGGTTTATTAATTTAATGCAAATTTAAAACGTTTGTAATACACGATATGTTTATGAAACAACTAAGTACGTCATACATGGTGTGATTTTTCAAAGGTTTGATTTTAAAAGTGTGAAGAACCGTGTATAGACTATATTTGGTAAGCCCCTTTCAAGTTTCTCTTGCAAACTTTACGCACTCGCGAGGACTAAATTCCTGTACTTGCGATGACTGTATATGGCATAGTAAGAGTAACCAGCGCATGAAGTCTGTAATCCAAGTGAAATAAATTTAGTTTTTTTTTTAGTTTTCAATTCGTTTTACGTGTTTTGAAGTGATGCGCCTATTTGAAATATGCGAAAGAACCACTATTGCTGTAAGTTCACAATTAAAGACTTTTGAAAATAGTGCTTCTTTTCTTCGTTCTACTCGTGGATCCTCCCATGATACAGAAAAACTTTGTTCCTTTTTACAATCATGCATTTATCTTACGCAGTCATTCGCATTGCCGTAAAACCATCGTCGCCTCGGTTTACAGTTCACAATGCAGGTGGTAAATGTTTATCTTCAACTGAAACAAAAAAAAGCCTGGTGATAAATCTCGCCTCTTTTAATTTTATTGTAAACTAAATGTAACCTACACTCATATAATCCAATATGTATATGCCACGTCATTCGTCAAGATTTACATTATATATTTTATGGCGGCTGGCCAGCAAAATTTCCATTATTTTATATTTGTACTGTCGTCGTCTGCCCTTCACCGGAATGCAAGCAACGGCGACCTGCGTCCGGAGAAATCGTTGCGAAAAATGGAGGGGGTGGGGGAGTCGTTATGGATGCCGTCTGAGGTGTTCTTGGGCATCACTCAGTGCTAACCCAGCTGATAAAGGTAAGAATCGTCTCAAGGCGTGTAGGGTTCGCGGCAGTTCTCCCTTTAACAACTACGGCGTGTTCAAGATGTTCAGTGCTCAGGTGGTCGAGCACGGCGCCGGAGGACCTACTTACTCTCTCGATGCTCCGTTGTTGGCCACGGGGTACGCCAGCTCCCTAGAACCGAGATGCGGCCGGCCTGGTCATGTAATTGCAAAATGGTGCTCATTGTGGGAGCGTGCACTGCGAAACAGAGTGGCTGGCGGCTTGCTGATTGCCTATCACACTATTACACCTTACCGGAGTCGGCCCAATCCGTAAAACGGGAAGAGAAAGTTTTCCACGGTCCGTCGGCAACACGGGTTAGGCCCAGACTGCCCGACCAGCATGGCCGCTGCGGAGACACCCCCACTTGGAGAGTTGAAGTGACCTTGAACGAACTTAAAACTACGTGAAACTGTCCGCTCTCGAGTTCATAACATTTGATTATATATGGGAGAATTTTTGGCACACGCAAAATAAGCACTGTTTTAAAATTGTTTAATTTAACAACAATCTTTATTTCTCGGCCGGGCCATGACGTCACTTCCCCTCGAGTCTACTGCAAACGTCAAATGATGCAAAAATATATTGAATGTGTCTTGTGCCACGTGGAGTCACATAAATCCCTTCAGAGGAACACAATTAGACCTGGCGCAACACAGGGTACAAAATAAATTGAACATTTGTGGTCACGAAAAACACTACGCAAGTACAATATCTTCCAGGTGTACCACCACACACGCGTACCCTAAGCAACTTCGTCACCTATGTTCTTGCATATTGTAGCAGGTAAGGACAGTTCGTTTCGAAACTGGCCCAGTACAAGAGGCTCATCTCGTCCTGTCTCCTTCAGTAAGTTAATTATTGTAATTAGCTTCCAATCGAGATGCCATCAAGCGTGTAATCGTTAAGTCTACAAACTCCAGCACGGCGGTTGGCGAAGATAATGCCGACCACACAACATATGACGACTGCGAAATCTTGCGCAGCTCATCCACTTCGTTTATAACGTGGATAAAGGGTGGCCACGTCCAAACCACTAGCTATTCCGAACGTAAACCCACGACCATCCGCAAGTACGACAGCCCACTTCCTGCTCCAACCAAACTCCCTCCCTTTCCCCCGCTCTCTTCATTTTTTCTTCATATCCGTAGCCGGTTTTTCGACTTTCGAGCTCCAAAATATTGTCATGTTCAGTAAATTAAACATTCGCTATATGAGAGTTAAGTGTAGCCTACGTGGCTTTACAAATTCAGTTTTGTGAAGGTGGTGTAGAGTAGATACGTTGCTACCATATATTTTATGACCGATATCTGCAGGACGCATTATCGAGTGAGTAAGAAACGGTTATAGGCGGGGACGCTCCCGGATTTTCGCATGTTGGACCGTGCCGAACGATGCTGCTGGTCATCGGGTTTTCCGGGGATCTTCCGTTTTCCTCGTCCCTGCGTTCCGGCGCTGCTCCATACTTACCTCACTTCATCTTCATTGGCTCTCAAAACATCAAAGTTAAGAGCCACCAAATATCTCCATTCCACTCAGTATTCTCGTGTAGATAAGTTGACATAGTAAAAGCAAAAATTGTCGACGATAAAGCTAGTTTTTTTTACTTACAAACGTCGGTTTTGTACAAACTGTACCATCGCTGAAAAAAAATTAATATGTGGCCGAGTTGCAGTAAAATTGTAATTACCATAGTCACATCGTGACATCTCTAGGATTTCCTGAGTGGGATTTGCAGTGCGCGCATCTTTCACGCAGTGCTGATCTCTGCTCCAGAGTACCACATCAAGGTAAAAACGAACTGCCCCCTTCAAGACGTCAAACAGGCTTGCAAGTTCAACCACATGTACGCGAATCTCTTTATGCACGTTTTATCATAGACGAACCAAAGAATTGCGAATGAAAATGTGAAGGAACGAGTAGAAAAATCCGTTTACCCCCTTGGGAGAAGAGTTTCCAAAGGTAAGATTCATTCATTAACTGCACAAAACTGCGAAAGAAGCTACACGATTGTGCAGTGCATTCATATCCCGCCACAGACACCACTTCTAAAACTATATAATTATATACATATATATATATACACGTATGTTTATTTATATACACGTATGCGTATATATATATAACTCTTTATATATAAATAGAGAAATAGAGAGAGGGGAATATAGAATGGAAAGCTGGTGCGTTCATGTATAATAAACATGGTCTAACGAAGCAGTCATATTTCATCTTGCATATTATTTTAACTTAAAAAAATTCATCGTGTCGTTAAATTAACGTACAAGTAAAAAATTTGTCAAATAAATTTCGGGTTTTGAAGAAAAAATTGTTAATAGCTGACTTTATTTCTTTAACAGAAATTGTAGCATATTGAACACTAATTTTAAAAAAAGTGTTTGTTATCGATAAATGCGAATACTTCAAGGCTGTTCACGGTTAAGTAAACCCTTTTGAAATCAACCTTTTAAAAATATCACTGCACTTACCTGCGTGTATTTTTAACGGGCAAACTGACCGGCTTGCGCTCAGTAAAATTGGTAACGACGGAAGGAAAATAGTTGACATTTTAGCGTTGAATAAAAAGTGTTAGGTAACAATTTGTGAATACTGGAATTATTTATTTTATTGGTTTTTCAAATTCATATATGTGTAAAAATAAGCAAATTAGTACAATTATTCTAATAAATTGACAACTTCACTTGACCGACGCATTAATAAAGTGATCGGGACCATGTACATGAGGTAGAAGAATTCACAATGTGCATGCAAGTAGATCATAAGCAGGGATTTCAAAAGGGCTCAGTTTACCGTAAATAGACTATACAGTGAATGTTAACATAAATATGCAGAGAGGTCATGGCACTTCTATATCTAAGGCCGGTATTCCAGAAAATTAATTTTGGCATTACAAGTTCTACCATCTCGAACGACTGGCAAGCAATGGCGACTTTTAAATTCACGAAACGTATTTCTGAACTTATTTTCTCTATGAGTCGATACCAGATATACCATGCTTTGTTATTCGCCGCCCCGTGTGAGGCTGTGAATAAATGAAAGCGACACTACAAAGTGTTCATTAACAAGAGCTTTTCTAATGGATTTTTGGGAATATTTTTGTATTTATNTGCATCATGAGTCGATACCAGATATACCATGCTTTGTTATTCGCCGCCCCGTGTGAGGCTGTGAATAAATGAAAGCGACACTACAAAGTGTTCATTAACAAGAGCTTTTCTAATGGATTTTTGGGAATATTTTTGTATTTATTTTTAAAAATTTTGGTTTGAAGGCCACTGGGTAAAGGTCAAGATCTAGGTCACTAACGTCCAACATGGCGATTTAAAATGGCTGACAGAACTAAGATGGCTGACGGTCAGATCTGACTCCGGATCCTGGACCATGTGTATCGATTTGGCATACGCTATGCCTATAAAACCTATATGGCCACCACTGCTCTGCCCTCGAGAAACAAGCCTCCTAAATCCTTCCGATGGATCGAAAAACGCCATTCTGAGGCTTGTTTTTGCAACTGGGGGAAACGGTGCTTTTTGGAAGGAAAAAACACGAAAATTTCGAGGGGGAAAAAATGGACATTTTAATGATAAAAGATATAGAAGGAAAAATGGCCTCCGGGGGACCGGAATAACAGAGCATTAACAGTTCATATGCTCAGTGCCCCCACGCCCTTGTGCCCAAACGCAGATAATCATTCTTCTTACGCCAGTTATTACAATAATGTGTTTAAAATTATGAAACCTATTCAAGGGGACAAAAATTCAAACTTCACACTCTAGTAAGAATTAATTTTATAATTCGCCTTCAAAGCTTAATTTTCTAAATGTCAGTAGAATGTATAAGTATGTGCATTTACGCTCAAGCACTATTTTGTAAAGGCTTATCTCGAAAGCGGTGAACAAGCCGTTAATCTGCACTACTAGTAGAAGACACGAGGTTTTGGAAGAGAGTTTTGAACCTGACTAATATCTGGGTAAATGAGTTAGAGCCCGTATACTATAAAGATGAGGTGTACCAACTATCGTTTTCTGTGCGTGTATCCAAAATTGGCCTACCCCACGACAATAGAACCGTCATAGTCACATGGTCAACACTGATGAACGTGTTTGTTTGTATCATCATTTTCAAAATATGAATATTTATGAATAATTATATTAATAAAATACATTTATGAATTTGAATCTAATCTAACTGCAATAAAAATTGGTTCGAGAAAGTATACAGACATCTCAAAGCACTTTTTTTACATAACCAGTGTTCTAACTTCCAATTCTATCCACGTGGTTTATGATAGTCGTGTTGGTATCAAAGTAATCCAACGTTTGGACACGAAGTTGCTCTTGCGCACCTTGGACACGCATTTTTACCTCCATTTTGCCTCTATAGTCGTGCCTGATTAGTAGAGCTCCAAGTATTTCACGGATTGATTTGGTATCAGGCTACTCTTAACACACCTCAATACACTCCAGACACTAGAATTTGCTTATTGGTTGCTGCAATCAAGTGAAGCCTTTCACAGCACTATTCAACGCACACTCACACTATTGCTCCCTGCTTACTTACTGGCTCACAGTTAAACGGAGCGTCTCCAAACAACTGCTCTCCAATCACAATTGAAGTTTACCTCGCCACCGAATGAATTCGCGAAATACTCGGGGTTCTGCATATAAAAGAACAGATACATACACAGGAGTTAAACTGCGTGGCGGTTACTTTGATTTTGGCGTGTGACCCACTCGCTGATTGGCCGAATGAGGTTCTGAGAACGGGCCTCGTGTCCGACTCGCTACTGCGAGTTGCGAAACGTTCCCTATTGGCTGTACTGCTGGCTGGCAAGCCAGTTACCAGGCGCTGATTGGCGGACGGCACTACGACATTATGTTGGCCAGCGACGCCATTTTGCTAGTGTTCGCAGCTGGAGTTAGTGGTATACGTGGCATTTTCCGCATCTGTATGTTTAAGTAGTCTGTTGCCCGGCCATACGATGTACACGTACGCCGGAGCGAAATGTCATAATGTGCCATTTTGACAGCCGCCTATTAGCTACGCAGGGTTCTGGAAAAAGCATTGAATCTAACGGGTCATTGCATAATTTAGAGCGTTTTCTTTTTGTAGAGACACCGTATGAAAAGTTCGTTTGTAGGTGTTGATGAGCGAAGGGATTATATTCTTTAACGATGCTGACACNTTAGAGACACCGTATGAAAAGTTCGTTTGTAGGTGTTGATGAGCGAAGGGATTATATTCTTTAACGATGCTGACACTGGGACAATTCTACTGACGCGCGTGCTTGAAATCGGAAATACTGCCCGTAGTTCCTTCTATACCCTGGGCTGCGGTGGGGTAGTGGTTAGGCCTACTCGCCTCCCACCTAGGCGAACCGGGTTCGCTTCCCGGCGAGGTCACTCCCGGAATTTCGCACGTGGGATTCGTACCGGACGATGCCACTGGTCGGCGGGTTTTCCTGCGGATCTCCTGTTTCCCCTGTCCGTGCATTCCGGCGCTGCCCCATACTCATCCCACTTCACCCTCGTCAGCTCTCAAGACCTCCTNTCTCCTGTTTCCCCTGTCCGTGCATTCCGGCGCTGCCCCATACTCATCCCACTTCACCCTCGTCAGCTCTCAAGACCTCCTCGAGGTTAAGAACCGCCGAAATCTCTCCACTCCCACCCCCTGCCCCCTTCTATAATCTTATGTACTTTGCACCCTGGCATATTAGAATCCAAGGGCGGTAATCACTGTTTAAATATTTTTTTTTTTGTATTTGTACAAGATATACTTTGGAAAATAGTTGCCAAAGATGTTTTTGTAATAGTATAAATAAAGTAGACTAAACTTCACAAAACCTTTGTGTGTAATGTGTAAAACTAATGTTGAGTTTCAACAAGAAAGTGTTGTAGACTTGAAGTTCATTATAAACATTAAGATACATAAATATAATGTATGTTTTCTAAAATAATGTGTAGTGAATATACAATATTTCACAACTAGAGTTGCAAGAAAACCTTTGGCAACTAGTTTACAAAGAATTCTTGGCAACAACTCCGACGAAAAGGTAAAAGCCCCCAAGGGAGAGGTTATGCGACGAAGATATTGGATTTTTCTACCGCCAGCGTCTTGCTGATCGGGGGACGCATTGTTCGGGAACAGTTGCCTCTAGATCCCCCCTCCTCTCAGGACCCTGGTTCTCCGAGCGCGCGGGAAATTTATGTAATTACCGGAGATGAGAAATGACGGTGGGATGTAAAAAAAAAAATGGGGGGTGGTTTGGTGAGTTGTGGGACGGTCAAAGCATTGCGTCTGTCAGCTCGCGTTGACAAGTGTCGGCAACATGTGTGGGCTGCGAGCCCTTAGTTTTTTGTATGTCACATTCCGGACAATTGTTCTGGCCTTGTAGTGATTACGGATAGAGGGTGCATTCCAGATGCGCCGTAACCACTCTTCGTGTTCTAGCATTGGACTGCTAATTTTGCCAATATCACTATCGAAACAACATGGATAGGATTTAAAATAATAACAATGTTTTATTTAAGTTCTTTTAGATGCCTTGACACTTCTTGTAAACTAATTTTAATGTAATTATTAGATCATATTCAAACTGGTAAAAATATTTTATTCGTATAGACTGGCAGGTCTGTCTAGAACTCAAGCATAAAAAAACAATTTAACTACTGTTGATCGTGTGACTTCGGTCGCGGTCAAACGGAACACAGAACTACTTCGTTTGAAACGTTGTCGGCTCTGTACATGGTAAACGTCTATTCTGCTGATGGTGAATCGTTAATCCCAGCGCTTTTTTCATACATTTTGTAGATCAATTCCTGTATTTCCATCAAACTGTTTTCTAATAAAAATGTGCCAAACATGTTGTAATTGTCAATTTACTATGTTTCTCTTAAATTTAGTACTTCAGCCAGGGTTCTCACTTTTAGCCTGTTTGCAGTGTCAGGATGTCGCTAAGGAATATTATTGACCAATTCCTACCGGCCAGACCTTTGNATCATATTCAAACTGGTAAAAATATTTTATTCGTATAGACTGGCAGGTCTGTCTAGAACTCAAGCATAAAAAAACAACTTAACTACTGTTGATCGTGTGACTTCGGTCGCGGTCAAACGGAACACAGAACTACTTCGTTTGAAACGTTGTCAGCTCTGTACATGGTAAACGTCTATTCTGCTGATGGTGAATCGTTAATCCCAGCGCTTTTTTCATCTATTTTGTAGATCAATTCCTGTATTTCCATCAAACTGTTTTCTAATAAAAATGTGCCAAACATGTTGAAATTGTCAATTTACTATGTTTCTCTTAAATTTAGTACTTCAGCCAGGGTTCTCACTTTTAGCCTGTTTGCAATGTCAGGATGTCGCTAAGGAATTGACTTGACCAATTCCTACCGGCCAGACCTTTACTGTGGTCGAAACACATTAATAAGGTTTTCAATGTACAATACGTGAATACAGTTCGTCGTGAGAGTTAAGTTGTGAGAGTCATGCCGATATCACACAGGCAAAAAATTCGATCACGAATTTCACTTTCTTTAGCTGCTGACAAGTAAGTTTTCCCACCAATATTTCTGACAGCTGAAACAGTTTTCAAATGATTACGCGATGTCCTTTTTGGAATGTGGGATACAGAAGCAGCTTTTTTACACTTAGTGTTCTATTGTTGACATTATCGTTTGCTTTTTGCAATGGCTCCTCCATCCATAGAGTTCACTTCGGTTTCGCCTGCCACTCTTCAGTCGCTGTAGTTCTCCGTGACGACATATCCACCTGAATTATAGAAAGGTGTAACGTTGTAAATTGTCCTTTAATGAAGGCGTAGGCCAATGAAGCTATTTGGTATTAATATTGTCTTCATAAGACCAACTAGCTTCCTTGGACTTCACCCTTTCCGGTTTACCTTGGCCTTTGTGAGAATAACTGCTTTATAAACCATTTTAACTCCTCTATTTTCCATACTTATCAAATAGATTAATATTAATACCGTATGCGTATGAATAAGTATTGTGCTACAAGAATATTTTACTTTTGTTAGTTTACTGTAATAGTTGCGTTGTTTTGAAGCAATAATCACCCACTAAGAAATTACAACACACACATTACTTCTTAACATAAACGCTACTGGGGCTCGTATAATTAACTCCGTTTGCTGGTTTCGTCACATAACGGCAGTTGCCTACAAAGGCACGACACTGGTTTCCACAATACATATGGCCTTATTAGCCNCTGGTTTCGTCACATAACGGCAGTTGCCTACAAAGGCACGACACTGGTTTCCACAATACATATGGCCTTATTAGCCTACTTCTGAAGGAAATATAGGCTTATGGATTCGCCCGACCTTCTGTCGCCAATGTATGCCCCTTCCCCACTCCCCTCCCCTTAAACCCGACATCCTGAATTATTTACGTTAAGACAACTGAATGTGTGCCACTTGTGTTGGCAAAAGTTTCATGTATATGCAATTCTGTTAATTCTTTTATTATTTACTTGGTGTTACTCCAAAATTTTTTTCCATTTTAATGTGATCTAGTTACACTTAATATTTTAGTTTATTCACTTTGAAATTGTAAAACAAACTTTATCATCTGACAATTTTTTAATGTTTGAATATTTTTATATATATTTTATTTTATGTTATTTGTTANAAAACAAACTTTATCATCTGACAATTTTTTAATGTTTGAATATTTTTATATATATTTTATTTTATGTTATTTGTTAAAAAAAAAATTTTCTATGTTTATTATTTATTTACATACATACTATTGTGTAAATTTTTAATTTCCCATTATCAAAATTTAAATTCTCAATTTGTGAATTATTATATGTCTTTATCGAATTTCGATTTAAGTATCGATTAGTCGTGCGAGACCACGAAGTCTGTAGCATACCTTGGAATATATAGATTTCCGTTTAGACAACTTCCTTCTTCTTCGTTTTCTCGCAATACAGCATGTGGTCAAATTACTTTACTAACTTTTAGGATATTTCATCATCTTGAGATTAAACAGTTTTTATCTATCGTTTTGGTTAAATTCTTTGAAGATGTTATATTTTGCGACGTGACCGTATTATTTTGTGTTTACGATCCTTTTTCAGAGAATTTTTGTAATTTTGTCCATCNGTTATATTTTGCGACGTGACCGTATTATTTTGTGTTTACGATCCTTTTTCAGAGAATTTTTGTAATTTTGTCCATCGGTTTCCCGGAATGGCATATTTTTGTAGCTAACGATTTCATAAAATCGTGGCATGGTCGTTTTGACCATAATTCCACTTCTTTCGGCCGCCACCGCAGTAACGTCTGAATTTCAGTTTCTGCAATCCAGTAACATCTAAATTATTTTCGCCAGCTGCATGTGCTCGGGAGTGCTCCTAACTGTCTGTCTTCTGAAGCTACATCTGTTATTCAATAACTAAATAATATAATTTGGAACTGATCAACTACGAGATTATTATTGTTTTCAACATTACCAAATTTTAAAATAATACATTAAAGGTATATGTTCAATAATGTAATATTTCAAAGGAAGCAATGCAGGTATCCGATTATATAGACATAGCCATAACATAAGTTAATAATGTAACAAAAAGAAAGAGAGATTAGAGTTTGTAAAAAACTAAATTTTATCTAATAATAAAAAAAACAAAGTTATTCGAAATAAATAATACTCATAAAAATAGTTTTATATATATGTACATATATATATACATATATATATAGTATGTGGCAAGAAAAGGTCTTTATTGAACAATTTTTCAAAATAAATAACTATTTTATTTTGATATGAACGTTGTCATACTGTTTATATACATGTTATGTAATACGTTAAACAGTCGAACGTCCATATTTTTCTGCTTTCAGTAGTGAACCCTAGTCTGCACAGGAATCTAGATCAAATTTTCCATTTCCACTGGANGTCCATATTTTTCTGCTTTCAGTAGTGAACCCTAGTCTGCACAGGAATCTAGATCAAATTTTCCATTTCCACTGGAGAGCCAAATACACTGGTATAGGCGTACGTATGCAAATGACACAGGTATGGAACCAATCAGAGTAACGCGATGCGGTCGGCAGAGCCTATATTAGACAAAAAGTGTCTGGCAAAGTTGCTAGATCGGTTACTGCTGCTACAATGGCAGGTTATCAAGATTTAAGTCAGTTTGAACATGTTGTTATAGTCGGCGCACGAGAGATAGACATAGCATCTCCGAGGTAGCGATACAATTTGGATTTTTGCGTACGACCATTTCACGAGTGTACCGTGAATGTCAGGAATCCGATAAAACACATCTTCGACATCACTGTAGCCGGAAAAAGATCGTGAACGAACGGGACAAACGACGGCTGACGAGAATCATTAAACGTGATAGGCGTGCCACCCTTTCTCAAATTGGCGCAGATTGCAATGCTGGGGCATCAACAAGTGCTAGCGTGCGAACTATTCAACGGACCATCATTGATATAGACTTTCGGAATCGAAGGCCCACTCATGTACCGTTGTTAACTGCACGACACAAAGCTTTACGCATCGCCTGGGCCCGCCTGTTGATGACTGGAAACACGTTGCCTGGTATGACGAGTCTCGTTTCCAATTGTATCGGGCAGATGGACGTGTACGGGTATCGAGACATCCTCATGAACCCATGGACCCTACATGTCAACAGGGAACTGTTCAAGCTGGTGGAGGCTCTGTCATGGTATGGGGCATGTGCAGTTGGCGTGAAATGGGACCCCTGATACGTCTAGATACGACTCTGACAGGTGAAAGATACGTAAGCATCCTGTCCGATCACCTGCACCCATTCATGTCCATTGTGCATTCCGACGGACGTGGACAATTCCAGCAGGACAATGCGACACCCNTGCCTGGTATGACGAGTCTCGTTTCCAATTGTATCGGGCAGATGGACGTGTACGGGTATCGAGACATCCTCATGAACCCATGGACCCTACATGTCAACAGGGAACTGTTCAAGCTGGTGGAGGCTCTGTCATGGTATGGGGCATGTGCAGTTGGCGTGAAATGGGACCCCTGATACGTCTAGATACGACTCTGACAGGTGAAAGATACGTAAGCATCCTGTCCGATCACCTGCACCCATTCATGTCCATTGTGCATTCCGACGGACGTGGACAATACCAGCAGGACAATGTGACACCCCATACGTCGAGAGTTGCTACCGAGTGGCTCCAGGAAAACTCTTCTGACTTTAGACACTGCCATTGGCCACCTAAATCACCAGACATGAACATTATTTAGTATATCTGGGATGCCTTGCAACGTGCTGTTCAGAAGAGATATCCACCGCCTCACACTCCAATGGATTTGTGAACTGCCCTGCAGGATTCATGGTGTGAAATGCCTCCTGCATTCCTTCAGACATTAGTCGAGTCCATGCCACGTCGTCTTGCGGCACTTCTGCGTGCTCGCGGGGGCCCTGCACGATATTAGGTAGGTGAACCAGTTGTTTTGGCTCTTCAGTGTATATATATATATATATTGTGTGGTAAGAAAATGTTTTAATAGGACCGTTGTTCAAATGAAACAAGTATTTAGTTTTTGTTATTTACTTCGTCAATAATCATCCATGGATAAAATATGCATTAATTACTATAATGTTGTGATTGGTAAAAAATTTGAGCCACACCGTGAGTGTACCTAAAACTATTTTATACCATTCCTGTAATAAGTAAAACACGACAACTTCCACATGTTTCTGCTTTCAGTAGTAAACCCTAGTCTACGCAGTATTTAATTTAGAAAGCGGTAATGTTTTTGTTATGCAATTTTGAAAGATAGTTGAAACTGACGAAACAAAGCATTTCTGTCATATTTTGGGAACCATTTAACCGATTTAAACCAAATTTGGTACGTTAACAGTGCATGGTGTAAGAATTGAATTTATAAAGTCATAATGTTAATAATTCACCGTTTTGGAAGATAGTACAAAATGAAATATAAAGCTTTTATGTTACATATATGTAACTACACAATCCACTCCGGCCATTTTCTGGCATATACGTATAAATATTGTAAGCAAGTTTCATGTGCATATGTAATTAAAATGTATAGGGCACTAACTTTAAAAATGGCGGCAATACAAATATTTTGGGTTCATTTGCAATATATCTACCGTACTGTTTGACCAATTTTGACCAAATGTATTATGCTTAAATTATCTTTCACGTGCATTAAATGTGTCAATACTTTGACTCTTTTGTTATCCATTTTGTAAGGTAGAGCCTGATGAAAAAAAGGTTTTGATGTCATATCTCGGGAAACAAACTATATCATACCAAATTTCACATTCAAATAATACTACCCTATGTCATGTAAACTGAAATGTTTCATTGGGTCAGAAAATTATTTCCAAAATGGCTGCGATTTTAACATTTTAGCCGACCCAGTTGTATCTACCAAATAATGTAAAAAAAATCATCTTTACTTTCTATGCTGGCTGTAACTATTACAATCACCAAATGCGTATACCCAGAGCCTCTTTTGCCCACCATTTAGCAGGATGCTCAAGCACGAATAAATCAAGTTCTGTCCTATCTCGGAAAACAATCAAAATATTCCTACCAAAATTGGCAAACAAGAGGTACAACAGTAGGCTATGTAAATGATATGTTTTAGTGAGTCTGACAATGATGTTTGAAATGGTGGCCATACTGATATTTTATTTTAATATGCTATATCTACAAAACATAGAAACTAATTCCAACATACATTTGTATGCCGGCAGTGTATATTACAACAATCAAATGTGTCTGCACAGGCCTTTCTTGTCCTCCATTTCGTAAGATAGTGCCACATAATAAAATAAAGTTTGGTTATATCTAGTGAAACAATCAACAGATTCAAACTAAGTTGGTAAACAAGTATTAATGTGGTAGGGCATATAAATTGATAGACTATGTTTTAAGAGTGTTNATTCAAACTAAGTTGGTAAACAAGTATTAATGTGGTAGGGCATATAAATTGATAGACTATGTTTTAAGAGTGTTAGACATTATTTTTAAAATAGTGCAAATATAAATATTTTAGAATGACATGCTACATCTATGAATGTAACCAATTTCAACTTAACTTCGTATACTGGCAGTATCTAAACAAGCATTAAATGAGCCAATAAATCAACTCATTTGTACGCTATTTTGTAAGATAGCACCACATGAAAAATAAAGCTTTCGTGTTTTATCTCAGGTAACAATATTTTTAATAATAGCAATGTTAATAGTTTATGTGAGTACGCCATATGTGCAAATCAATTTTAACCGACTTTGATATGAAGCAGTAGCTATGACAAACATATGTGCCAATACATCACCGATTTTTTCCACAGTAATGAAGATAGAACCTCATAACAAAATGAAACTTTTATTGCATATGTCCAGGATCATTAAACCGATTCCCACAAGTAGTGCTACAGTAAGCCATGTTTTGAGTTTGTTTGGATTTATTTACCCTACGGATGCCACATAATTAATTTAGCAAAGTTTGTCACATATATTAAACAATTTAACCAATTTCAATTATACTTTGCATAATGATAGTTCTGTTAGAATAATCAAAAATGCATTTATAGATAATATATTACCACCTTTTTGTAAGATAGTGCCAGGTGATAGAATGCGACATTTATGCCATATCTTGGGTTCAAATTATCTAATTCCCACCGAATTTATCACACAAGTGTTACGACACTGGACCATGTAAATTACATAATTTAAGTAGTTCAGACTTTCTTTTTCAAAGTTGTGCGATATAAAATATTTATATATGATTGTCATAATATCACAAATTCTCAAAAGTCAGTGAGCTTAGCCAGGTTTGTTAAGGGATGGAGGTTTTAATTAAATATGTGAGTTTAACATAGTTTCTTAATTTATTAAAAATAACTACTAATAAAATACTTTCAACTCAGTATCTCACAATAAATTGGTATTAATTTCTATTTGCAAATTGTAGATTCAATCAATATAATTTACAATTAACTCAAAGGAATTAATGTAATTAACTATCAGTCCCAATTAATAGTGTTTCAAAACATTTTGCAATATTTTACTAATTATATGACCGTATTCGACAGTTACAAAAAGTTTTACAATTAAGTCCGTAACACATGTTCTTAATGTCTGCCACACCTTAGTTCAGTCCAGATCCAACCAGTCCTCAATGTTCTAGANTAGTCCGTAACACATGTTCTTAATGTCTGCCACACCTTAGTTCAGTCCAGATCCAACCAGTCCTCAATGTTCTAGAGATATCTAAGCGCCCTAATGCATATTAGCCTTCATCTCGTGTTATACCATGGCCTCTCGTCTTTCCACACAGCAGAAATACTCGTCAGCTTTCGTCTCGTATCCTCCGCCGTCTCTCGTCCTCTCAGCTGATGTTCATGGCTGCACCATACTTCGTTCGATTACCGTACTTCAGCTAGAAGGCTTCTGCCAAGGACTGCCGAACTTCCAGCCGTGGCGTAATTTATAGTAACGACGGCTATAGCCGAGAAATTTCTCCAAATGATGTGTTGCGCCGAGGTTCCTTGTTTCCCAGAACATTCTTGCGCATCCCCTAAAGTCGTCAACTCATTCGTCATTGATGAAAGGGCTGTGACGCCAGCCAGGTCTACTGTCAATCATTCCCCGGCTGCCGGGCGAAGTAGAAGCGAGCGTGGGTCTGCCTTTGGGGAGGGAACTGTTGAGGTAGGTCACCCCCTACAGCGCCGGACCGCGCATAACCAGGTATCCCGGTGCAGGAGTCCACGTGAGTAACGCTGCCCCCTCCTTAAGTCAGTTCATCCTGAACAGACTCTACAACAAGGCTGGCGAACCTTTGTACATTTACGTGCCCTTTTTTCCAAAGAAATGTTAAATGTGGCCATGACGTGCCAACAAACAATCTTGACTTACCGCCCTACTTAGAGACACTCAAATCGTGCATTAGTGACGATTTTTCATATAAAAAAATTTAAAAAGCAACGAATGTCACTCAAATGTCTGTGAGTACGGTGGTTACTGTTTAATGAAAAAAAAACTATATACTTCCTCATTAATATTCTTTATTTGGAACCAGAAATAAACATTTACATATTTGTATTTTATATTTTTATANTATATACTTCCTCATTAATATTCTTTATTTGGAACCAGAAATAAACATTTACATATTTGTATTTTATATTTTTATATAACAATCTTAACATTAACAATTTTATATTTATTAAAATGAAAGAAAAAAATTAGTGCGACGTTTGCTGTTGCAAATAAGATGCCAAACAGTTTATATTAGGATAATACTTTGTTACTTTTAGCAGCATGCAAGCTGAACTAGAGTCATCTGTTAAACCTTTTCTAAGCGGGTTTTTAATATTATTCTTTTCTGAAAATAATGACTCAAAGGCATAGGTAGATGAAAATATTGTCAAGATAGCAAACACCTGCTTCTGCAGGCAGCTATATGTGTCTGGAATTGAATTCCACGTTTCCATAATTTTAGTATTGGCATTTTTATTCATATGGCCTGAAAGTCTTTCTAATTCGATTGATTTCAACTCTTTCCTTGTTTCGATAAATTTTTGAGTACATATTGAATTGCACTGGAAATAAAGCAGGTGAATTTCAAAATCTTCTTTTTCTAACCAATCTAATTTAGACAAGTTCAGTTTATCAAATGAAGTCAGTAGATATGAAATGCCGACCCCAGTGCAGCGAAAAAGTCACCTACTCAGAAGGCACCCCCCTGGGGCTGTAACGGACTTTTTTAAATTGATTTCGTCATTAAATGACTATGATGGAAATGCCGATCTGAGCTGCGCAAAAAGAATTAGCAGAGAGATTTTTTTTCATTTAAAGAAATGAAAATGTATAATAAACAACAAAGCATGGATCAGTTGCTAAATGCATTAAACAGCACCCACCATTTTATGAAACTTTCCGACCTCACAATAGGGCAGTCCTACCCGATAAACCACGCTGAAATAAACGAAAGAAGTACGGTCCCAAAGTGGTAGTTACTTCAGGAAATTTTAAGGTGACCCTACCAGACAGGTATTTATACATTTTCAGTACAAAACTGATAAGTGATGTCAATCGAGGAGGCACAAATATTTTGTATAAAGGATTGAAAAAATATGGTGACACACAAAGGCATTCTATTCTGTTTGTAACAGAGTAAATGCACGTATTCGTATAATTAAACATCAGTTTATTTTCATTTGCATTCATATCTCTATAAGATTTTAATGATTGTGAAACCATTAAAACATAATTACNATTTTCATTTGCATTCATATCTCTATAAGATTTTAATGATTGTGAAACCATTAAAACATAATTACCGCTGTGACTTCGTGCAACATAGTCTAATTACAAGTTTAGATATGCACCTCCAAATACGACATATTAAAGTAGGTGAAACNTATATACTTCCTCATTAATATTCTTTATTTGGAACCAGAAATAAACATTTACATATTTGTATTTTATATTTTTATACAACAATCATAACATTAACAATTTTATATTTATTAAAATGAAAGAAAAAATTAGTGCGACGTTTGCTGTTGCAAATAAGATGCCAAACAGTTTATATTAGGATAATACTTTGTTACTTTTAGCAGCATGCAAGCTGAACTAGAGTCATCTGTTAAACCTTTTCTAAGTGGGTTTTTAATGTTATTCATTTCTGAAAATAATGACTCAAAGGCATAGGTAGATGAAAATATTGTCAAGATAGCAAACACCTGCTTCTGCAGAAAGCTATATGTGTCTGGAATTGAATTCCACGTTTCCATAATTTTAGTATTGGCATTTTTATTCATATGGCCTGAAAGTCTTTCTAATTCGATTGATTTCAACTCTTTCCTTGTTTCGATAAATTTTTGAGTACATATTGAATTGCACTGGAAATAAAGCAGGTGCATTTCAAAATCTTCTTTTTCTAACCAATCTAATTTAGACAAGTTCAGTTTATCAAATGAAGTCAGTAGATATGAAATGCCGACCCCAGTGCAGCGAAAAAGTCCCCTACTCAGAAGGCACCCCCCTGGGGCTGTAACGGACTTTTTTAAATTGATTTCGTCATTAAATGACTATGATGGAAATGCCGATCTGAGCTGCGCAAAAAGAATTAGCAGAGAGATTTTTTTTCATTTAAAGAAATGAAAATGTATAATAAACAACAAAGCATGGATCAGTTGCTAAATGCATTAAACAGCACCCACCATTTTATGAAACTTTCCGACCTCACAATAGGGCAGTCCTACCCGATAAACCACGCTGAAATAAACGAAAGAAGTACAGTCCCAAAGTGGTAGTTACTTCAGGAAATTTTAAGGTGACCCTACCAGACAGGTATTTATACATTTTCAGTACAAAACTGATAAGTGATGTCAATCGAGGAGGCACAAATCTTTTGTATAAAGGATTGAAAAAATATGGTGACACACAAAGGCATTCTATTCTGTTTGTAACAGAGTAAATGCACGTATTCGTATAATTAGACATCAGTTTATTTTCATTTGCATTCATATCTCTATAAGATTTTAATGATTGTGAAACCATTAAAACATAATTACCGCTGTGACTTCGTGCAACATAGTCTAATTACAAGTTTAGATATGCACCTCCAAATACGACATATTAAAGTAGGTGAAACACCTAATTCTTTTTCTAAATCTTTCATTGCACTGTCTATAGAAATATTAACCATCTTTATTATCTTAAAAAAAAAATTGCAAAAGGTTTATGATCAACCTAATGACTTGCCAGGGATATTTTTTTAAATTATTACTACAGCCTAATTTTGACGCCAATAGAACTCAGTTTTGCAGAGTACTCCCCCACCTCACGACTCGGCAGGCCTTTTTTTTTTGTGGTGAGGTGAAGTAGTTTTTTTAAGTCCTTGTACCCACTCTCAGGTGGTGTGGTGCCTTCACGATACCAGATTACCCAGCTTACCCAGCTATACGTCTGATACAATACTGACTACTGTAGAGAGTATTTTTTGCTGGGCTTTAAGGGGTAACATAGAGTTGCATCTTCTACTCCTAGATCTGCTAAGAGTACGAGCATTAATTTTATTTTATTAGCTCAAATTTGGAACGGCTCGGTTGATAAGCATACAGTGTGGATGCGGGCGCCTTCACACCCACACTGTAAATTTATCCGCTCAGTCCGGGATTTGAACCCACGAACCTTGCGTTAAGAGTTGGATGTCTTACCACTGAGCTAAACTGGCAAGACGCTAAGCGAGGTCTTAATACACTTATACAGCGAGTCGTGTCGAATGGTTTAATGAATGATGTATAGAGCATGGATACATCGACCTTGGCTACATCCTGGTTTCCATATTACGTCACATTTAGCGAGCCCGGCAGATAACGAGTAAGGGAAAATCTGTTTCTATACCAACAGAATGTGCGGCGCTGTGTGTTGAAGTAAGATACACNGGCAGATAACGAGTAAGGGAAAATCTGTTTCTATACCAACAGAATGTGCGGCGCTGTGTGTTGAAGTAAGATACACGATGCAATTGCATTAATTAATGAGCCTGACCTATATTCTTTAGTCTTTTATTAATATGAAACTTTCATGTTTTAAATAACCATTAAAGTTATTATATGAGTAATTCCTACCAAAAATACCTTTTTCTTTAATAGAAAAATTAGTATATACGGTCTCATCTCTAAGACCACAGTTTGTTCTGAAAAAATTTATTAACTTGCCTTTGTCATCCTTAATTTCAACTATTATTTCCTTTACTTGAGTTGTTTGCACAGGAAAATATAATGGATAAGCAGGTTCGTAATAGATTGTGTCACCAAATCCAAATGTCGTCCTTGGTTTAAATGTAGCAATTATGGTAGTTTCTCTGTGGTTATATTCATCATGCTTTAGTATCATCCCATTAGCTATTTTACATTGTATATTTATTGTTTTAAAGGGAACAAATTTTGGAATTGTTTTTCCAAAATGGTACTGATTTGATTTCAGGATTTTATTTTCTGTGAAACCCAAAAGTTCTCCAATCGAACCCCATTTTCCAAACTGTAAATCAAACACACATTTTACTTTCACCCTGTTCGTTGCCTTATCCAGCTCGAGGGATATACTATTATTTTCTCCCCCACCCATTGGAACTGTCTTAAATGGGGGAATTGACTTTATAGTTTTTACTAGATCTTTTAAACTGTATTGGCCAACTGGAATTTCAACTAATGTTTCCATACCACCCATGTTTTTAAAATAGAGCCTATTTTTCACAGGGGTAATGTTAGGTGTTAGGTATGCAGTATAGAACTGAACTAAAGCCACTGAGTGCTCCTCTATCTCTAAAGGATAATGTAGTATTTTCTTCAACACTGATATGTTATCTGTTAACTTGACTACTTTACTAATTTATTACAACAAAAAAATATATTAAATAAAATAATAATCCAAGAAACATGAAATAGGTAGACTGGGATATTAAAATAAGGATACCAGACAAAACGGTATTGACAAAACGTCATGGAGAATTAATGCATAATAATATTAGATGTTTGATAGTGGGCCCTAGTATTTGTGGAAAAACTACACTTATGATTGATAATTTCATATATTCCCCAGGATGGTTGGACTATGGTACTTTATATGTGTGTTCAAAACGTCTGAACCAATGTAAATATATCGCTTTAAAGGAAGATAAAGAGGAAGCAGCTAAATTAATAATTGAACCAATAGCATACTTTTTCCCTACAAATGAAGAAATGGTTACCTTGAATGAATGTTGTAATCTCTCTGTTGTTGTTTTTGATGATGTCATACTTGAAAATCAGGACAAAGTAAGAGATTTCTTCACTCGTGCTAGACACAAAGAAATTGATTGTTTATATTTAGCTCAGACATACTCAAAAGTGCCTAAACAGCTTATAAGAGACAGTGCCAATTTTCTTTGCATATTCAGACAAGATGATACAAATCTTAAACATATCCATAGCGATTTTGTTGGTGGCCATATCCCATTTGAGAAATTTAGGGAGACTTGTTTAAAATGTTGGGATAAGGAATATGGTTTTTGTTACAATAGACACAACTCGTAAGTTGAATAATGGTAAGTATCGTAATACAATTAAAGACTTTTTAAATCCTTAGATTATTAACGAATTTATCTATTTTTTTAATGGAAACATTTTCATTAAAAACTTACAGATTCTGCTTTTTTTTTTAGTGTATTTATATACCATAACTATTTCAAAAAGCACAACTGTGCTTCGATGTCATCAGGCGTGACATCGAAAGCCTTATGTATAGCGGCACTTTTTAAATTGTGGTATAATTTGATAGTTCCTTTATAATCCTCTGGTTTCATTATTATCTCATTTACTCTTCCACTTCTCATAAAAATATATTGTGTTTGATTATTACCTAGGTAAAATAATTTGTCCATTGAACTGTATTTCCCGACTAAACGAAGAATGTCAATTCTGTTAGACTGATAGTACTCTAATTGAACGCATCATTAGGGGCAAAATGTTTTCCCACATTTCTTAGCCTTTTGGTTTCAAAATCTATATTATCATCTTCTTCCAGGTATGTAAGAAAGGCTTTATCCAAGGAATTTTTATTTTTTGTCCGTGTGGTTATAAATTCACTGAACTGTGGGTGGGAAACAAAATCATTGGGATTGATATTCTCAGTAGTTGTATCATTATCCCGGTGTTCTTTAATTTGATCTTCAATCCAAGAGGTCATCAATTTATTTCCACATATAAACATAATTTAATATTGGAAAATAATTTTTGGAAATTTAAAATGTTGTGAAAAGTGATTTAGCACAATGACACACAATTGTCCTCAAATTACTTGGTAGAAAGTTTAAATTCTGCTATTGTTATAAATAATATTACCCCCGAGATACACAATCGATTCCCGGGGTGGATCTCTACCAAATGAGTCGAAAAAATATTTTTATTGGATTCTTTCCAGTAGCATACACAGTCTGTTCCAGAGTTTATTGAAACATCTAGGTCAACAATCCCGCATTCCTTATCGAGTGGCATGTTAGGTAGCTTATCAACCATAAATACACCTTGAAAATGTTTGATGTTTCATTTTTTAACCATTGTATCAATATCAAAGTTACTGAGTGGAGTTACTTCTTTTTTTTTTTTTTTTTGCATTCTTCACCTCCTTACCTTGTTTTCCCATGACTAAATTATGTCTATTTTGTTCTTCCTATTCCTGGTCTATCTTCTTAGCATTAATTATTGAAGTAGCGATAGATGAGGCACCTCTTGCCAATGCCCCTATAGCTTCCAATGCTACAAAAATCAAAGGTAAAAATACACCCTTGTGAGATAACAAACCGTTTCCAGTCTTCATTGCCTTAAACATTTTCTTAAGTTGTGGAGTCGAGTCTGTGGTAGTCATACTTTTGCCTTCCTTCAATTTCTTGTTTTTGCATTCCAGTTGGTATTTCGTCAGGAAAGAATCAATATTCAAACCCTCCAGCTCCTAGTAAGAATCTTGAAATGCGATGTTTTCTACTTTCATTTATTATAGCTAATATTTTTAAAATTTTATTTTAATTCCCCAGCCCAGATTACATTTTAATATGCATTGCAGATCCAGTAATGCCAGCCCACAAACTCTCATTGAGATCAGCATCTGAGCTTAACAATCTTTTGAATGCCTTCGTTTCCAGTTACTTNCGCCAGCCCACAAACTCTCATTGAGATCAGCATCTGAGCTTAACAATCTTTTGAATGCCTTCGTTTCCAGTTACTTACCAGCTATGTGTCTTTCAGCTAGATCTTTATGGTGATTATAAGCTATATCCTGCTCCATTGAAGCTTTATCTAATGGATTAACAGGTTTATCACCTCNAGATCTTTATGGTGATTATAAGCTATATCCTGCTCCATTGAAGCTTTATCTAATGGATTAACAGGTTTATCACCTCCCTCAAGTCTCTCTTTTAGTCTGATACCAGGGCCTAGGAATTTATAGCCCTGTGCATGCAACTCAAAAGGTAGCCATGTATCATGTCATTGAGTAATCCGTTTCCATGATGCTCCGACTCCCAGAAAAAAGGAGGTATTGTGTTCAACATTCGTATCAGGTATGGAATACCTTTTGGATTATTCACAACAAAGTCACTAAACTTGCTGTTGNTTGTAATCTCTCTGTTGTTGTTTTTGATGATGTCATACTTGAAAATCAGGACAAAGTAAGAGATTTCTTCACTCGTGCTAGACACAAAGAAATTGAGTGTTTATATTTAGCTCAGACATACTCAAAAGTGCCTAAACAGCTTATAAGAGACAGTGCCAATTTTCTTTGCATATTCAGACAAGATGATACAAATCTTAAACATATCCATAGCGATTTTGTTGGTGGCCATATCCCATTTGAGAAATTTAGGGAGACTTGTTCAAAATGTTGGAATAAGGAATATGGTTTTTGTTACAATAGACACAACTCGTAAGTTGAATAATGGTAAGTATCGTAATAAAATTAAAGACTTTTTAAATCCTTAGATTATTAACGAATTTATCTATTTTTTTAATGGAAACATTTTCATTAAAAACTTACAGATTCTGCTTTTTTTTTTAGTGTATTTATATACCATAACTATTTCAAAAAGCACAACTGTGCTTCGATGTCATCAGGCGTGACATCGAAAGCCTTATGTATAGCGGCACTTTTTAAATTGTGGTATAATTTGATAGTTCCTTTATAATCCTCTGGTTTCATTATTATCTCATTTACTCTTCCACTTCTCATAAAAATATATTGTGTTTGATTATTACCTAGGTAAAATAATTTGTCCATTGAACTGTATTTCCCGACTAAACGAAGAATGTCAATTCTGTTAGACTGATAGTACTCTAATTGAACGCATCATTAGGAGCAAAAGGATTTCCCACGTTTCTTAGCCTTTTGGTTTCAAAATCTATATTATTATCTTCTCCAGGTATGTAAGAAAGGCTTTATCCAAGGAATTTTTATTTTTTGTCCGTGTGGTTATAAATTCACTGAACTGTGGGTGGGAAACGAAATCATTGTGATTGATATTCTCAGTAGTTGTATCATTATCCCGGTGTTCTTTAATTTGATCTTCAATCCAAGAGGTCATCAATTTATTTCCACATATAAACATAATTTATTATTGGAAAATAATTTTTGGAAATTTAAAATGTTGTGAAAAGTGATTTAGCACAATGACACACAATTGTCCTCAAATTACTTGGTAGAAAGTTTAAATTCTGCTATCGTTATAAATAATATTACCCCCGAGATACGCAATCGATTCCCGGGGTGGATCTCTACCAAATGAGTCGAAAAAATATTTTTATTGGATTCTTTCCAGTAGCATACACAGTCTGTTCCAGAGTTTATTGAAACATCTAGGTCAACAATCCCACATTCCTTATCGAGTGGCATGTTAGGTAGCTTATCAACCATAAATACACCTCGAAAATTTTTGATGTTTAATTTTTTAACCATTGTATCAATATCAAAGTTACTGAGTGGAGTTACTTCTTTTTTTTTTTTTTTTTGCATTCTTCACCCCCTTTCCATGTTTTCCCATGACTAAATTATGTCTATTTTGTTCTTCCAATTCCTGGTCTATCTTCTTAGCATTAATTATTGAAGTAGCGATAGATGAGGCACCTCTTGCCAATGCCCCTATAGCTTCCAATGCTACAAAAATCAAAGGTAAAAATACACCCTTGTGAGATAACAAACCGTTTCCAGTCTTCATTGCCTTAAACATTTTCTTAAGTTGTGGAGTCGAGTCTGTGGTAGTCATACTTTTGCCTTCCTTCAATTTCTGGTTTTTGCATTCCAGTTGGTATTTCGTCAGGAAAGAATCAATATTCAAACCCTCCAGCTCCTAGTAAGAAACTTGAAATGCGATGTTTTCTACTTTCATTTATTATAGCTAATATTTTTAAAATTTTATTTTAATTCCCCAGCCCAGCTTACATTTTAATATGCATTGCAGATCCAGTAACGCCAGCCCACAAACTCTCATTGAGATCAGCATCTGAGCTTAACAATCTTTTGAATGCCTTCGTTTCCAGTTCCTTACCAGCTATGTGTCTTTCAGCTAGATCTTTATGGTGATTATAAGCTATATCCTGCTCCATTGAAGCTTTATCTAATGGATTAACAGGTTTATCACCTCACTCAAGTCTCTCTTTTAGTCTGATACCAGGGCCTAGGAATTTATAACCCTGTGCATGCAACTCAAAAGGTACCGTTTATCATGTCATTGAGTAATCCTTTTCCATGATGCTCCGACTCCCAGAAAAAAGGAGGTATTGTGTTCAACATTCGTATCAGGTATGGAATACCTTTTGGATTATTCACAACAAAGTCACTACACTTGCTGTTGAGCATATCCATTATTCCGACCTTCTCATTGNGGATTATTCACAACAAAGTCACTACACTTGCTGTTGAGCATATCCATTATTCCGACCTTCTCATTGTAATAGTTATAATTTCCAGCATTCTCTTCGCCATAAATAAAGAGAAGCCTATCAATGAGCTTCCTAACATCATCCATTCATATGTANCATTTCCAGCATTCTCTTCGCCATAAATAAAGAGAAGCCTATCAATGAGCTTCCTAACATCATCCATTCATATGTATTCTTTGGGATAGCCTGTATATGTCTTTATACCTGTTCCTGTACGAGGAGAGTTGCGGTTTTTCTTTATCATATCGTACACTGGCCTTACGATAGTTTTCCATTTATCGCCCTTGCCTGATTTTGGTATTCCTGAGTTGGGGTCATTCTTTTGAAAAACTGCATTTGAATCTGTTACGATATGACTGTAGTTTTCATTGTCATTTGCAGTATAGTCACTTTCTGATACATCCTTACGAGTTAGCAATTTCAGCAAACCATCAGTTACAATGTATGTTCAATCTTTTACAGTAAGTCGGTCATTGTTGAATATTACTTCGCTATCGCCAATATGCCTTTGCTTCCACCAGGCCTTAGTCCAAAAACATGGTAATCGCAGTTATTTAAGAATTCAGTCACTTTCTCCCCAATAAATGTTGTTTTATAGTTAGTTAACGGTACAATATCGTTTTTCAAACGCTCCAACATCTCAACACCATCGCCATAGCGTTCAACGCCATCGTCACCGGTGTCTGCTTTACCAAACAGTTTCCTCTCAAATGAAGTTTCCGTAGGCGTTCGTGGGTAGTCCAAATTCTTTACAGCAAATGGAACAAGTTCATTTATAAGGTTCTTATTCTCGTTTGTTATGTTCTCAACTTTTTGTCCCAAGTCCTTTATCGCATACATCAAAGGTTGCTCCTGTCTTTTATTTTTATCATACTCGTCTTTATGTAGTGTCTGGAAGACCTTAAACTTTTCAATTTCTGGTTTTCTTCTCTCAATATTAATTTTAGCTTGTTTTTCGGTAATCATTTGTTATATATATATTTAAAGTGAATATTGATAACTTAAATGTGTACTGTCTCAAGTGTAGGAAGCATACACAAAGTGATAAGGTTTCATATGAACTTACAATAATGCAAGAATTAAATGTGTTTGTAGATGTTGTGGTACCAATAAGTCAATGTTCACTGGTCGGAGTATAAAAGACGATATTGCAAATGAAATCCATAAACCAATGCGAAAACATTTCCCCAGGAGGGCTGTTCTAACTTTCGGCATTGACGATCTCTGGCAGGCTGACATGGTTGAGATGGACTCAGGGTCATTAAAAGGAATACAAAGACTTAACAAGGGGTTTAAGTATATGCTGACAGTGATTGATGTTTTTTTCCAAGTATGCATGGACAATACCTGTCAAAGATAAAACAGGTGAAAATGTTACTTTAGCATTTAAAACTATTTTGAATGACCACAGTCCTATGCATTTACAAAGAGACGAAGGGAAAGAATTTTACAATAAATCATTTAAGACGTTAATGGTCAATAACAACATAACACACTATTNGAATTACCACAGTCCTATGCATTTACAAAGAGACGAAGGGAAAGACTTTTACAATAAATCATTTAAGACATTAATGGTCAATAACAACATAACACACTATTTAACATAGAGTGGAAAGAAAGCCAGTGTTGTAGAAAGATTTAATAGAACATTAAAGGAGAAAATGTGGAAGATATTTACTATGCAGGGAAGCTATAAATGGGTCGATATATTGCCTAAATTAATAAGTGAATACAATAACACTGTTCACAGCACAATCAGGATGAAACCTGCCACTGTAAGCGCAAAGAATGAAAGGTCTATTCTAATCGACATGTATGGTGGAGAAAGAAAAATGGCTAAAAGAAGGCCTGTTTGGAAAGGGGTATGCACCAAACTGGTCCACTGAAGTATTTAAGGTATGTGATGTATTTTACACGCACCCCATAACATACAGAGTAAAAGATTTGAAAAGGGAGTCCATCAATGGTATATTTTATGAACCATAGCTGCTTAAGACCCAGTATGATCAAGACTACTTAGTAGAGAAAGTTTTACAAAGGAAAGGCAAATATTTTAAGGCAAATGGATATAATGAACTTGTTTGTCCATTAAGATATTTGTTTGGGTTTATGAGCGGATTGTAATGAAATATTCTGGAAAGGTGGGTACAAGATTACATTCATTCGAAATTCTGATGATGACGTTTCTATTTAGAGAAGGCCTAAAACACAAGCAAATGGATCTCCTGATATTATTCCATATTCTGGTAAAATTGTAATTGAGAAAACGGAAATGCTGTGGCCAACTGTTGAATACGAACCTAATTATGGAGACGATATTAAAGCAAAACTATACAAATTACACAAAATTCCCATAGGTTTCAATTATTGGCAATGTCTTGAAAAACCTGTACCTACTGGTGAAAACTCATTCCAGTTTGATATAAAGTATCAGTTCAATTCCAGCCAATTCGATAAGCCTGACTTTGTCATTGTTGGCTTTCAGCTAAACAGAAAAGAAAATGCTGATCAAGACAAACATGGTTCAATTTTTGACCATTGTAATGTTAAAAATATTTATATTAAGGATGAAGGGAATGAAGTGTTCCCTAAAGAGAATTGGAACCTGGATATCGAGGATAACATTTTCGATAAGATGTACATTGCCTACAATGATTTTAGAAATTCAAAGACCAAGCTTGATACTTCTTACCGTAACAATGAATTATATTATAACACTGATGCTTTTGTTTCTAGGAGACCATTGTATATTATTGATTGTTCTTACAGAAAAACCTCTATTGTAAAGGATCGAACTAATCTGAAACTTACAGTAGATTTTAATAAGCCAATCGAAGCTACAACTATTTGCAATGTGGTGCTAATAAGCCAAAGAAACCTAATTTATGATGTTAAAAGTGAAAGAATCACTGAAGCTAACTAGTGCGCAAACATGTATGGTTATTAGTTTTTAATGGGTCATTTCCCATTTAAAACATTTATTTTAAAGATTCTATAATTAAAAACAAAATATGAATGGCATACATGAATACAGCATCAGTCCATTCAGTGTGATAAACATTATTAAAGGTGGTGATCGCATATATATTTCATAGTCTCACTCCTTTTCAATTTTGTAGTGACCTCATGGTAGTGTATTAATACCATCTTTAAGAATAAATATTTTGTCATCTTCGGAACTAAATGCTTTTTTTCTCAACTCTATTGTAAACAGTTCATGTTTATTAGATCTTATGAAATTCATACTTTTATACACCACTTCTTTTCCAAACAAGAACTTTTTGTAGTCATAAAAACTTATCTCATTCCTGACTACAGTATTTTTCACACCCTTTGCTCTTTTCTTTACATCACCTTCCACATTTAAGGCATACATTTTGGCTCTTAAACCAATAAATTCTTCCATTATTTTCCCATTACATTCATCTTTCATTTTGCCTATAATTTTCTTATTTATTTGTGGCATGTTATATCTATTATTTTTTGGATAATCACTTTTATCAAAATGATCGATCATTTCTTTCATGTCACTGTAAAAGTTTGGTGTTTTTATACTATATATATGTATGAGTCAGTATCTTGATAGTACAGTTCAATATTTTCCCCATACTTTGGGTTCATCACATTATAGTGAAAATTGTACATTAAGGTTTTTGACAAGTCAAGTATACTCATTCCAACATAACTGGGCTTGTTAAAGCACAGCTTTGTTTTATTCATGTGAACTGCAGCCAAAGAGTCAGTAAATATTGTTATATCTTTAAAAATTTGGTTTAGCCACTAATTTATTCACTTGCTTTCTGCTTGTGCACAACCGTATATCCACTATGTTTCTAATTNATGTTATATCTATTATTTTTTGGATAATCACTTTTATCAAAATGATCGATCATTTCTTTCATGTCACTGTAGAAGTTTGGTGTTTTTATACTATATATGTATGAGTCAGTGTCTTGATAGCACAGTTCAATATTTTCCCCATACTTTGGNGTTATATCTATTATTTTTTGGATAATCACTTGTATCAAAATGATCGATCATTTCTTTCATGTCACTGTAGAAGTCTGGTGTTTTTATACAATATATGTATGAGTCAGTATCTTGATAGCACAGTTCAATATTTTCCCCATACTTTGGGTTCATCACATTATAGTGAAAATCGTACATTAAGGTTTTTGACAAGTCAAGTATACTCATTCCAACATAACTGGGCTTGTTAAAGCACAGCTTTGTTTTATTCATGTGAACTGCAGCCAAAGAGTCAGTAAATATTGTTATATCTTAGAAAATTTGGTTTAGCCACTAATTTATTCACTTGCTTTCTGCTTGTGCACAACCGTATATCCACTATGTTTCTAATTTTCTCCTTTGTTTTGCCGAATACAGAGTTGTTCATTAGTTTATAGAAGTCCCTTTCAAAATCATTAAATGCCTTCGTTCACATATTTGTGTTTAGATCAATATAGGACTTGAGCCAGTCTGATTGGTCAAACTCCAGATCTCTATGGATCTTCTTCAACTTCATTCCATGGGACAGATATTGCTTAAGATTTACGTAGTGCAGTAAATATTTTCATTTGTCATATAGGGTAGTTAATAATTCTGGAATTTTCGAGCCTTCGGGTATTCTATTCTCTGGAGCCAGTGGTAGATCTTTGCGGAGGTTGTGTAGTTCATGTGGATACTCCAAATCAACATCCAATATATTGCCTTTTCTGGCATCATCTCGAATTTTTGTTACATAAATTTTTGTATTTCTCCACTTAAACCCACTGTAAGGTAAATACTGACTCATAGCCCATCCATATAAGTTATTGGCATCCAGGTATGCCAGAAAAGAGGCTTCAACTTTGGCATCATAATCATTCGTGTATTTATTATTTGCTTTGGCATACCTCTTGCAACATTGTGATATTCCACCACGAATGCCTTTTTCAATCATCAAAATCATGTTGTAATCCGTTAGTAGTTGTAGTTCTGTTTTAGTATGTTTGAGCATTGCATCCCACGCTAGCCCTGGTGCTGTGAAATACCATGCAGGATCCAGTTTATATGTCTTGAGACATACATCTCTAAAGTTTTCTATGATATCACTCAATATCAAAACATCTGTCTTGTTATACAACTGAGTATACTCTCCTAAGGATTTTATGTTGAAATTTTTCCACACCTTTATTGCAAACTCGTAGGCTTCATCTGTAATATCACATTTGTTGAGTTTGTTGTAAAATGCATTCTTATTAGGTAGTGATGTCTCACAAAACTTTTCAACACTATCCATGTAGTCATATGGATAAACGCCCTTCCTTATAACAAGATCTAGAAGTTCATTGGAAAAATGCTTACTCGTTTCGCGGAATTGACTTCTGGAAAGATTGCTAGAGAGTTTAATTATGCTGCTGGCCATAAATTTTAATTAGTCAATAAATCTTATATTTATGGNAAATTGACTTCTGGAAAGATTGCTAGAGAGTTTATCGATGCTGCTGGCCATAAATTTTAATGAGTCAATAAATCTTATATTTATGCCCTCACATACATGTTTAGTGAAAGAAATATATTTTTCCTCGTTGTTGGGAATTAGGTCAATTTATTTTCATCGATGCCCAGCTCCTTTACAAATAAATGTGTGTCATATCCAGATAGATTTTGTGTAAACAAAGGAACAAAACATGGATATATATAGGATAAGTTACAATCTTTGTGCGCGGCTCCTCTAAATGTACCTGTAAGGTGGTCATGGTCTCTCACAGAGTCTCCATCCAAAGTCTTTTCACATATATGGCAGTGGGTGGCTGTATCATAACCAATCTGTTCTTTCTTGGTAAAATAAATCATTGGTTTTTCATTTTTGCAGATATCTCCTATTGCCTTTGCTACCTCCATTAACATCTTGACGAATACCCTAGATGCATCAGATCCTTCATAAGTTACTGGTGCCTTATAGTATTCATGTTCATATTTTATATAGTAACTGAAACTAATAGACTCGTGTTTTTGGTACTGCTTCGTATAGGAGTCGTCGGGATTTGGTTGGAGAGTTTAGATTTTCGTTAACAAACACTAAAAATCTGCATATATGACAAAAAGGACTCTCAAATAATGATTTTTGTTATTGAGTGTTAGTATGTTATTTCCTTTATGAGGAATNTTCTTGAATCTTAGTATGTTATTTCCTTTATGTGGAAGTTCGACTCTAATTCCATCATGATCTCGGCAGTCTTCTTCGTGAGCATTTAGCTTGCTTTCAGAGTAGAAGTGTTGCAAGTATCTGTCACTTATGTATATTTTATGACCATGCCTTGTCACCTGTGATGCAATAAGTCTCGAAAGACTTTTTATCCAGCAGTAGTGGTCATTCTTTTCATCTTTAATATAGAGCAGATTAATATGCTTATCCACCTTATTTTTTGTTATTTTTAATGGATAGATTATATATTCCTTATTGTCCTTGTTTTCTTTTTCTTCATATCCATATAAATTAATTGATAACCAGCTTCTTTTCTCAAAGGTTGGTATGTTATCCAATTTCATAGGAAATTCCAGACCCTTAAGTGCTTCGTCAAACTCATGTTCATGATCCAAATACTTGTTCACTCTTTGAGGATCCTTTTGTGTTCGATGTAGTGCGCATACAATAGACTACAAAAAACATTTTTGATCATTGTTCTAAACATTAATTGCTGCTTGCTTACCTATGATTTTTTCTGGAAGATCAACATAATAGCTACCCTTAAATAGAACATATTTATTTATTCGCACCTCTAGTTTGAATATCCTACTGAGCACCCACTGAGAGCCCTTGGCTTCAAATGCACCCATCTCAGCTATAATTTTTAATATGCTATAGGTGTAATATTTTTTTCTAGATCAGTTGATTTCAGTATAATTTAGTTCTTGGTTTTAAAAGAGTTTTCTACACATTCGATATTGTCACCAGTTCCTCTTTTGTACTCAGCGAAAAACTTCATGTTCACTTTGAGGTCCATTAATTTTAAATGTTTATTAATTATGCAGATGACAGTAACTTTTATATCGTTTAGGAAATGATTTGGGTCTTTGTAAGCATTCACATTCTTTACAGCATAAGTCTTGATCCTACTTTGAAATGCATTTTCAATTTCTTCAACACTGAATCTGAGTGTGTATTTGTGTACTTTGTTCCTCAAGTGACTTTTTATGAGAGATTGTTTGTAGTTATGTCCACAAGCCTCACAATTAACTTGCTTATCTTTTCCTTTGTGTAATCTACTTCGCTGATGACTTTTTATTAGAGATGGTTTGTAGTAGTGGTTTCAAGTTTCACAATTGACAAATGGTTGTTTCGGTTTCTCCTTCCTACTTTTCACAAAAACATCACGCTTAAATTTATATTCGTTCCAAACATAACAATTTACATTAGCCTTTTTCATTGCCATAGTCGTCTTCGTATATTTAGGTATCAATCTTTTTCATTTGAATTCATATTCATGTATTATACTTTTTTTTAAGTGCTCATAAACACAAAAAAAAATTGAATCAAATATTGTATTTAGATAAAGATGCTTTTTTTTTTGTGCTCAGACATAAAAAACCGAACACAATTTGTGACGCAACTTTTTTGCTCAGCTCGGATCGGCATTTCCATCAAAATCATTTAGTGACGAAGTCAACTTTCTTTTAGTGACGAAATCAATTTTAATTTAGTGACGAAACGATTTTGCATTTAGTGATTAAATAAATTTTCATTTAGTACGAAATCAATTTCCATTTAGTGACGAAATCAATTTCAAAAAGTAATTTACAGCCCCAGGGGGTACCTTCTGATTTAGTGACTTTTTCGCTGTGCTGGTGTCGGCATTTTATATCTACTGAAGTCGCATGAGGATATATAATAAATTTGAGTGTTTCCGATAACTCTTTGAACTGAGAAAACCTCGACGAAAATTCTTCGATTGCAGAATTTATTACCGAAGAAAACTCTTCAGTGACTCTTGCTTGATCTGGTTTTTCGTGTAAATCCAAATCACCGGCCAATTTTTTAAATTTTGGGAAATGCTTGTAGTCTTTGGAAACAATATCTCTACTGAAAACTTGCAGTTTAGCCTCAAAACAGCGAATTAGATCTATCAAAATGATAACAGTTTTATTTGCGCCTTGAAGCTTTACGTTTAAATCATTGAAATGCTGGCGAGTGTCCGTAACAACATCAATTTTGCAAACCACGCAACATCCATCAATTGTGGATATTATTCAATCTTTCCCTCATTTTGTAAAAAAACAGTCTGATTTCTTCCAAACAATTAACAAATCCCTGAAGTACGTTGCCGCCGCTCAACCAGCGAACATTGTTATACACTGAGGTGACAAAAGTCATGGGATAGAAATATGCAAAATGTATAAATGGGCAGTGCATTGGTTGGGATTTCATTTGTAGTCAAGTGATTCATGTGAAAATGTTTCTGACGTGATTATGGTCGCACGACGGGAATTAACAGACTTTGAACGCGGAATGGTAGTTGGAGCTAGACGCATGGGACAATCCATTTCGGAAATGGTTAGGGAATTCCACATTTCGAGATCCACAGTGTCAAGAGAGTGCCGAGAATACCTAATTTCAGGCATAACCTCCCACCATGGACAACGAAATGTGGTTGACCGCCTGCACTGAATGACCGAGACCAACGAATGGTCAGTGTTAACAGACAAGCAACACTGAGTGAAATAACCGCAGGAATCAATATAGGACGTACGACGGACGTATCCGTTAGGACAGTGTGGCAAACTTTGGCTGTACTGGGCTATTCCAGCCGAAGACCGATTCGAGTGCCTTTACTAACAGCACGACATCGTCTGCAGTGCCTCTCCTGTACTCGTGACCATATCGTCTGGACCCTAGACGACTGGAAAACCGTGGCTTGGTCAGATGAGTCCTAATGTCAGTTGTTAAGAGCTGATGGTAGGGTTCGAGTGTGGCGCAGACCCCACGAATCCATGGACCCAAGTTGTCAACAAGGAACTGTGCAAGCTGGTGGTGGCTCCATAATGGTGTGGGCTGTTTTCACATGGAATGGACGGGCTTTTCTGGTCCAACTGAACCGATCATTGACTGGAAACGGTTATGTTCAGCTACTTGGAGACCACTTGCAGCCATTCATGGACTTCATGTACCCAAACAACGATGGAATTTTTATGGATGTAAATGCGCCATGTCACCGGGTCACAACTGTTCGCGATTGGTTTGAAGAACATTCTGGACAATTCCAGCGAATGATTTGGTCACCAAGATCGCCCGACATGAATCCCATCGAACATTTATGGGACATAATCGGGAAGTCAGTTCGTACACAAACTCCTGCACTGGCAACACTTTCACAATTATGGACGTTTATAGAGGTAGCATGGCTCAATATTTCTTCCGGGTACTTCCAACGACTTGTTGAGACCATGCCACGTCGAATTGCTGCACTTCGCCGGGAAAAAGGAGTTCCGACACGATATTAGGAGGTATCCCATGACTTTTGTCGCCTCAGTGTACATCAGTAAGCCATTGTACACCGAGTTGACTTCATCCAACAAAGCGTCAAACTTTCGTTTATTTAAAGCCTGCGACGATATGAGGTTCACTATTTTTGGTGACTACGGCCATTTTATTATCAAGGGAGGCGAAACCAACCTTTGCAAACAAGGCTTGTTGATGTATGATGCAGTGGAATTCAAGAATCGAATGTCCTATGTATGTTTGAAATAAACTGATGAAACCATTTTTTTTTTTTTGCCCACCATACTGGCAGCAGCATCTGTCGTTATCGAAACAATTTTGCTTAAATCAATTTATTTCTCAATAAGTGAATTTCTAAGAGCGGCACAAATGTCTGTGCANAGATCGCCCGACATGAATCCCATCGAACATTTATGGGACATAATCGAGAAGTCAGTTCGTACACAAACTCCTGCACTGGCAACACTTTCACAATTATGGACGTTTATAGAGGCAGCATGGCTCAATATTTCTTCCGGGTACTTCCAACGACTTGTTGAGACCATGCCACGTCGAATTGCTGCACTTCGCCGGGAAAAAGGAGTTCCGACACGATATTAGGAGGTATCCCATGACTTTTGTCGCCTCAGTGTATATCAGTAAGCCATTGTACACCGAGTTGACTTCATCCAACAAAGCGTCAAACTTTCGTTTATTTAAAGTCTGCGACGATATGAGGTTCACTATTTTTGGTGACTACGGCCATTTTATTATCAAGGGAGGCGAAACCAACCTTTGCAAACAAGGCTTGTTGATGTATGATGCAGTGGAATTCAAGAATCGAATGTCCTATGTATGTTTGAAATAAACTGATGAAACCATTTTTTTTTTGCCCACCATACTGGCAGCAGCATCTGTCGCTATCGAAACAATTTTGCTTAAATCAATTTATTTCTCAATAAGTGAATTTCTAAGAGCGGCACAAATGTCTGTGCACTTAGTAGTTGTTGGCAACGATGTTATCTCAATTAATTCTTCCTTGTCGTCGTTTACTACATAATATCGAGCATAAATAGCTAAACGAGCATATTTAGTTACATCGGTACTTTCGTCAAGGCATAGCGATCTAAAGGGAGAGGACTTGATGTCATTTCTTAGTTGCTCTTTTATATTTTCCGCCAGTTTTAGGATTCTGTCTTTTACTGTATTTCTATATAAAGGAGTATATTTGATGCGCTGAATTATTTATTTCCAAAAACCTTTATTTCCAAAATCTTGAAAAAGTTATGGGGCGCATGCTAACGAGGCTTCCTTCAAAAATTCTCCCTCGCCAAAAGGTTTACCATGCCGGGCAATGACATTTGCAGCCTAGACACTTGCGGCACTGGTATGACAATCCTTGCTAACATATTTAACCATAGATGTCGACTGTTTATTTCTCTCTTCAATTGCACTTGCAATGAATTCTTTATGCTCTGGTTCGCTTTTTTTGACAAAGAGATTTATGATTTGTTTCGTAATGCCGTTTTACAGACGATTTTCTACATACTACTGTCCCAGAACATAAAACACACGCAGCTTTATCGCCCTTATTAATCATGCCATATTTCTCAGTCCACCAAGTTTGAAATTTTCTATTACACTTATGTTGCACTTTTTTTTTTGTTTTTTTTTTTTTTTTTTGCCAAAATAGCCATGTTGAATAATACTTGTAGTTGTAATTATAACTGAAATGTTAGCGAAATCAGTTGAAATTTAAAAATATGTGAAGTTGCAGTCGACGACGTAAGTGTCCACAGAACAAAAACAAGCAAGTGAATAGTTAGCTTTCCGCCCCTCTCGCCACCGCCTGCTCCCACTCGCTGCTATTTGTTCAGAAATTCGAGCGAAATCTATCTCTCTCTTTTTCTATCCCGCGCAATCTGTTGCATTTACGCGGCACCAATAACCCGTTCAGGATGGACGTTGTTACTTTGACCTGAAATGTAGACGAAAAATAAAATTATTTATATTAGGTACCTAAATTCTTTAATTAATGCCGTGCCCAAATAATTTCGTCGCTTGCCATCAATAGCATGAATGACATTGGTTCGCCAGCCCTGCTCTACAACATCCGGACCTTCGTACAGCGTCAGTCGGTCGATGTCAACAACCTTAGACATTTCGTACAGGAGGTCTCAATGACATATGTGGATGGAGGTATCGTTTACTCGCTTCAAAATTTCGTTAGAGTCTTCCCAACATCTTTGTCACTGAGAAGTATTGCCATCAAGGTGTTTGTTTTCATACAGCCACGCTAGCCACCCTTCCCTGAATACATCGCTTGCAACGCTCGAGAGTATCCGAAAACACATTTTACCCATTTTCACCTTCTTAGCGGCTAAATTTTAAAGCTATGAAAATACTATATAGTTATTTGTATATTCTCAATTTTGAAACGAAGAGCACAGCGATATCTCTTCGGATTAATGAGATATTAATGAGTCCTCGAAAATATATTTTACCTCTTTTCGCCCTCTTGGGGGAATTTCAAGGCATTATTTCTTCGCTAATTTTTCATACTTTTGCATCCAGCGGTTTGAACTGTACGCTGATAAGCGAATCGGTCCGTTTTTAACCTTCATTTAAAATNCGCGCAATCTGTTGCATTTACGCGGCACCAATAACCCGTTCAGGATGGACGTTGTTACTTTGACCTGAAATGTAGAAGAAAAATAAAATTATTTAGATTAGGTACCTAAATTCTTTAATTAATGCCGTGCCCAAATAATTTCGTCGCTTGCCATCAATGGCATGAATGCCATTGGTTCGCCAGCCCTGCTCTACAACATCCGGACCTTCGTACAGCGTCAGTCGGTCGATGTCAACAACCTTAGACATTTCGTACAGGAGGTCTCAATGACATATGTGGATGGAGGTATCGTTTACTCGCTTCAAAATTTCGTTAGAGTCTTCCCAACATCCTTGTCACTGAGAAATATTACCATCAAGGTGTTTGTTTTCATACAGCCACGCTAGCCACCCTTCCCTGAATACATCGCTTGCAACGCTCGGGAGTATCCGAAAACACATTTTACCCTTTTTCACCTTCTTAGCGGCTAAATTTTAAAGCTATGAAAATACTGTATAGTTATTTGTATATTCTCAATTTTGAAACGAAGAGCACAGCGATATCTCTTCGGATTAATGAGATATTAATGAGTACTCGAAAATATATTTTACCTCTTTTCGCCCTCTTGGGGGAATTTCGAGGCATTATTTCTTCGCTAATTTCTCATACTTTTGCATCCAGCGGTTTGAACTGTACGCTGATAAGCGAATCGGTCCGTTTTTAACCTTCATTTAAAATATAGAAATTTACACATATTTATTTTATGAAACATGCATATTTCTTTAGGTAAATCCATGTTTATAATTAACTTAAATTGTCGTACATACTTGTTAAAATTCAGCATTTATATTCCACATCTCACAGTAACGTGTCGTATATGTGTTATAATTAACTTACAGTCTTACTAATATAATCTNAATTGTCGTACATACTTGTTAAAATTCAGCATTTATATTCCACATCTCACAGTAACGTGTCGTATATGTGTTATAATAACTTACAGTCTTACTAATATAATCTTAGCCAATAAAGTTCCCAACGAACTGTTTGTATGAACACAATTTTTACTGTGGGTTTTACTCCTGCACCACCTTGCTCGTTGACGCTTTTTACTATCCGTATTTATAATCGCAGATAATTCTTGTTGCTTCCACTCCTCCATTTGTACTTCACTCGTTATATATATTGATAAGCATAATAGTTTATACCACTTTTCATTCCGCACTCAGGGTATTTTTTTCTATCCATGATTTAAAAACTCTACAGATACTCTGCTTTGTTACAGCATAAAACACACTGACGTACACATTAAGTATTCCTATGCAGACCCCTAAACTAATGTATTTTTGCAAATTTCTTTAAACTGTTCGTTATTAATATTCTTTCTAAGTGACGGTAGGTTGAACTGAAGGCAACTTCAGCAATATTAATAATCCTAGACCATAAAAAAAATGCGTAGCTCTTTATAGTTGAATTACATTTAAACTTTTAACTATATTCCAATTATATTAATAATTTTTTTGCGAAGCACGTAATCTATTTGGTATTATATTTTCCAAACATTTAGTTTTTAAGTACAAGGCATTCTTTGACAAGAATACATATAAATTATTCATACGGCGGTTAGACTTCAAAAGTTACATGTGCCTGTGTCTTACAAAAGATTCAAACCGAGAAACGTGTAATCCATGCGCTAGTATCAGCTAATTTCGTTACGGAAGCCAGCTGTTTACATTTGTTGATAATTTCAGTATACAGTTTTTATAGTCATCCCTTACGTCCCTTTCTTGGTTTTTTGCAACCTTTTGTAATATGGAAGAAAATGAGAAACATTAAAAGCAGTAATATCCACAATGACGTGCATTGGTCGCGAGAACAGCCTTCCAAAACCAGACCAGCATTTGATTACAGACCGAAGGTGTCGTATGAAGCCACCGACAGCTAAACACGAGATTTTCGTTATCGCGAAGTGATGGTCTCTGGCCTACAGCAGCACACTGCGTTTATTGCTACAAGAGTCCGGTCACACAAAGGACAACATGATGGAGCTCGCATCGGCCGTAACTCTAGACGAGATTCCAAGTTTTGGACCCTGACAAGTCATGTAAATAAGTGCGTTTTAGGGTAAATACGAGTTACATTAGTGTGTGAGTATACTTACCCTTCCACTGCCAGAACAACTTCTACTGAAATAGTGAAAATGAAACTAAATCAGTGAAAACCAGTAAAAATGGCTCCNCTTCCACTGCCAGAACAACTTCTACTGAAATAGTGAAAATGAAACTAAATCAGTGAAAACCAGTAAAAATGGCTCCCTCCACTTAGAATTAGTAGCAACTTACTGATTATTACGATGGCTAAATTTAACTTATTTACTTTGCGGCGTTGTAAAATGACGCATATATGTAAACAGGTTGCACAATACGCATTTATTACCGAAGTGTGAAGCATTTTTACGTTGTGAAACGATTGCTATTCGTTTGCAACTGTAATATTTTACTCAACTTAAAGTGGAATAACAGAGTAATGAGAAAATTGGGAGACTTGCGAACGTGTGGTATAGTATACGTTTTGGGGGGAAGTACAATCGCACCCACTTTCAAAATTAATTATGAATAATAAATAAATTTGGTTAATGCATACAGATATTGCTCATGTAGTTTGTGTACAAAATTATTAAATTCTTCATATCAACCACGAGAGAACTATAAAAATTAAAAGCCCGTCTTATGTCGTATCTCCAGACATGACAGTGAATATCACGCCGTGACACAGATTACTCGTCCATTCGAATTATTTACCAATCTACAAAAGACTATTAACTGACTTTGAGCTTCTATTATTACACTCAGTAATATCACTAATGAGGATTTAGAGTGAAATAATCCATTTTATAGTAATAATCCTTCCAAACAACACTACAGCTTTTCACAAATATTCATTTAATATTTTCCATTACATTTTTAGCATGACAGTACGTACAACAATTCTAAAAGAGCTCGGTAAGTTTTTTAAAAATGTATTCCTATACCTGCTTCTATAACAGTAGTAATCAGGAAATATATTTAATCTTGTATTTTTTACAAACAGAAAAGGAAAATAATAAATGAAACTCTTGTATATATACATCTCAAATAATGCCGTTTGCCCTATAGTGCAAACTCTTTAAAACCGTAACTGAATTTTTTTTAATATAAAGAATTGAGAAATGCGAGATTACATCTGCTACTGGCTGTTAATCGTTAACCCCATTCCACATCCACCTTTTTTTTTTTAACACGGGCAATCATTTTTTTTTTCCTCTGATGCAGGCACGAAAGGTTAACCGCCGACCTCATGAATTTTTACCCCCGACAAGTGGACTAGAGGAGGAAGGAAGGGGAAGACCAATAAGCCAGCTCCAAGGTAAAGACTGCAGTTGCCTAGCGGGCGTGACGCGTGTTGGTCGCTTTTCCTCCATCCGCTCGTCCAATAAACGAGTTGCAGCAAATTGTAACTAATGAAGAGCGAGCACTGTTATTCTGCCTCCCTCCATTCTGGCGCTACTGCACTCGAACTGCGTGCCGTTCAAGCACTTTCAGTTAGGACTTGTCCAATGTTATTTCTGTTAAAAAAAAAGTCATTAACTGTTGTGGCCAGTACCTTCTGCGTAAAAGTTGTAAATAAAACAGCATTTTTTTTCAATCAAGCCGTTAATGGATCTCACTTTATATTAACTACCAAGTACATACGTCAGTAATGAACTATTTTTAAATGCTCTGCCACATATCTCTTTAAAAATAAGAGAAGTTCAATATAATCACCAGCACATACAAGTACACAAATATATATATTGGTTACTTAACTGCATTACTGCTACGTTGAATTCTAAACAGATATTTTCCGTATGCTAGAGAGAAAAGTTTTCGCGTGCCTGTGAGCTCGCAATGTAATTTAGCGATTGACGTGGGACGGTTCAAGAAATTTTATCCAGTAACTGTGATTCGTGAAAATGGGCAGAATTTATCTCATTTTACTAACACCGGTAACAGTTGCATATTATAATACGTCTTTTTGTGAGTAAGTTTTTGAATAAGCGTATATTTGTTCATGTTAATGACCATCTTCTGAAATTCACAATGTGTCTGCTTAATTATGATATTTTTACTTTTGTAGAGTTACTACTATCACTTTTTTTTCTAGTTATATAAGTCATGTTTTTTTTTCTGATAAAGAAATGTTATGTAACCGTTTATAAATGTATTTACTATAGTCGCGCCGGCCTAAGAACGNCGAACTGCGTGCCGTTCAAGCACTTTCAGTTAGGACTTGTCCAATGTTATTTCTGTTAAAAAAAAAGTCATTAACTCTTGTGGCCAGTACCTTCTGCGTAAAAGTTGTAAATAAAACAGCTTTTTTTTTTCAATCAAACCGTTAATGGATCTCACTTTATATTAACTACCAAGTACATACGTCAGTAATGAACTATTTTTAAATGCTCTGCCACATATCTCTTTAAAAATAAGAGAAGTTCAATATAATCACCAGCACATACAAGTACACAAATATATATCTTGGTTACTTAACTGCATTACTGCTACGTTGAATTCTAAACAGATATTTTCCGTACNATTGGTTACTTAACTGCATTACTGCTACGTTGAATTCTAAACAGATATTTTCCGTATGCTAGAGAGAAAAGTTTTCGCGTGCCTGTGAGCTCGCAATGTAATTTAGCGATTGACGTGGGACGGTTCAAGAAATTTTATCCAGTAACTGTGATTCGTGAAAATGGGCAGAATTTATCTCATTTTACTAACACCGGTAACAGTTGCATATTATAATACGTCTTTTTGTGAGTAAGTTTTTGAATAAGCGTATATTTGTTCATGTTAATGACCATCTTCTGAAATTCACAATGCGTCTGCTTAATTATGATATTTTTACTTTTGTAGAGTTACTACTATCACTTTTTTTTCGAGTTATATAAGTCATGTTTTTTTTTTTCTGATAAAGAAATGTTATGTAACCGTTTATAAATGTATTTACTATAGTCGCGCCGGCCTAAGAACGNTTTTTTTTTTCTGATAAAGAAATGTTATGTAACCGTTTATAAATGTATTTACTATAGTCGCGCCGGCCTAAGAACGGACTTGGCTCCACCTACCCAAGTGGAAGAGAGAGACAGAACGACTTGCAAGCCACCAACCACAGGTAGCTGGAAGGAGGGCAGACGAATCTGCAGGCAACCCCTCCCATCTGACGTACCACTGTCATCCAATTGTTTCCTTTACCGGGGAGACCTGGCCCATCTTGGCAGAGCTCCCAAGTCCTGAGTTACAGCGGTGCTACTATAGTATCTGTGATTGGTGTTTGAGAAGAACTTAGTCACTCTTTAGCAACAAAACAAACATGAAAGTTGAGAGCTCATGGCCCACTTAATGGTTTGAATTGTGTTTGCTGTAGAGATTGTGTTTTGGCAAAATAATGCGACCATCAGTAATTGAAGTAGAACCATCAGAATTTCCAGAAGCACTTTGTGATGAACTCCATGAAAACGCTCTGACAACCTTTCAAAACTTAAGTAGCACTTGCATGCTTCAATCCTTAATTTTTTGTGCAATCATAAAAGTCAAGGATGAAATTTACATCAAATTTAAGAATTTTTATGCAAATTTAATAAGTCGATATATATGGTTCACGTGAGATACGTCACCATTGTAACCAACAAGAGTAAGTACTGGTTTCAATGTCAGTTAGAAGTCACTAAGAATATAAATTTATAGGAATTTTCTATTAAATGTCTGCCCTACTTACTTAAGATACCAGTAGCATCTAGCATTTACGTTCTTTACAAACAGCTTTANTTTCTATTAAATGTCTGCCCTACTTACTTAAGATACCAGTAGCATCTAGCATTTACGTTCTTTACAAACAGCTTTATAGTTATTGTATGATTAATTATATAAACAAATCACCACACAAGTGTTTACATGTAAATGTTTGTGTACATACATACTGTAGTTGCATAGCGACTGTTACGCTGGAAATTAGAAGTAAAGGAAAAATAGCACAGNTGTTTGTGTACATACATACTGTAGTTGCATAGCGACTGTTACGCTGGAAATTAGAAGTAAAGGAAAAATAGCACAGCTTACGATATCGATGCTTAGCTCAGTATTTGCGGCAAAACTAGAAATATATTACACAACATGCTGAAATTGTAGGAAGCGTTTGCTCAGGGTCTATGAGAGGTTAACTCTCTCGGGCATCTTCTGATGATGTAAAAGTCAGCCGCTAGATATCAGCAATAAAACAGATTCCTCTCTATCTCTTCGTTTCAGGACCTCTTCCATGCTGCTTCGGGAGGGGAGAATGGGACAGGGTTTCCATCACGACATTGCGCCTTCAATGACGCTTCCGTCTGTTATTGAAGTTTTTCTGACATGAAGAAAACTGGAGAGGCAAGAGTTTGGGGCTCTTACCCGATGTCGTCATGGCAGTGGCACTCGCCGGTCAACTGCCGCGCTTCGCTTCGTCGGTGTGGTTCGCCTAACACTANCCGATGTCGTCATGGCAGTGGCACTCGCCGGTCAACTGCCGCGCTTCGCTTCGTCGGTGTGGTTCGCCTAACACTATTACATTTTGCCGCTGTGTGTGAGCAGCATCGTGTGTGTCCGCTCGTCTGCGTTGATAGTGGAGCGTTGGTTGGAGCGATGCGGAGTGCGCAGAGGTGCACGGAGAGTGTGCAGTGTTTACAGTCGAAAGGTGATGAGCGCGAGGGGCGGCGTGGCCTGTGTCTCAAGGTACTGTCCGCCGTACACGTACAACTATCAAAGCTAACCGAGGAGCAGAGTTGCTGCAAAACTGTCAGGGTATATATCTAAGTAACGGAGGTGGATTTATCTATATAATACTGCGGCTATGTGTTGTTTTTTAAGATATAGAAAGAACGTAAGACGGGGATAAATAAACAAAAGTCATGTAGTTCTTATAAATATTAAAACTGATTTATCCTAAGACCTTGAATAACAAAGAGTTACACAAATTATATCAAAGAGAAATCTTTACCCTTATTCAATATTATTTTTATTATTTTTGCCTTAATATAGACTAACTAAATATAAACAACACACATTTATCAAAACTTCCAACGGAAGAGAACCAGATACAGTTAGGTAAATGTTAAACTTTTTTGACCTCACAAATTGTTAAGTCGGAACCCCAATGAAAACCAAATAGCACTTAAGTGCCTGTATGGGGTAGTCTGCACCTTTCACAACAAACTGAAACAGGTGGATAAATTCTGTTTAATCTAGAGAAAATTAATCTTTTATTACGTTAATTCTACACGGCGGGGTATTTAGGGTTTCGACGTTCGCCGCAGTCCCTCAGCCACCGTAAGCCTCTCATCTTCGCGGATCTGCGACGAACACTCCATATGACCTGGCTGGACATCTAATCTTGGTACACTTTCCTTCGTGGAGTTGATAACAGANACATTTATCAAAACTTCCAACGGAAGAGAACCAGATACAGTTAGGTAAATGTTAAACTTTTTTGACCTCACAAATTTTTAAGTCGGAACCCCAATGAAAACCAAATAACACTTAAGTGCCTGTATGGGGTAGTCTGCACCTTTCACAACAAACTGAAACAGATGGATAAATTCTGTTTAATCTAGAGAAAATTAATCTTTTATTACGTTAATTCTACACGGCGGGGTATTTAGGGTTTCGACGTTCGCCGCAGTCCCTCAGCCACCGTAAGCCTCTCATCTTCGCGGAGCTGCGACGAACACTCCATATGACCTGGCTGGACATCTAATCTTGGTACACTTTCCTTCGTGGAGTTGATAACAGAGGCAGATCACAGCGTATCGATCTTTATCCACCCACAGCCTCTTCTAGCTCTAGGCGAGGGCCGAAGCTCTGCCCCTGCTTCTCGCGAATCCGCCAGCACTCTTTGACGACAGGGCAGCAACTTTACGTAATCAAAATAAATCACGGCTAGGCCCAAGGCTCCATATAGGTGAAACACACATTCCTAGCGAAAATCGACCACTCAGTACATCGTTTGGGCAACAACCCTACGAACCTAAAAACGGAGAACATAACCCCCGCGCCATGACTGCTGAGTCCAGTGATAACTCGCTTGATGAAACTGGGGATGGCCGCTCCGCAGTCCACGCGTTTCGCNCGCCATGACTGCTGAGTCCAGTGATAACTCGCTTGATGAAACTGGGGATGGCCGCTCCGCAGTCCACGCGTTTCGCCACAAATGTCGGCCGATCGCCAGGAGAAAACTGTACATTTGTCGGAAGCAGAACACATACACAACGGCCGACATCGNCACAAATGTCGGCCGATCGCCAGGAGAAAACTGTACATTTGTCGGAAGCAGAACACATACACAACGGCCGACATCGTACTTCAGTGTAATGTCAGCACAGCCCAACTTGGCGACCACTCCCTGCTGTGAATTCCTGAGCCTCGCGGCTTCCCACTAGCACCAAATAAATATTTCAAAACCTTTTATCACGACCAAGTACAGAAATATATTTTCCTGTGTGACAATGTGAAATTTATTGTGTGTAGGTATATACACAATAATTATTTTTTAGAAAACTTAAAATAAAATATGTACATAGCCTAAATCACTCGCAACTTACTATTGCTTTTGTGGGCTGCCGAAAGAAATTACACAATAGATATCCTTAGATTACCATTTTATCATTAACACTTTTCTNATTGCTTTTGTGGGCTGCCGAAAGAAATTACACAATAGATATCCTTAGATTACCATTTTATCATTAACACTTTTCTTACTTTTTATGTTCCTGTAAAATAGCACACTAGTATTTTTTATTTTATTTGGTCATACATTTACAACAGGTTATTCGCCCGGAATAATTTTAAAATATAGTACACCTTGATTAAAAAATGTAATGATGCACGATCATGAAAATTAAAACACGCACGAGTAATTCTGGTATTGGTGAGGTAAGGAATAATTAGCGGGAATTTTATCACATTTAATGAAGTTTGTGAAGATGTAATTACTTTCGATATGACAACGGGGCAAGCCCGTGGCTCATTGCCACCGATCGAAAAGTTTGTCGGGTGTGAAAACTAAAATACTTGGCAATTTTCAGGGAGAACTTATCTTGAGCATGAAGAATTATGGCAGTGTGTTACTGGAGAAAAATAGGATACCAATAAAAATATGTGTGTTCGGGCAAGGACTATTTTATCAATCTGTTATGTGAACTGTGTACATGTTCAAGACACTAATAGAGTACAGATACATGGGACGAGTTAAATAGTGCTTTTCATGATTATGGTTTTAACACGAAGGGTAGGATTGCTAAGGACTCTGATAACAGCCAGGTTGGAAACCTGAACCTCTGTGGATGAGTATACCGACACTATTATAACCACAGAACCTAAACTCCGAGGCACCAATTTTAAGGTTAGCGAGGAATGGATCAGAACATTTTTTGTGTACCGGGTTGCCAGGTAATGGGCCTGGTAAATTTTGGAACCTCTCCTGAGAATCTCTATAAACAAAAATATTGTAAGATATCACAGTCGCTGCAAACAAACATTTGTTGCCTGGCCAGGGGTTAGCAAATGATCAAGTTGCAATGGCCGATAACAACCGACTGGAATTCAACTACAAGAGAGATGTACTTCTTAAGGTATTTGTAACTAGAAAAGTAGGCACTTGAAAGGTAAATCAAGTACTATATGTGTCCAAACTGTAGACCAATCTGCTGTCAGAGAGCCGGATTGTTAACCACGGACATACTGTGTTGTTCAATGACGAAGGGTGTCACATACATGGCACTAAGTGTCATGCTAACTGCCACGGACTCCTAATTCAATGAAAGGTGCAAGCTAGATCGCCCTAAAGAAAAGGACAATTGTGCTGGATCAATTTCTGGCAGTGCATTGTGATACAGAAGACTTGCCAATTGAATTTATGGGGTATGAAGCAGTTTAGGATGGCTCTGCTGTGAGAATAAAGTTCTCCAAGTTTGACAGTGCCACCTGTAATGCGTATGTTAAAGGTAAGAAGCATAGACATCCATTTCATCACCTAGAATCACGGGAACATGAATCCCTGCAGTTGATGCACTCAGGATGTTTGTAGTCCGATGGAGAAACAGTCGATTGAACGTGTATGATAGAGGCGCAAAGGAAAACAAATTTATTTCTTTCACTAAGCGGTGGCCAGTGCAATCGTGCAGACTCTATATACCTCGGTTGCTTTCGAGGCGTAAGCTGTGAATTAAGATAAACCCATTTGCTTGTCACGTTTATTGACGTCTGAATAAATGTCTACTTCATAAATGCCACGTTTATACATCGGACATTATGGAATAGGGCGTAATTTGTCCAGTTCTGGGCGTTATCATAAACTAGATGAAATTTTCCGAATCCTGCTCTATTGATATTCGTAAGGCAAACATTCTAATGTCTTAGGTTCCTTTAAGATGGTAACAAAAAACAATTACGCACAGTATCATCTAGACAGATGCACTTACGACACTTAGATATCATGACAACTTCGGCGGCAACTGTGCTCCTCGGTTAGCTTCGACAGTTGCTGTACGTTGGACAGTGCCTCGCTAAGTAANGACAACTTCGGCGGCAACTGTGCTCCTCGGTTAGCTTCGACAGTTGCTGTACGTTGGACAGTGCCTCGCTAAGTAATGAGAATCGTGGCATTTCAGAAAAAAAAATATCGGAAAATTGTATGAATCGACATTACTATCTACACTGAACACGAATTTAATAGGGATATTACGCTCTCCATTCGTATATCACAAGCCTTCGCACTGTCAAATTCACTGTAAACATAGAAAGTTCATTACAAATGCCAGTATATAACAGTTAACTGATTGCTGCACAANCACTGTCAAATTCACTGTAAACATAGAAAGTTCATTACAAATGCCAGTATATAACAGTTAACTGATTGCTGCACAACACGGCAAAATTCAAAACGGACGTGCACAACCGATGTACATTTATTTCCTTGAACACACCATTGTAGCACAAATGTATCATGGCGACACACGTAAAGTCTCGTAACACATTTTTGTAAGTTATACAAAGATGCATACATATATATACACATAGTACTAATTCTACAGAACATANACATTTTTGTAAGTTATACAAAGATGCATACATATATATACACATAGTACTAATTCTACAGAACATATTACAATCCTCACGTGAAGGTCAGCAAGTCAAACCTTGTCAAATATGATGCGTTGGCGGTTGGACTTTAGAGGGAAATGGGTGCTGCGTGTATAGGTTAGAGGTCTAGTACAGATGTCTGCTAGACAGATGATACTTTCCATTGGGCGCCGGCTAGCAGAGCACGAGGATGAAGGACGCGCGGGCGTCTACCCTTAGATTTGGCCACCCCTGATGAACCAGCGTTAGAAGTTCCACTATAATTTCATGTGCCTGGTCTAATGAGAGGTGTTCTAGCCCCTCTTGACGCATACTAGATCCCATATTAGGATTGTTTAAGGCCATCCTAACGCCTTTAGACTCANGTGTTCTAGCCCCTCTTGACGCATACTAGATCCCATATTAGGATTGTTTAAGGCCATCCTAACGCCTTTAGACTCATACGGAAAATCAGGAAAGGTATAAAAAGTGACGCAGTCATGAAGCGGCTGAATAAACAATGGGCTTGGTATCTTTTCACACTATACGTTTTATTTAGCGAACCCTCACGCGAGTCACTTACATCGTTCTCCCCACTGCGGCTAGAGGAACTCCTATGCTGTTATAAACTAGCACAATGCCTACATGAATTTAAGTGAGAACTCGTTACTCCCCAGGAGTTCGCAAAACTCCTGAAGTGGGAGTGGAAAACTCTCCGGGTCTCGAAATTACTTTAAGGTTCCAGATGAAATGAAAGAATATGATTGGTATGTACAGTTTAACAGTAGTGAAGGCCCGGAAAGGCCCCGTGCAACGTCCACCTGCCTCGGTTACCAGGAAGCAACTGGGTCAGTGTCCCGGGTTAGGCACGTTGGTACTTGCAATTGTCTCACTACTATTGCATAGGTTTTTGGTTTAATTTTTAATGATATTGCTTTCAACGAGATGGCAAATCCTACCTGCCAACTCAGCTTTTAATAAATTGTTTAAAAATTAATTTCACCCATGATGAGGAATGTAGGCTCATTATATATATATATATATATATATATATATATATATCAGTAATATCTTGTATTATATCAGTGAATACACTTGCGTATAACTGCTCTAGTATACGTGAGGTTAAAAAATGTTTACTTCATATTTGTAGTTAAATTTTTTATCTAAACATTTTTCCATCACAAACCTATCATATTTTGCAAGCAATACGTTTTATCCTTGTCAACCTTAATCTTTTCTAAAACACAGTATAAATTTTGTGTAAAAGACTCGGAGTTATTGTTGTTATATATATACAATTAATATTTATAGGATTTTACCGATATAATAAAGTTTTGGTGTTTTGGAATTCCTAATGCGCACTGATTTAAATTAATATGTTTAATTTTTACACCCTTCTAGAGGTGGCCAAAACAATTAAACAACCATATTTTCACATTATATCTGATAAACCGTAAAACTGGAAAAAAAAAAAAAAAAAAGAGATACTTGGAAAGTTTTTAAAACATATTATAAAGCCTTGCATACATTATCATAGTTACTTGCCATGCGCAGAGGAAAGTGGGTTAGTTAATTGTAACGGTAACTACTCGTTTGATAACTAGTATTAACTGATGTTAAGAAATATGTTTACCTTTGAAATTAAATATAATTATATGAGTTTGGTATGGACATATATGTAATATTACAGCACAGATTGTTAATGAATATTGTACGTAAATTTATTAGTATAGATGCAGGATGAAATTCATGTCGTGCTGGTGATGCTTGGATTGATTTTATTGCAATCCTCTATTTTCTCCATTCTTTTTTTAAAAAAGCTGTATATTTTGGGAGGACTTAATCTCCACGGGAATCTTCTGGTGAAGGAGAAGCTAGCCGCTGGGAATGGTGACCTCACAGACTGATCTTTTGGATTCAAGACATCTTACGTACTGCTTCAGGAAGGGAAAATGTGACTGGTTTCAATCACGATACTGCGCCTCCAAACGACGCTTCCGTCTGTTATTGACTTTTTTCTACCACGAAGAAAACTGGAGAGGAAGATTTGGAGTCTCTTACCCGATGTCCTAATGTCAGTGGTGTTGGGTGGCCAACTGGCGCGCTTCTGCGCTGTGTGTAGGTGTGGTGCACTTAACTCGAGGACATTTGACCGCTGTTTGGGCGGCTTTGTGCTTGTCCGCTCGTCGCTTCTCCTTAGCCTGCGTTGATAGTGGAGCGTTGATTAGAGTGGTGCCCAGACAGCAGAGGAGAGTGGACAGTGTGTAGTGTATATAGTCGAAAGGTGATAAGGGTGGCGAGCGGTGTGGTTAGTGTAACGTGAGGTAATCGTTAAGAATCACAGCACGGGAAAATAATACTCGAAAATTGCATATATAGACATTACTAATCACAATAAATATGAATTTCAGGAGGAAATTACGTTATGCGTTATATATAACATGAAATGCGAGGACTATAAAGATCGGGGAATTTGTGGCGAAAAACGCGTAAACTGAATGTAAAATCCATTTCAATAGAGTCGCTGAACCATGTTAAATGAAATAAGACCTCACGAAACTAAACCTAAATTCAGAATACCTGAATGACAGGGGATGTGTGTGCCTGCCCGCTAAGGATGTACTGGAATAAACGACGGTAAACTAAATGTCAGAATAATATTTAATGCTGTTGTGTATGGCGTGTTCCACGTTCCGCCTACTCGCGACAGTTCGTCCCGTTGACTTCCACTTTGCCTGTCACAGCTTTGTGTTTCACCAGTGTACCGCTCGAGTGCTGTGTATGAAGTAACGTGCTGCGGAAAGTGGTAATTAAATATTAAAGCAGTGACAAGTGTTAAATAGCCAATGTCTCAAAATCAATAAAGGCCCAAGTCATTATTCACAGCTCTTCATTTTTCTCAAAAGGTATAAAACGTCACGTAACGCAGTTACGTAAAGCTTTTAAGTGAAACGAGTGTATCCTTGTTTCTTCTTTATTGTTGTCAACTTAAACCTGCCGGTTTCAAAACAAACATAAGACAAAAAAAACATAAGACAAAACATAACTTGCATACAAAAGGCGTCAAAGCGCCGCAGTGTATTTTGTTTATTCTGTTTATTGTTTCATTTTTGTGCATCATCGTAGAAGGTGTTATGAGTTTTTTGTTAAAGAGAGATTGAACTTAAAGTCAGGCAGCAAGTTGCCCAAAACTCAATATAACTTATTTATTTGCATTGTTTGTTCCACACAAGAAGTAACGTTGCAAAAGTACGCTTAGCACTAAGTGCCAGAGAGTATTTTTTCATTTGTGTTTGATTTTGTATCATTTTTAGAAGTGCTCGTTCATTAAATAATTTTGTTAGTATTATCACGCAATCACTATCATCATCATTAGTTGTAAGTTATTTGTAATTTTGAATTTCACATTCAAAACTGTCTACACTTTCACGCTCACACGCCGTGCAAATTCGCTGGCGTGAGCGCCATGACACCAGTTGCTTCCTGGTAACCGAGGCAGGTGGACGTTGCACGGGGCCTTTCCGGGCCTTCACTACTGTTAAACTGTACATACCAATCATATTCTTTCATTTCATCTGGAACCTTAAAGTAATTTCGAGACCCGGAGAGTTTTCCACTCCCACTTCAGGAGTTTTGCGAACTCCTGGGGAGTAACGAGTTCTCACTTAAATTCATGTAGGCATTGTGCTAGTTTATAACAGCATAGGAGTTCCTCTAGCCGCAGTGGGGAGAACGATGTAAGTGACTCGCGTGAGGGTTCGCTAAATAAAACGTATAGTGTGAAAAGATACCAAGCCCATTGTTTATTCAGCCGCTTCATGACTGCGTCACTTTTTATACCTTTCCTGATTTTCCGTATGAGTCTAAAGGCGTTAGGATGGCCTTAAACAATCCTAATATGGGATCTAGTATGCGTCAAGAGGGGCTAGAACACCTCTCATTAGACCAGGCACATGAAATTATAGTGGAACTTCTAACGCTGGTTCATCAGGGGAGGCCAAATCTAAGGGTAGACGCCCGCGCGTCCTTCATCCTCGTGCTCTGCTAGCCGGCGCCCAATGGAAAGTATCATCTGTCTAGCAGACATCTGTACTAGACCTCTAACCTATACACGCAGCACCCATTTCCCTCTAAAGTCCAACCGCCAACGCATCATATTTGACAAGGTTTGACTTGCTGACCTTCACGTGAGGATTGTAATATGTTCTGTAGAATTAGTACTATGTGTATATATATGTATGCATCTTTGTATAACTTACAAAAATGNTGTATATATATATGTATGTATGTATCTATGTATAACTTACAAAAATGTGTTACGAGCCTTTACGTGTGTCGCCATGATACATTTGTGCTACAATGGTGTGTTCAAGGAAACAAATGCACATCGGTTGTGCCCGTCCGTTTTGAATTTTGCCGTGTTGTACAGCAATCAGTTAACCGTTATATGCTGGCATTTGTAGTTAACTTTCGATGTTCAGAGTGAATTTGAGAGTGCAAAGGCTTGTGATTAACGAATGGAGAGTGTAATATCCCTATTAAATTCGTGTTCAGTGTAGTTAGTAGTGTCGATTCATACAATTTTGCGATATTTTTTTTTCTGAAATGCCACGATTGTCATTACTTAGCGAGGCACTGTCCGGCGTACAGCGACAACTGTCGAAGCTAACCCCGGAGCACAGTTGCTGCCGAAGTTGTCATGATATCTAAGTATAGTAAGTNCTGAAATGCCACGATTCTCATTACTTAGCGAGGCACTGTCCGGCTTACAGCGACAACTGTCGAAGCTAACCCCGGAGCACAGTTGCCGCCGAAGTTGTCATGATATCTAAGTATAGTAAGTGCATCTGTCTAGATAATACTGAGGCTAATTGTTTTTTGTTACCATTTTAAAGCAACCCAAGACAATGGAATGTTTGCCCTGCGAATACCAATAGAGCATCATTCGGAAAATTCAGCCTATTTTATGATAATAACGTTCAGAACTGGACAAATTACGCCATATCCCATAACGGCCGATGTATAGACGTGGCATTTATGAAGTAAACATTTTTTCAGACGTCAATAAACGTGACAAACATATGAGTTTCTCTTAAATCATAGCTGTAACCTTCGAAAGCAACCGAGGGATACAGAGACCACACGATTATTAGAGGAACTTGTGAAACTCCCATGTCATTTCGAAAACCTCCCTGTCTCTATGTCACATTTATAATACATAGACACCAAAATCCTGATTTTATTTGTAAACAACGATAACTCCATACTCTAACGCTCAAAGTATCACCAAGACACGCCAGTGCACTCTTATGAGCCAATATATGTTATGGTCGGACAGAAGCAGCACACACAGGTATTCAGGCTAGATGGCAGTCGACGTTTTTGCTGTGTATTAGGCTTTTTTGTCTTGTTATACTTGTGCTACCCTTGTTGATTTTTGTTTGTTGTCAGACTGGGTCATTATATTTTTGATCAATTTAAATTGTTTGCGGTATTTGCTCTTTTGTGTTTCGTTCGTAAATTTTGCTGCTAAGGTCTGGTTACTTTTATATTGCCTTTTTTTTTTTTTTTTTTTCGTTGTTGGACTGGATTATTATATTTTTTAATACTTTACTATGTCTGTCTTACCCGTAATTTATCTTCCACGTATGTTACGCTGTGACATACTTCTGTTGTGTTTTGTTTGTAGTTTTGGATAATTTCGTCTTGCTATAGTTGACCTGTTCTCATTGTTTCTGTTTCGCTCGTTGTCAAACTGTATCATTGTCTTTTGATTAACATGCTTATTTATTTTGTCAGTTTTTTTTTTTTTTTGTTCCTCATCTATACAATGCGATCTTGGAATTTTTAATTTTTCTTTCACCATTTTCGTAGTCACTAGGCGATTGAAGTCCAATCAAAGTTCGAATACAAGTCACCTAAGTAAAAAATCCTGACAGTAAATTTATTATTAAGTGGTTGTTAAACCATACTGAAAAATAAAAAAACTGAAAATCTGTATACGAGGAGTGAGAAGTAAGAGTGAGATATCAATGCGCAATTTCGAATAGCGTCTCGATATTCGGAACTTTTTGGCGATATGTGCTTGAATTTCTGACTGCGCATGCTCTTCGGTAACTGTTAAAAATAATTTCAAGCAATATGCAAAACATCAGGGTGTAGGGTCCTGACTTTAAATATATAAAATATGAAACAATTTTTTTTCGTAGTCTTACAAAAAATCTTGTAGCCAATTCTAAACGATGTGAGAACATCTAAAAGTGTGATTAAAATTTACGTACCAAAATATGAAACTCGTGAAAATAACAAACAGTATAAAATGTAAACTTTTTGATGCCCCGGCAGGGAAGCATGGAGAGCTAAGCTAAAAATCTCAGGCTAAAAATTTAAAAAAGTTTTGAAAAAAGCAATTCAAATAAATGTAGAAGGGAATTCTACCTCGTAAAATAGATAGGACCTATAGACCTGGAGTAACTGTTAGCTTCCCTTCGTAAATAATATTATCAACCGAAATGAAACTGAAACTGCCACTGGCAAAAACTCTAAAATCCTCCTTGAGGTAAAGAAAAAAACATTTTCGAAACACCGAGAAAAGCTGAGCTCTTTCTTGTCGATCCGAAACCTCTCAGCCACTTTTCCCCATTCAAATCGCATAACCATTAGCACCTTATAAGAATCTCTGGAAATACTTCAAATAGTTTTTCTTGCCAAAACCATGCTAATTTCAGAACAGTTTGCCATACAACACCCTTGATATTCCACGGTGCAAATTTGTTTTCTCATTAAGAAATTGAGGCGACCCTTAACTCTCCCCCACAGTCAGTGCCTTTGCAGACGAAGATCGTCTGCAGGCTTACGGTGGTGTGTTAAGCTAGAATGAAAATGCTAAGAATAAAACTGCAAGTGGTTACTCCGAGAAATAATATCGTAGATGAATTTTATAGTGACGCATAACAAGAAAATCGTTTTCGCTTTCTCATTTCGCGGGAAAAGTAAAATAAATTCATGCCATTGATATTTCTATATGCGTTGCTAAATTTTCGATTGATGTACGTTTATCTAATTATTTGTTTGAGTCAGCAGAACATTGATTTGTCCGAACAGAGCATGCCTCGATCTTATTTATACAGTTTTTTTCCAACAGAATAAACTAAAATTATATTTTGCTGCATTATTAAATTGGTTATTCATTTCACATAATGGGGTGATTTTTATATGAACAAAGATTTTTATTTCGTCACGGTCAGTTTACACATCTCCACTTTTACGTTCATTTGTTAGAGGTATATATCACAGACTTCTTAACAGGTAGCAGCTCACACCACGTCGCCGAGTTGCTGTTTTTTTGTATTATGTTGATTTTTCGCGTATTTACAGTTTCTGTCACTACATTTCTGTCCTGTGTTCTTAAAGAAATTATTCCATGCTGTACTTTTGGTTTTACATTAAGAAATATTTTAACTCGATTAACAGCGGACATTAATAAATAAATCGTCTTTTAAAGTTAAATATAATTTCCTCAGTGCTACAGTATTAAATATAACTAGATTCTTTAAGAAAAAATATGTCATTGCTATAACTGAACGTTTGCAAAAAATAATCAATTAATCTTAAATTGTAAACATGCTGTGCTGGCAACGTTTCACAAATAATGAGATATGTATAACGTATCTCAACACAACAGGATATGAAATCTTTCTTAAGACAGCTTGAATTACTTTACTCACTCGCCAGTCGCAGCGTTTAAGCTCTTTCATAAACTTAGAGCTCCAGGTTCCATGTCACTATCTCAGTAAGTAAAGTCAATGCTTTCCTGTGCATTATTTAAAATATTGGCATTAATTTGTGAAAAGCTATTTTTATGCCACTGTGCACTCTAAACGTGAAATAGTCAAGATGGTTCAAAATCAATTAAACCTGTGCAAAGTACTCTTTTGACCATTGTTGACAGTTTATCGGATTTGTGCCATTTAATTGTGATCCTCCTATAATTTCTGTGAATTTCATACTTTTTATTTGTTTGCCAGCCGGTAGCAGTTCATAAACTGACATTAATGTACTATTTATTATTTCACTTGTTGATATGATTGTTTATCGTTTTAAGCGTAAAGTCTAAAGTACTTTATACTTAAATTTTATCTGTTCTATTGTCTTTGTCTAAGAGCTTAGAGAGAGAGAGAGAGACCCCTGTTGAACATTTGTGTTAAGTTCTTTAAAATAGAGAGTTATCCTAAACTACAGTCACCAACTGTGTGAGGTAATTTGTTATTCAATAACAGCTTCAAAACTTAATACGACACATGACCTAACGTAAATGTTAAATGAAAGACATCCCTTGGAAAATTAGGAACTAAAATTAGTTATTTACAAATTGTAATAAATTATGTGTGATGAAAGAACAGGTTCGTGAATAGTGTTAGCCTGATTTGAAAGCTGCCATCAGTGAACATTAGTGAACACCTGCTTTTATGGAATTAGAGGATGCCATTTTATTAATGAACAAAAATGTATAACCCGTAGATATTTATCGACATAAATGGCGTTATAGTTATGTGAATGTTGAAGGAACATGAAACGTTGCTTTGTTGCAACACTATCAATGAAACTGTTTTTGAGAAAACATTAATTTTTAGTTAATTTGGCAAATAACTTATTTTAATTCCCATTTTTCAAGAGTGTGTCGCTCCCTTAATAACTACGTTAGGTAATAGGTAGAGTCCCGAGTATTTCGCGAATTGATTGTGTGGCGAGGTAAACTTCAAACACTTGGTCTTTGCTTCTTCCGTTGAGAATGGGCGCCTGTTCTTTATACACGCCCCGTTTAACTTAGAGCCAGTAGTAAGCAGGAAGCAGTATTGTGAGTGAGTGTTGAACAGTGCTGTACAAAGGCCCCACCTTATCGCAGCAACAAATAAGCAAACGATACTGTCTGGAGTGTATATAGTAGTGTGAAGTCTAGCCAACCACCAAATAAATTCCGAAATACTCGGGGCTCTAGTCGTAGGTCATATTATATTTTTTTCACCTCAATTTCCATGGCGAATCATCGCACAATGTATGTGCATAAAGTTAGGTATAATATTGTAGAGTACGTGGCGTCACAGAGCAACAATATTAATGGAATAGTATTTAAAATTACTCTGAAGTCTCCCTCATTTTTTTTTTTTTTTAATTAAAGGCAAAGATTAAAAAATTGGTTACATAAGAAGAGTTAGGGCGGGTTCTGCCATGGAAGCAGTGACGTGTGGTGAAGTGTTGCAAGGTAAGCTGGTGCTTTCTCAGTGCTGTACACTAGGTGCAAGTAGCAGGAACCAGTAACCAGAATGGAGCCGGGAGAATCTGAAAGTATTGCGGCCACTCACGAGAGAGCAGCGAGGCACCCATTACACACGTGCTGTGACGTCAACTGCACTACTACGTTTAGGTGACTGATGTGTAAACTAGCAAACGATTAGGTATAGCACAGAGCAAAATAAAGCTTACCTTGCAACAGTTCACCACACGCCGTTGCGTGAAAGTTTGGTATTTTTTATGAATTAACGAAGGCAGTAAACCAACGCTATGATAAAGCACCGAGCCAAACCGGCCTTAACTTACCTCTCTGAATGTCTTGCATTTTCTTCTCTGAAAATCATTCCACTTGTTGCCGTCTCGATGCTGGGCTTGTATCGATCAGACTCGCTGAGGTTTTTTACGGGCGTGTGCCTTCCCACCCCACAACAGGTCGCCGCCATTTCGTTGTTGCCACTTATAGCTTTTTTTTTTTCTAAACCTTTCAGACTTCCAGCAAAGATTTATATTTTTCACCACTCACCCCTTCCCCCTCCCACCTTCACAGTGTCGAATCTTCTGACATTTTATTCAGTGCTCACAGACGTTCCGTTCCATGTTTCTTACCCGCGTCTCCTGACTACACTACGCAGTAATTTCAAATATAAATAGCTATTATAATTTCCTGCTTTTGGCACTCCCGTTTTTTGCGTAGATTTATTTTGTTGGAAAATTAACCTAGTTTTTCACTTGACGTTAATAATTTCTTCTTTGCTACCATCTCTTTGAAACCCCATGCCACTCACTGACTTTGTTAACTACCTTTACCGTAAATTTCTTCCAAGCGACTACTTTTCCTAAGCTCTTCATTTATAGGCACTAATAATTGATATACTTGTAGATCTGCATTCGAATTTTGCAATATTTTTCTACGTATATTTTTATAATTAATACGCAGTGACCATTAATTTTTCCATTGAAGTCGTAGTGGAGAGTCAGGTAGCCCCAGCCAGCGGGTATCCCTGGCCAGTGTTAGTTTCAGACAATCCCGCGCACATAGGTACACAAATAACACGCCACAACGACCGCAGCGCCATTTAGCCGTATAATCGAATTAACCTGGACGCGACCGCCGAGCGAACAACACGTTATAATCGTTCATTTACCTGTGCCTATACTGTAATGTGCGCCGTTTACATTTTGAACTCAGTTATTGTTTATAAAATGTAAGTACTTCACCATGATTTATTGATTATCCTTTAAGATATTGATTCTAGTGTATAAATTAGGTTAATAATTTAGGTTAATAATTTAGGTTATCTTTTTGACATTGTTGATATTAAATAAAAACATAGAATGCGGCGGTTTGGTACCACCGGACACGACCCGGACATTTTTGGATGGAGAAATGTTTAGTTACTTTAATGTAATTTTAAAACAAGTGTGTAAAATGTTGTTGTATTTTGCAGAGTCACTTCAAAATTGCCAAAAGTCAAGGAACGAATTACACACAAAGGAAATTGGGATATAAATAAAATGAAACAGGCTATGCTATCTCTTCAGGAAAAAACGACATCTGTTATAGAAGCAGCTGATAAATATAAGGTGCCTAGAGTAAATGAATTGCTCAAACAGTTGAGCCCTTTTCCTGATGCTTCTAAGAAACGCCTTGCAAAGCGTTCCCGAAAAACACAAAAGAGTGAGATTCTGACATCTTCGCCATTCAAAAACGCGCTGGTAGAGAAAAAGGCTGCAACCAATAAAAACAAGGCGGCTGTTAATAAAATGACAATAAAAAAGAACATTCAAAGTTTGGTTCAGCAACAAAGATACCAGGATACAGAATACATCATTTGCGGAGAAACGTTCCGAGAATATTGAATGCAGTGTCATAAATGCGAAGACTGGGTGCACGAAGCGTGTGTGGACATTGACCCTTCGGAGGAATATTACTTTTGTGATATATGTAAGACCAAAAAACGGTTTGGTCATCGTTAAATCTACGCCCGGGGCTACCCTCCAAATATGTATCCACTAAAAATTGAAGCCTGATTTCAAGACATGATATAAGCTAAGATAATGAACTTATCAGATTGTTACTTAATTATATTTGTAGAGATATGTTGTATTTCCATTATAGTGTAAAAATAAAGATTTCATTCTGTTGGTTTCAAAATGTCATGAGTGCTATTTATGTGGCCGGGGCTACCCGCCTCGCCCCTGCCGGTTTTTTAATCCTTTCTTTACAATTCCATACCGAGCAAGGTGGCGCAGTGGTTAAATTTTGGACTCGCATTCGGAAGTACCTAGATTCGAATACGGGTCCGGCATTCCTGATTTCGGTTTTCCGTGGTTTCCCAAAATCACTCCAAGCAAATGCTGGCATGATTCCTACTATAGTACATAGCCGATTTCACCCCGTTCCTGCATGTCTGAGCAACTTGCTTCGTGTCTAATGACCTCGTTGTAGACCAACCTACCTACCTACCTAAATACATACCAATATTTTATGTATTATCGCACCAAAACTGCCTTAAGAAGCAGCACAGATTTGTCACTCACTGTCGTATTTTTACACATTTACAGTACAAACTATTTGCTTTCTCTACCAAACTTCAACTAATGCTTCTCTTTTATTACATTCTCTTCCAAATATATATATATATCCATCGCAGCAGAGGAATTGGGAGATCCATAGATTCAAGTATAGTAATGCGTGGTCCCTCTCGCATTCTGGGATCTCTTTCACTGGTTTTCATAACTGCCTTCTGAGGAACTCATTGGATGCTAGTTAAATTCCTGTCGAAAATCTAATGTGAACGCAAGACCAGTTGTTTCTACTTTGTGCTTTATCAAGTTTGTGATGTAACAATGTACGAACACCGTTAAATTTTATTTAAGTGAACATGCTTCTTATTGATTTCGTGTTCTTAGTGTATAAAGATCTGATAATTTGCTACGCGTGCTTAATATGTAGGCTATATAAACATCTAATTAAAATGTCGAATAAAATATTTACTGATAAAGGATGGATTAGTTCTCACGGCATTATACTTATTTTCGAAACATCTTTCTTGCTTACAAAACCATAAAATATAAAGGAAAATTATTATGAAATGAGTAATTATAAAAGCCCAGGTAAAGAACATTTCCTCAACTCACTGTGTATTCCTTATTATAAGAGATTAATTAATTATTATTATAAAATTATTATTATAATTATAAATAATTTATTAATTATAAAAATTAATACCAGTCTAAACATTAAAATTGTAATAGAAAATTCAAACCTACTTTTCCTCATTAAAGACGGACATTGCCATGAGTGCTGTAATAAATTTTACGTTATGTTAAAATATTAACAGATACGGGAAGGTGTTGTAGACCCATATTTAAATTAATCTATACACTTCTAGATTGTTGTTTTCAAAATTCACTTCAAGTTGAACAGAAAACATTTATTGTTACCTTCACATAAAAGTGTAGAAAATGTGTGAAAAATTGAGTAACGTTTAACGTTTTAACGATTCAGCAAACATCTAGTAATAACACGTCAATTCCATTTCTAAAATTCAACCGATCCCAGGGTTTCTAAATGCTAACATCACAAATACCGAACAATTCACTACAAAATTTAAATTTATGTAAAATTTTTTAAACAGTAAAGAAATTAAGCGAATGTCGTCTGTAATATAAAAATTATGAGTTGGGGCCAATAGCGTCTGGCATTGGAGCTCGGAACTGTTCATGTTCTGTCATTCCGGTCGTCCGGCAGACATTTTATCGTCAAAATTTGACTTTTTCCTTTAAAATCAACCAATTTTTCGTCAAAATTTTCATTTTTCCCTTAAAAAAATTTTTTTCACCTCAAAATATCCCTTTCTTCCCTCAAATGTTCCCTTTATTCACTTAAAATTTCCTATTTTTCTCTCAAAAATGTAGCAGAACCCCACGTGCAGTAAGAAGCTCCCCAAAAGCTCAAAACGCTCTTGTCATTCAATGCGGGAAGGGGGGGGGCTTCTTTTAAAGGGCAGATCAGTGGCGGCCATATTGGCTTTATAAGAATAGGTTATGTCAAATCGTTACACAGTGTCCAGGGTCCGGAATCAGAGCTAACAGTCCACCATCTTGGTTCTGGCAGACATCGTAGTCACCATATTTGATCCAGGTGACCTTGACCTGTGACCTTGACCATGTGACCTTGACCCTGTGACTATGAATAACATTAAATCCAAAAACAAAAAAATCTCCAAAATGATCAAAACTTTAAAAAAAAATATTTAGAATATTTATAAAAATTCAATTTAATTATGTTGCGTGTGATGTCTTAAAAACTGCATGCGATTGGCCAGCTGCAATCATGTGACAACTCAGTGATTGGTTGATCGATGTCCGCACAAAATTTTATTGGTGTAATATAATTGGTTCAATATCAACATGATGTCNTTGACCTGTGACCTTGACCATGTGACCTTGACCCTGTGACTATGAATAACATTAAATCCAAAAACAAAAAAATCTCTAAAATGATCAAAACTTAAAAAAAAAATATTTAGAATATTTATAAAAATTCAATTTAATTATGTTGCGTGTGATGTCTTAAAAACTGCATGCGATTGGCCAGCTGCAATCATGTGACAAATCAGTGATTGGTTGATCGATGTCCGCACAAAATTTTATTGGTGTAATATAATTGGTTCAATATCAACATGATGTCNATATTATAAGCTTCTTTGGGGGGGGGGGGAGTCAGCTGAGAGGATTAGTTTGACAGCAGCTGACGTGAAAGATATATCGCCTCAGCTTGCGAAAGTAATTTGAAAATATAATGGAGACAAAATGTGTAGTTCTAGCAACATTACCAACAGCAGCACTACCATCGAATACTTCGGATGGGTAACTCGCAGAGGTGCCACCATGGACGTCTTCAGGCATAATGCCGACAGCACCATCGTCTTATTCGGATGGGTCACCTTCACCAGTGTTCATCGAATTCTACAGCCATGATGCTGACAGCACCATCGTCTTCTTCGAATGGGTCTTCTACAGCAGTGTCGACATCGATGATTTGGTCACTGCTTCGTTACTATTACTGTGACAAGATATTTGCATACAGCCATAGGGCAAGGATGCATGAAAAAATTACTTTTCTGAATTCTTGTTCCTGTGCTACGCAACGATGTACGAATATTAAGTGCAAAATTCTGTTCAAAGGAGGTGATAAGTTGAAGGGACGTACTAATAACTGTAAAGTTTGAGTTCCTGCAGCTGAGAAACGAACTGTGCTAACTGTTGGTGGAACTACATCGAATGGATTTTACCATCAACAATCAGCATTCAAGGATACTTTAAAAGGTAATGTAATTGGGAATAACTTGGTTGCTAAAAATATATGTACATGCCTTGACCACATTAAGCAAAGGATAACCAATCAAAAAAACAGAAGAAGTTTAATAAAGTCCCATAAGTTTTAATGTTTCGCTGAAGTGTACCTACGAAAATCTACAACATTGGGATGATGCCATTAGTCGGCAAGCATTCAAGACTGCGAACATAGCGTTGTACAATGTTGGTAGTATTCCAGAGGCTGTAGAACAATTGAAAGAAAAACTTTGTTGTGTAGAAGAATATATGGCAAATGATTCTGTTTGGACACTTGCTATCATAGACTTTCTTGAGCTGCGTATATGCAGATTGTATTCATTGTGTGAAAAAAGGGCATGCTGCTGTAAATACATTACCTAAATGCATGGAATCTACAGTAATTGTGTTTTTTTATGTCTGTAATCTTAATTATGTGTATGTATATATATATATATATATTTCTCTCTGGTATTGTATCCTGCCTACTTCCCTGATATAGGTTATAAGATTGCCTTGGTTTTCAGATCTTTCACTACATGATGGTACTGTAAGTGGGCATGATAAAAGAGTAAACGAAATTATGTATCATAATATAATGATTTGAAAGTTAGTACTTCAATATGTGCTGTGTAGGCCTATCGCTGGATCTGTACAATCAATAATATGGTAATGAAGATATAATGTTGAAATTAACTTTACAGACTGTAAGAATGGATTGCCATTAGAATACATTTTATGCAGGTTGGATGCAACAGACATGAAAACATTATCTTGAAGTGGTAGAATTTTGACCTTGAGACTTAGAGGGAGGGGAGGGCGAAGGTCGAGTCCGGTCTGACTAGACCAGCGCTTCAGGGCGGTATATGGCGAAGAGAGGTCCTACATTAACTTCTTCATGACTGGCGTTGTTCTAATACACCACAGTTATTTTTCTATTAAACACAAATTACAAACTAAATGGATTTCTATGGTTAAAGGTCAATAGCATACGGCATAATCAAATATGGCGGAAGTGATATAACCAAGATGGTGGTTCGAGGGGACAGAGTAATTAGCAGGCTACTAAATCACGGTGGAATGGCAGAGCATGAAAACAATATAAGATGGTGGGTGTAGCACAGGTGACTAAATCGTGGTGACAAAATTAAGAAGGAATGATAGAGAATGAAAGGAAGGTAACAAAAAAAAACTAAATCAAAGATGGTGAACATGGCACGACAGCATGAGAGAATGTTTGTTTCGGAAGCTCGGCTGGTGGCGAAATCGAGAAATCAGCACCACTAGGTGATGGAAATAGAATGCATTATGTCATGTGCAGACAGCACCACCCATACTTTAAAAAACTTAAACAAATATGGCTGCCACTTGGTGGCTAAATCGATAGCTCGTAAGGAGTTGAAATCTAAAATTGTTACACTATTGCTACCTATTGAAATAAGACTCGAATATGAGTGCTGCATACGGCTAAATCGATAAATAAAACACTAGCACCGCATAAGCTTTAAAACTGGATCCAAAATGACCACCTACAGATATGCAAACAGATGGCAAACGATAAATAAATGCCAGGAGAAGGAAGGTTGTAGACAAACTCCAGCAATGTAAACCAATGTCAAACGAAAAAAAAAACAGGATGGTATGTCGAACTGGCTAGAGAGAACGACAGCTCCTCTGGCGGCTAAATCGATAATTAATACACTAGCATCACATAGGTGATGAAAATGTACACATATGAAATCAAAGCTAACAAATCGAGAATAGGCGAGAGATAAACAACAGTTATGTAAACAAATAAAAAAAATCAAAATGAAATCTATAATCAATACGCTAGCGCAACCAAAGTGGTGAAAAAGTAAACATATGAAATCCATAATGGCGTTTCAAGCATAGGCAAGAGACAAATAACAGTGATGTAAACAAATTACCTACGTGTTGAAAATTAAAACAAATGAGAAGCAAAAAAACAAGATAGCCGCATACGACNACAGGATGGTATGTCGAACTGGCAAGAGAGAACGACAGCTCCTCTGGCGGCTAAATCGATAATTAATACACTAGCATCACATAGGTGATGAAAATGTACACATATGAAATCAAAGCTAACAAATCGAGAATAGGCGAGAGATAAACAACAGTTATGTAAACAAAAAAAAAAAATCAAAATGAAATCTATAATCAATACGCTAGCGCCACCTAGGTGGTGAAAAAGTAAACATATGAAATCCATAATGGTGTTTCGAGCATAGGCAAGAGACAAATAACAGCGATGTAAACAAATTACCTACGTGTTGAAAATTAAAACAAATGAGAAGCAAAAAAACAAGATAGCCGCATACGACGTAAAGAGTATCGATGAGGGGGAAGGGGAATGTTAAGACAATGTGATTGATTAGAGAGGGGCAGTTGTCTGCTGGACGTTGTCATGGGGGAACCTCTTGAAATGTAAGTTCTACTTAATAAATTTTCAAATAATATATTTAAACAATTTTTAATGTATTGCTATAAATTTTTTTATAAAATTTTAATTAATTTTTTTTTATTAGAATTTTGAAATTTTTTCGGTTTAATGTTGTGGGCACGGATTCAAGGTCAAGGTCATGGGTTAAGGTCAAGGCCACTTGGAATCAATATGGTAGTCTGTAACGTCATAACATGGTGGCTGGTTGGCTCTGGTTCCCCATCCCCTCTAAACTAAAACATTAACAATTTAAATTTTATATTTTTAAACCCATTTTGTAAATAAGATTTTTATTTAATCTTATAAATATTTTAAATAAATTTATGGAAATTTTTATTATTTTTGGGAATGTTTAGAATTTTTTGAATTTTTTGGCTTCAAGGTTATTTATGGCCACGGGTCAAGGTCAAGATCATGGATAAATGTTACCTGGATTAAATATAGCTGACAGAACCAAGATAGTGGACGTTCAGTTCTATCTCCGAACCCTGGGCCCTGTGTATTGTTTTGGGATAACCAATGGCCATAAAACCAATATGGTAGCCACTGCTCTGCCATTAAAAAGAAAACCTCCGATTAGGATTAAAATAGCGTTTTGGGCTTTTGTGGGGTTTTTTTTCACACGGGGAGATTTTATATTTGTGAGGGGAAAACGGCAAATGTTAATCGAACATAGTTAAATTTTGAGGGGAGGAAAAGGACATTTCGAGGGTATATTGGTCGATATTACGAGACAAAGAGAAATTTTGACAATAAAATGGCTGCCAACTTACCGGAATGATGGAGCAAAGCTCCAAGTTTCGATGCCAGACGCTATTATTTTTATACTGTTGTCGTCAAATTTGAATTTGGTCAGTGTATTATTTCTGGAGTATTTGATTTTTAATTTCTTGTCTCTAACAGTTTTATAACAAAATTTTTATAAAAGATAAAACCAGTTTTTTTTTTTTTTTTTTTTTTTTTTTTAAGAATATTTGAAAGTAACTTTTGTAAAACCTGTGACAAAGTCTTCGCCACTTAATATTTTTTTCAATATATATATATAGACTAAATATATAGTTTGAAGCGTTTATGTTCGTTTAATTGCAAGTTTAAGTTATTTCGGTTCTAACTGAGCCATTATTTATGTCATAATTTGAATTGATTCTCTACAAACTGTGTTACTAAGCTCTTAGGTGTCAAATTACGTTAAAATCGGTTATAGTATATCCATTTATAGTTAAAGAAATAAGCGTAAGTATAACCATCACAAATAAAATCCTATGCCAAAAAGAGAAACACGGCATGATTATTGTTTTTGAATTTCATAATCTTGGACGGAAAAAACGTTTTGTAACGTTAACTATTTTGACCAAAACGCATTTCTCGAGAAAACATTGTCAGATGATCCAACAACCTATTCAATAGATAAAGTTAAATATTAAATTTAGTAAAAATGTGTTTACCATTTCGCAAGGTCGAAAAAAATATATCAGTCAAATGCTGTAGAAAATCAGATAGAAGAAAAACTGTCTGTATTAAAGTATTCATTTAAATTTTTGAATTTCCTGTTTTACACCTTATTCAGATTTTCAAGGGAATTTTATTATTTGTGTCTATGAAAACGTTTTTTATTTTGAAAATTTTTGCGTAACTCTTAAATACCGAAATTCTGTTTATTGCAATATTGCACTTAACATTAATTTGCATGTCCCAAAGACAGCATATTTTTATTCGAAACAGGCGCAGCAAATATGTAAAATTTAACTTACGGTTTCAGAAATCAAATAACCTCTGAAATAAATAATATATTGCAAACCTTTTCTTAATTTTAAGTACAAAATTATTTGAAATAAATATAACTATCAAGAATCTGAATCAATCAAAATAACCGTAAAGGTATCTTAAAAAATGAAAAAATAACAGCCACATTTGTAAAAGTCAAATTATATAATAAAGCCAAAATAAAGTTTTCTCTCTTCATTCCTTAAAGATAAAGTATTTGCAATTATAACAGCAATGAGTATGGTTTTATAAGAAAAATGCTAAGAATATACAGTTATAAAACTAAATAAGTATTAAAAATTTACATCATAAAAAAAACTTTAGCTTATTATTTTATTACTATATTGCTCACCTTTGAAAGGAAACTTTTTGCGGTAACTTGAAAAAAATTTGCGTATTTAAATTTGCAAAGTTTAGTAACAGCTGTTAATCCACTTAACCACTCGTTGGCCATTTCTTCATTTACAAATGCATTCTCGCCACGAACATTTTGAAATGAATATAATTTCTCCCCATGAACACTGCCAAACAAATTCTGATTTCTCGGATGATTCTTCAGCTTACCGGAGTGTTGCGGCAGCGCTATTGTTTCAACCACTTCACTCCACACTCAACCATATCAGTAAAATCACCACCTTTGCCATGTTTCCTCATTCCTCCATCTTGTAAATACTAGCTCTTCCTCTTTGCTTTCAAGATACATCTGGAAAATNTTTGCCATGTTTCCTCATTCCTCCATCTTGTAAATACTAGCTCTTCCTCTTTGCTTTCAAGATACATCTGGAAAATGTTCTATGCGGCTGCATCTCACAGTCTGTCAAGATATCACACTTTCTTCTATCCTTTTCCATCTCTCTGATCACTGTAACCTACTTTTCTTAGATTAATTACAGTGTATCGATGTCATGCCACGCAATAAACAAGCCTGCTGAACCAACGCCAACCGTTCTCTAGGAATCTTGATCGCTGCTCGCATTTTTATTATGCCTCAAAGATATTCTTGGCACATGGGATGACTAAACGAAGTTATTTTGTTAAGTTTTGATATGGATATAAACTTCACGTATTAACAATTCTTAAGTAATGTACAAAGCGCATATTTATTTCACTTTTCGAATTTAAAGAAATTTTTAAATTCGAATCAATCGGTAATGTTAAGACAAATTTTGTTTTAATTATCTAATACTAGCGAACCGGCACGGCTTCGCCCGGTAACAATTTAGTTTTTACAGCGATACTTTGAAAGACAAAAATGGTTTTTGTGGGTCATCCTTGAAAGATGAACATATGCTATCGCGGACTTTTCTGTATGCCTTTTTCAGAGCTACAATTATGTAGCACATTAATTTGATTTATATCTTATGGTTTAGTCAGCGCAAGCCATGTAAGCGCCCTAAAAGTGGTTTTTTACGACTTGATTACAAACGGTTCGACATTTCTCTACTGTAGTTACATTAAATATAAATGAACCGTACACCAAAACCTTCCTCAATAAATTCTCTAAATGGTGTTGAAAACCGCATCAAAATCTATAAAGTAGTGCAGAAGTACTAAGCAAATACGCAGACAGACGCGGATAAGCGACTTTATTTTATACTATTTAGAGATTTCGAATTACAAAAAAAATCTTGACTAATTTCTCACTCAATAATGACAACAGTTACAACAAAATCATTTAAATATGCTCTAAAAATTTGACGTACTGGCAATCTGGAGAGGACTTTTCTTATATTATGGCCTTAGCAAATATACTATACCAATATACGCATACACATTTTATAATTAAGAATTATTTGCAACGCGTATGCTAGGTCATGAGAACTTGAATGANTTTGCAACGCGTATGCTAGGTCATGAGAACTTGAATGAGAGACACCTGACGTGTTGGTGAAATGGCGCTATATTCGCGCCGTCGAACGGAATGATGCTCAGAAACGCGTGACTGGGGTGTCGTCAGACCTTATATTGACCGTCTGAGTAAAAGCCGAGCACGGAATGAGGAAGAAGCAAGATATTAGCGAATTTTATCGTGGCCGGATCGTTGGTGCTAGAGGTATGGGGCACTCCAGCCCCGACGACGTGCAGGCACTAGGGATTTCCACTGGCCACCGTGACGATAGTGTGTACCTACAGCAAAACAGTGCACCGGCCCACCGCTCCCGAATTGTGGCCAAGGAGCTGGATGAACACTCCACGGACTTGAGGTAGCTTGCCTCGCCCCCGAGATCACCCAACTTCGATCCTATAGCGCACATGCTGGTACGCTGTTGAGAGGAATGAGCTCCAACCCTCCTCCGTACATTTTGGAAGACCGCGCAGCCGGTACTATGGTTCAGTATGGCTTTCTACAGTTTCCTGTTCCCCTATGGAGTCCAAGCTATGCCGCATCACCGCCGTCATCGCATCAAGACGAAAGGGCAGGTATCTTAACTTCATATCTTCATGATTGTATATTTGACTTTCGGTTGAGGTTCAAAAGCATTTGCTGTGAGAAAATAATTCAAACTATCTAAAAATATCTTTAAAAAATCTTTACTGATAATTTGTAATAAAGTACGGATTTTTTGATCTAAAAATTGCACTGTTTAACATTCAATAAATATTTAACATATTTACAGATTTTCTAAATAAACCATTTGCAATGATTATAATACTTGAATAAATATTTTACTTGCATACTAGCAAAGCTGAACTTTGATTTTACTGGCAAAGTTGGTTTAACGTAAACTCAGCAATTTTAAAAGGCGTGCTTAAGATCTGCTTGTGTGCACATTGCGCATTCTTGCACCATGAGCAAAATTAATATTGACACGGGCCTGCTCACTTTAGGCATACTTCGGAGAAGTAAAACAGCAAAATTTTAGAAAAGAAAATATTTTATAAACTTGTTGATTGTGCCACTTGCATATGCATTAGAAACAGAAATTAAAAGAAACAATTATAACGTTCACTTATATTAACCGTANTGATTGTGCCACTTGCATATGCATTAGAAACAGAAATTAAAAGAAACAATTATAACGTTCACTTATATTAACCGTAGACTTTTAGTGAAACTCTTAAGACATGGGACTACTTTCCCTTCGTTGTTACCAACTTTACTGGGTGCGTGCTAGTCGGTGTGCCAGTTAATGTATGTACAGTTAAGGGCAGTGACTTTTTCAAAGGTTGGTTTCAAAAGTGATCAATTAACCGTGAACAGCATGTATCATATAATGTTCATAATTAAATAACCCGTCCAAAAGTAGAGCTATGAGAAAATAATATCAGTGTATGTAATAAATCCTAAAGTATATGGTGCATGCATTCTTCTGCCATATTACTATACACATAATTAATATTATCTAAAAGTGCTTAAGATCTCCGTCTAAACAACAAGCTGTACGGAAGTGTCAAAGACCTGCTTATTTTCTTAACATAGAAGCCGACATTTAATACCGACATGAATGTTACGTATAACTACGCCTACACATATTGTGAGTTCGATGCATGCTGAAGTAAATAAAAGTAGCGTACTGCTAGGAATACATACTCCTGTGCGCTGAGGGCGATAGCAAACTCTATTCGCCCGGATTTGGTTCTGTAGAAATCATTAAATGTCAAATGTTCATTTGAGGTCTCATCTGATAAAGGTACCGTGCATATTAGTTACCATCTGATGTAGCTTCTTAGTCGACGAACATGTTTCTAATGTTATTTCAGCATAAAATACTCCTCCTTCCGCTGTTCTGCCTTTTAAAGGAAAATTTCAGCCCCTTTTATCAATAATCTCTTCTCCAGATTCTGCGCGGGTCGTTTATTGCAAGAACGAAAAGTCACATTAAAACTTTGAATAGACATTCAGTTCCCAAAAGAACGCGNTGATTGTGCCACTTGCATATGCATTAGAAACAGAAATTAAAAGAAACAATTATAACGTTCACTTATATTAACCGTACACTTTTAGTGAAACTCTTAAGACATGGGACTACTTTCCCTTCGTTGTTACCAACTTTACTGAGTGCGTGCTAGTCGGTGTGCCAGTTAATGTATGTACAGTTAAGGGCAGTGACTTTTTCAAAGGTTGGTTTCAAAAGTGATCAATTAACCGTGAACAGCATGTATCATATAATGTTCATAATTAAATAACCCGTCCAAAAGTAGAGCTATGAGAAAATAATATCAGTGTATGTAATAAATCCTAAAGTATATGGTGCATGCATTCTTCTGCCATATTACTATACACATAATTAATATTATCTAAAAGTGCTTAAGATCTCCGTCTAAACAACAAGCTGTACGGAAGTGTCAAAGACCTGCTTATTTTCTTAACATAGAAGCCGACATTTAATACCGACATGAATGTTACGTATAACTACGCCTACACATATTGTGAGTTCGATGCATGCTGAAGTAAATAAAAGTAGCGTACTGCTAGGAATACATACTCCTGTGCGCTGAGGGCGATAGCAAACTCTATTCGCCCGGATTTGGTTCTGTAGAAATCATTAAATGTCAAATGTTCATTTGAGGTCTCATCTGATAAAGGTACCGTGCATATTAATTACATCTGATGTAGCTTCATAGTCAAATAACATGTTTCCAATGTTATTTCAGCATAAAATACTCCTCCTTCCGCTGTTCTGCCTTTTAAAGGAAAATTTCAGCCCCTTTTATCAATAATCTCTTCTCCAGATTCCGCGCGGGTCGTTTATTGCAAGAACGAAAAGTCACATTAAAACTTTGAATAGACATTCAGTTCCCAAAAGAACGCGCCCTGCATAAAAAGCCGCTCCTATCCGCAAAGACCCACACCCTGGAGCAGAATAATTCATAAGCCTTTATGGTACGGAACCAAATTGCGAGAGGAATATATGTAGGCAACCAAGAAAAAACCGCAGCTATTATTTCCACCTCTAGAAACGACTTCTTGCACGTTATTACAAATACGTGCAAGCTAATATATCAGTTCCGCACCACAAAGAAATAAGAAGGCCATTGTAGGCTTTCAAAATATTTGGTGTCATTATTCTCGGGTTACCAAAGTTTCGTACACAATTGCTTCATAATCCCTTCGTCACCCGGATTTCCACTTGCAAGAAACGTGGCAGACGTTGTTATTTGCAAGCGGGTTTTCTCGTTTCACTCCCGCTTTCCCCACCCCTTGCATTCCGCCACTGCTCCATCTCATTTCACCCTCACCGACGCTCAAGATTCCGCTATAAAAGGCCGACAAAATTTTTTCCAGTCTACTTTTTTTTTTTTATAAGTACTACTTGTCTTCAGGCAGCCTACTGCACCGAAGTAGAGAACGCGCTGAAAGGCAGTTTATTGATATCAGTTCGCTGCCTTCTAGCGGCTGTTGGAGAAAACATCGGAAAATGTCGTAAAACGCCCACGGCCTCGATTTCCACCTTTAATTGCGGGTTTAAATCACTGGCCGCCGACACCTTCAGACACGACTGAGACCCAACACACCGAAAGAAAAAAAACCGTGCAGTTTATTTGGTGAACTGCTTCACACGACAGAGGCGGAAAGGGATGTGTGTTTATGGCCATACCAAGCGAGTTTGTTTCGAAATCGACAACGGCCCCCTGCCATTACCTATCTTTCGTCTCTTATGAATAATAATTCGGTAAAGCAGTGGTTGGTAGTTTTCTTCTGGGATAAATACATTTCCTGAAGTTGATCTTCTTCATCAGATCGTTATTGATGGGTTTTATAATGTAGTCAAATGTTTCGAAGATCTTTCTGGGATACTGACTGAACTTTTTAGGGAACTGGTGTAATTTGTAACTCTTTACGTGCTCGCGCTCTCTTTTTTCATTATTATTATTGTAAAGAATCCATTTTCTTTTTACTGGTTTCGAAAGAAAATTGTTATCACACAGAATACAACCAAAACTTTCTCCCCAATATTCACAGAATTAAACAAATCAACAGGTCGGAAGTAATCCGTGCCCGTTAATCCCCTGTCAGACCGTCAAAATTTTCCGTCAAACTGCTTCTGATAAGTTTGTTCAAATAAAGTTACACAGTTATGACGTCATTGAAACGTCATAAACGCCGCCTTTGTCTGAGAAAGTTGGATGGCTTCAGTTTCCATCCAGCATTTGAAGATTGGGGCAGTTCTAAAATTTCTTTGTGTTTGACGATTTCAGCCCATCAGAATTAGGCGCGGCAAAAATGGATGTCAAGGAACTTTAAAATAACGAACAATTGCTGGAAACGAAGTAGGTTATGCAGATAATTTATGTAGAAGCTGTATGGGCATGAATGCTATTTTAAGTGAATATTGCACATAATATTACGAATTCAGAAGCATTAAATTCCATTATGCAGGAAACATCTCTAATAAATAAAATTTCAGTTTAGTAAAGAAGCAAAAATAAAATACAATATTCCTCACATTTCTTCCTGTAATGGACTGCATGGAAAAATAAAAGCAATATGTCATTATGAAGATAATTCTTAAATACTAATTCAAATTACATTCTTCCGGTAAATATATTTCACAGTGTGACACATTTTAAAACACATTTAACTTTATTTTATAAAAACCTTTTGGAAGGAAAAATTGGATGGTCGTATTTTGTCTACAAATGTTATTGTCAAATATAATTGAAGGCGAAAATTTTACGATATGATAGGGGTTTAAAACATGGACGTGAGTGATAGCAATTCCTTAAGTATTTGTTAAGTTTCGCACGATCATGTTCTAAAATGCTACAATGNTTATAAAAACCTTTTGGAAGGAAAAATTGGATGGTCGTATTTTGTCTACAAATGTTATTGTCAAATATAATTGAAGGTGAAAATTTTACGATATGATAGGGGTTTAAAACATGGACGTGAGTGATAGCAATTCCTTAAGTATTTGTTAAGTTTCGCACGATCATGTTCTAAAATGCTACAATGAAAAAAAAAATTTCTGGTTACAAAATTTCCTTATTGCCGCTTCCGAAGGCGAAATATTATTGCCGCTAAAAATCAAATTGTTTTATGCTCCCACGGGTAGTTTTTCAAATGTTAAAGCCACTTATTGCTAGTCAAAAACACACTCCAGACCACGCAATTAGGAAAAAAATTGTTTTGAAATAAATTATTTTACGTATTTAAAATATTGATCATTTTATTGTATTTTTTTTATTCTACTATTTTTGTGCCGCAATATAGCATAGGGTTTCCACATGTCATACTTCTACAGTAACATAAGTGTGAATAGCCTTAGAGGAAAAATAGTTAACAAATCTACTAAGAAAACTGGCGGATAACAACATCGGTGAGCGTTCTATAGAATCTACCCGCGCTGCCACTTGGTAACTATAAGTGTAATTGAAAGAGATGACTTCTAGTAAATAAAGTTATACTATATGACATCACCTGTCTGGAAAGGTTTTACATGTTGGTTTATTGCCAAGATATTTATCGAAATTTTGGTAGTATTAACAACGTATTTGCAATTAAATACTTAGTTGACGGTAATAGCAGTCATATTATTAACGACCAAATATTTGCAAAACCAGATATCTGCTTTGCCATGCGGTTGACCACGACGCCATAGTTTTCCGTGTCCGTCTCCTTGCAACAAGTTACGAACTAAGTCACGAGGGAAATTCTTTAGAAACTTGGTATATACCACATGGCCACTTTATTCCAAATAAGTAAATGTTAAGCAAGAATGATTCCAGAAAATAAAATGTCCTCGGCGTGTACAACTTGTTCGATTTAAAATATTTTCATGTTCAAATCTGAGCCAACAAAATACTTTTGTGATCATCATGATTCAATAATGCTGCTAGCAAACTAACATTTTTCCTAGGACTAGCATACATATTCTTTCCTTATAACACACTGAATTTTTGGTGTCCACGAAAGCGATATTGTGATTTCCAATAAGCATTGCTTTGGGAAAAAAATTTCGTTCATGTCCTAAAATTTTTTGTTTCATACTGAGCAAGCAATTTTGTGGTCGCCAATAGAAGCATTTTAGTGCCTTATCTTCAGTTAAAAATAGGCTCCAAGCAATGTCACAATTCCGACTGGGTTCTCATGAATGTTCAAGCACGCTGAGGGCTGGGAGCAGATCGTGACCGGCCGACCTCATAATCATGTGAGCGCGATACCTTTGCGAGCTCGGTAACTGAGGACCCTGATACAAGGGCCAGTTTCTTTGTAGCTAAGTGGCGCTCTTCAGCCGTTACCGTACTAGCACAGACGATTAAATACTGGGGTGTTAGTAACCACGTAAAGGCAGTTTACACTTTAATTCATCACATTTTAAAGCCCTGCTTAGAATTTCCTTTTAATTCTCATTTTGTATCCTTCTACCTTATGTAAATTTAACACTGACGTGTGCCTGATCACTTTATCCTTGAGCCTTACGCGTAAAACCGTGGAAATATTAAGAATTTAAACGTGTTATACGTACACATATTCACACTCTAATGTTCATAAAACAAGAAGTACTAACTTCATTAGTTATTCGTGTAAACATTAACACTCGCAATAAGTAATAGGTTGCCAACTTAACTAGGAGCATGAATGGTAGAGTGTGTAGTATATGAGATTATTCAGTTGAAATGTTCACCTCAAATATCTTCCGAACCGCTGAAGGTATCGAAATTTTAATTTAGAATCCATAAATAGCACTACGGGGCTCATAAGACACCGTCTATGTCTGTTACGAGATGTAATTAATTAATGAGATAGCAATGTCAACTTTGTTTAATTTTTAATGGAATGTATTCATTTCTCATAATGGCATCATAACATGTTATTAAAAGGCGAGTTCAGTGAGGTGATTAGTTTTAAAATCAGACGAGCACTTTTTGAGATATAATGGGGTTTTCATAGGTGTATGCATTTGGCTGTAGCTGTGGCGGGGCTGGGATATGTTGCATCGGTGTGGACTGTGAAAGACACAGGATTGCTTGGTGAATTCATTGTTATCAAGCTATGAACATCGTATTTATCACACCTTTTATTTGTCTGTAACATCATCTACACCAACAAACAACCTTCTGCATGCGTTCAATACAAGTGTTACCTTATCACAGTGCGTGCTCCACCAAACTTACATATCGAAACAGACGAGTACGGTGACTTATGAGCCCCGTAGTTCCATTTCCGAATTCGAAATCGAAATTTTAATACCTTCAGCGGTTCTGAAGATAATCGTGGTGAACATCTTAGCTGAATAGCTCAATTTATGATGATCCTGAACAGCAGTTACAAACTTTGTGAGATGGATTTGTTATTGAAAATGAGGCAGAAAAAACGTGATTATTAAAGAAGAGAGGCCTCCTTAAAGAGTGCGAATTAAAAGTATTTATTTATTTTAACACTTTGTAAATTACGTGAATAGTGTTACCGTTATTTGATATATGCTATCTGTGAATACTTGGCGAGTGATAAAATTGCCGGTCATTAGTAAATTAGCACGTTACCTTGGGCGTTTGTCGATTGCTATGACGTAATAATCATGTGTACATGTTGCTCACATTAAATCTGTCTGGCACTATTCACGAATGTGATGTTTCAACCCACGCAGTTTCTGACATTTTGCAAATAACATTTTTAATTCGCATTTTACAAGGCTGTGCCACTCTTTTTATAATCACATTAGATCATGTGTCCTATTATGTTTTCTACCTTATGTTTCCACTACGTATTATCTCGCAAAGTTAGTACCCACAGTTCACTAACATCCTGTGTGCATTTATGAGCAATGACTGTTTTTAAAAAATTTGTTTCAAAACTACTGACTTAACAGCGACAATTCTGTACAAATCAAAACTGAAAATGTATTATTTTTACAGATTTGTCACACCGGAGCTGGATTATATAACGGGCCTAGAGTAATAAATTACCTCATACAAACAAACTGCACTAACGTAATCAGCAACACAACTTACAATCTTATACGAGGTTAACGTCGCAAATCATACAAATATATCTATAATAAAGAAATTTATAATATACCTGAGTAAATGTTTTAAACTATCGAACTATTTCTTAAGCAAGTGATGTATCTTATAAAAATTATGGAACAAAGGAAATGTGATATGCATAGAACGGTTTTACTGATAGCGGGAAAAGATTAACTGTAATTAAAAAATTTGTGGAGATGAGGTATTCTCAAGAATCACTACTCTTTCAAACAGCAGCAAAATAACGGCCGGTTTTACCAACACAGAATTAGCTTGTTCCCAGCGAATTTATAACGTAATTTTAAAATACCCCCGTGACAAGCATTTAAAAAACGCCATTTTAATATTCATTATGTGAGAACAACTAATAAGTGAGATGCTTAAAGAAACAACCATAAGGTATTTGAGTGGATAGTAATAAGTTATGGGAACATGACTCAATGACCAGCTCAAAATTAGCACAAAAATAAAAAAAATGTAGATTTTCTGCCCAAAACTATACTTTTTATTCCGGTTATGGATATTTTGAAATATGAGAAAATCCTAACAAATAATTAGTTTTATGATTGAAAATTAAAGCTTTGCAGCTGGACTAATTCATTTAAGCAGCACGACGAGTACATACAAGTGGATGCCGTTACAAATACATAAAGTGTTATGTCATACATTCGTTCCAACAACCAAGAGTATACCGAAACTCACTGATGTTAATTAATAACATGAAGTGATAAGTTATGAAAGCTTTGAGTCTACTTCGTTATCGTTGTAATGTTGTGTTGCAAATGTGTTGTGTTTCGTGTCTGCGTTTATTAACTATCGGTGTCAAGTGTGATTGTTCTCTGCAAAATCAAAACTTGTATCATAGTCCTAGACCGCCAGCCACAATGCAAATTAACTGTTTTTTTATTTTCCAACAAAGTTCTTGTATAATTTAACGAATCTTTAGATATCGATACGTAGCATAAAGGATCTCACTTGTAGAGGATTTCGTTCCATGTTGTTATCTGGGGTACCTTGGTGGTCGAGTTGGGAGCCATTTGGAAAGGCAATCCCCTTTCTGGGGATTTCTCTACATATTGGTTCCTGTCTTACACACCTCGGGGAGGCACAACATGCTGTATTTCCTTGAATAGTACAGCAACAGACTATTGCCATGCGGTGTTAGCAAAATTCCTTTTAAAGATCTAAGTTGACACATAAATACTTAGTGTTATTTATTCGCAACTGCTGGTCAGCTCTAAATGCTGCTAGGATAGCATTTTTTTCTTCTTCGTGCAAATTGTGTGGCTCTCAAATCATCTTCAGTGAGTTGGTCTTGGAGCAGATGTTTATATTTTTCACAAAAAAAACACATTTGTCTTTTTTTGGCAAATTAAATCCAATGTTATATGAACCATAAATAAATTGTCTAAATACTTGCGTTATCACACTTGGCTTGTTAATAGCTTTAGATGACTCTTTAAATTATAACAAAACTTATAAATACAAAATATTTTTTTCTTTACAACAGTGTTTTTAATTTACGCGAGCAAGGCATAATTCGATATAAAATAAATTTTTTACATATTTTTAACATGTTTATTTATGGACGCACGTCACAATAATCTTATTCTTCCGCATAATACAAGGAATACTTTTTTTTTTCGCGTGTTCCTTCTCTGAGTCTTGGAAGGCATTACACACGTAACATTTTTTTTTATGTACCATGTGTTCCTCGTAGTTTTATTTAATTTAACACATGTTATCATAACCCCACAGTCTTAGGGTTACGGAGTTGCATGGAGCACAGGACTATCTTTGGTTTTTGCACTCGTTAAGTTTTGTGGCGTACGTCTCAACGAGCTGTCGAAACGGTGGGCAACAGCAATACTTGTGAAGGTCTATAAAGTTCGTTCCGATTGGGCACGCATTGCGAATCGCTGACTCTTGGCATCTTCCAAACACATATACAGGTTAATAGGGAAATATGGCATAGTCCACCAATGTCGATACTTCCTCATATGAAATATTTGCCTCATTCCACCTTAGTCCGTGCGTTTCGTACTTCTGTAGGTGATACGTCTGTTGCATGGTGCGGTTGAGGTTATGCCATGGACAGGGCGTTAAAAATGTGAAAACTCTGTTTTTCTCGTCTTTGTCAGTGTACAAGATGGCATCTGCTTGATGGTGAATGAGTCCAACTAGCGAAAATTTTGGATGTTGCAAAACATGTCATACCATTTTTTTATATAAAAACGTTTAGTTCCATGCACACACCGAATTTCACAACTTTTTTACAAAGTCATTTAAGACTTCATCGAGGCCCATACACATCGGGAACCTGTGTTCTGTGTTGGTTTCCTCGCCGGGTATTGCCTGCTAGTAAATTTCTCAAAGGGGAGTATCTTCCACGGGTACAGCTTGCCTGTAGATAGCTTGCATGGTGGTGTCATCTTCTACGGGGAGGGCGTCTTCTATGGGGAGGGCGTCTTCAACAGGGACGTCGTCTTCCACGTGCTCAAACGTGGCGAGGGCTGCTTGGTGGGCCTTAAACCAACCCCTGCGATGTGGTGTGTCGGGAACCGAAGTGATGCAGCCCTCAAAACACTCCTTGCACGAGAGACAGTCCCGTATGTCTTCGCCCTCTGCAGGAAGGCCGGCAAATACTTGAATACGGTCGAAATTTCATACGGTACGTAGACCAGAAAAAATTATTTCGGCAGGTACAGTTAACTCGTCCCGTTTGTCCAAAGCACTAAGCGAGCCTACCCTTCCAAATGCCAAAATGGCCGAAAGGATTTTATGGCCGCTTGGACAACACGTGTACATTTCTAAGAGCTATACAAATGACTGATTTCCCGAGGGGCTTGGGGTGCGTCTTTTAGAGAGTTTTTTAGGGAAGAAAATAGTCCACCCTCGCGATTAAAGTATGCCACCGATTGGTTGGAATGAAGGTTTCCGAAAACACCCGAGTAACTAGCCATTGACAAACATTGGCGGAAAAATTAAATGTATTGGAAGGGGGTGAAGGGGAACCGACTAATTGGTAGAACGAAGGTTTCCGAAAACACCCGAGTAATAAGCCAATGAGTATCATTGGCAGAGCAATGTAATATATTGAAAGGGGGTGGGCAATTAGCTAATGAGAATCAGAGGTGGGGCAATTGGCCAATTAAATATATTGGAAGGGGGAGTGGAGGGGATCAGTCGTCTGCTGGGCGCGGTGCTGGGAACATCACCAGCCATGCAAAACAAATGAGAAACAAAAAAACCAAGATGGTGGTTGAAAGAAGGTGAGAAACAAACTCATGTAATGTATAAACAAATGACAAACGAAAAAAACCAATATGGGGGACAGTGACTGTGATGCCTACCAATATGGCGGACTGCACCAACCAATATTGCTGACTGCACCGACCAAAATGGCGGACGGTGGCTGTAACTCCCACCAAGATGGTACAGTGCACCAACCAAGATGGTGGAATGAGTATGGGTAGATAAGGGTGTGGGGAACATCCAATTTTTTTTAAATACATTTTTTAATAATTTTAAAATGTTTTTAAAATTATTTTTTATATCATTTTATGGGAATTGTTTTGGATTTTTTTTATTATCTGGGTTGTCAAAGTTAAAGGTCACCAGGGTCAAGGTTGGTTGTGAAGGTCGCCTGGATCCATTATAGCCGCCTGTCTTCCGGAATGACAGAGCACGAACAGCTATGACGCTCCGGTCCCAGGTCTCGATGTGCCAAAGTCCCCATAATCCCCCTACTCACATACTCTCAGATGTCGTTGAAAGAAATGTATGTTTCCAGAGGAAAAACTATAGGTGATTTAATTATTTCTGTCCATACAAGTTTTACGAGTAGTCACTTTGCGGCAAATTACTTGCCCCCGTGCGTAATTTCATTTAGCGAAAACCGCATTTCGTGATCTGCAACAGTTCCGGATATTTTGGGGGTGTCCACGTTAGGCGTACCATCCTGTATATGTACATATTTAATCGTAGGTATATGAGTTAATATAAAATATTATTTTTATAACTCTCTAATGATCTACCAATTCACAACCAGAGTAAGGATCATACCAGTGACTATAGACACGCACCTGTGCAATTTATATATACGTTTCCTTATTTCGTAGGAACGAATCACTCTAACCTTCAGGAAATACATTGACATCCTACACGGTGTAAGTCAGGAAATTGAGATCTATCAACAACATGGCGGTGATACGTCCTGTATTCTTTTTTAGGCAACTGTTCAATTAATAGAAAATTTCCATTGAAATGTTTTTATGTAGTTTCCTATTCATAGCAAACTATATTACTTAGGACAAAGGTCATGTACAAAAGTTTGTCGAAACATATTTTTGTCAAAAAAAAAAATTATGGATACGTTTAAAAACAATTAGATGTCGAAGAAAATTTCGTCCAAATGTTATAAACTGGGCATTTTATCAATAAAGTCCATGTGTGTAACTATGTTTATTGTCTAAAGAATTCTACACTGTTTTATGGATGTGCACAATTGGCAGGGATACCCCTCATTAATATTTTATAATGCTTTGTAGGTCAACATTCATTCCGGTCCCCTACTAGGCGAGAAACTCCTTAAACCTCGTCGTGTATATCTGGACCCCAATAACCCCGAGATTCATAACACGGGGTGGTGAACCTCTCATTACCCTCTTATACGCGGACAACAATTTTAGTTCAGCTAGTATATTATGTATGTACTTAGTAAAATGAAAATAATAACGATTCTATAAATGTACATTTTTAATGCGGGCGTATTTTCTCAGTCAGTTATGAAGTTGAAAATACAGGCAACTATGTGGCAAGATAAATAGCAGGGCCTGCAGAATAATAATGCGTTAGTTTCCTACTACCTTCCACTGTGTATATCGGCTCTCAAGACCACGATGTTTAGAGCCGTCCAAATCTCTCCACTCCACTCCACTAAGGTGAACTGCCTGCGCAAACCACTTGAAAAATTCCCAGGGTTGATGCCAGGAATCGAAATCGGGTCTCTTATTTACAGTGTGTTATAAAAATAACGTTTTTGCAACAGTTTATTGGAAATGAGGCCATGTTGCTCGGTGGGTCGCCTACTTCTGTTCGAATCGGGATTGATCGGCAGTTTTCAGTGTTTCAGCAGATAGGTGTTCATAATTTTTCTGGGGTGTGCCCAATTCGCATTCATACCTTTATTTCGCTGGAGTAAATTATCGATAAGGAGGAGCTGACAGATATTTAGAATCTAAAAGTTATGCCCGTTCTGCGAAATGGAAATTACTTTTGGATATAAAACATTTTCTTGGGGCGACACTGTTCTAGATACGAGCCTTGGATATTTTATTTTTCATCTCTCCACAAGTTGCCTGTTGTAGCAGCAAATTAACGAGTCTACTTTATTCAGTATTTTATTTTTGTTTATCTAATTCATATTTATTTATATTGTAAAGCACAATTTTTAACATTATTATATCCCTCAGAGAAACAACGAGATTTTTACAAGTTTCAAGGAAAATATTTATTTAATGTACTCGAGTCTCGATCTCAGGTTCCTACAATGTTATTCGTCAATGGATATTGCTTAAAATTTATCGCATTACGCATGAGCACTTCTTAGTCACAAATTCACACACAGACATTTCTTAAAACGGTTATGAAATTTGGGTCGTTATTCTGGAGATAACTAACTACCTGCATTACTCGTCTGTAACACGTATTTTGCCTTTATTCCGCTTTCCAAAAACCATCTACATATAAGGAACTTGTGGCTTGCATCTTCCCAAAGATGTCTCATAGGTAGTTCTTTCATTGAGTGCATATGGGGCCACAGAGGCGCCATGGTTAGAGCGCTTGCCTCCTACGAAGACGAACCGTGCTCGATTTCCGGCGAGGTCGCTCCCGGATTTTCGCACGTGGGAATAGTGCCTGAAGTTGCCGCTGGTCGGTGGATTTTCTCGACGGTATCCCGTTTCCCTCGCCCTTCAATTCTGGTGCTGCTCCATACTTACCTCGCTCCATCCTCATCGGCTCTGAGGAACTCTCGATGTTTGAGCCTCCCAAATCTCTCCACTCCATTCCATGGGACACGATTAAGTAAGGGGAATAAGATAATGAGCAAAGAGATAGTTGACAAGGTGTTCATGCCCGCTCGTTCCAGTTGGCAGACAATCATAATGGACTACCGCGATCTTAACATTGCCCTTTCAATGACACTCAATCTGAAAATTCGAGAAAATCTTTGAATAATTACCAATACATAAGGAAATATTTGTTAATCGGGAGGGGGAGGGGATACTTTAACAATAGTGTTTATAAAATCTTCATGAAATCTTAACAGTTTGAATAAGTAATTCAGTTTCCTTTTTCTCTCCGTCGTATTGGATTTATAGTATATCATTATTTATTAATTTTTATACTTACTTAACCGTCCAAAATTGAATTTGAAATGTCTTTACCATTAAAAAATGTTTTTAAAACTTTCACAGCTTCTCAAATTATATTATACAATTTCGAAATAAAAAACAACAACGTTTATTAAAAATTTAATAAAAATCGATTTATCAGTCCCAGGCTCTTTTGTCTCATTTTCCCCTTGTTTCCATCTTATATCTCTTTAAACATTGACGTAAGAAATTTATTTTCTTCATGTTCGAGGATATCACATGGCTTTCTCGTGCTTGGCTGTTGATCATTTGACATCTTGGCTCTGTAAGTATATAAGGCGACGAAATTCCCGCCAAGTCACAGTACTTTATCTGATGTGACAGGTGATGGATCATCTTATCTACTCTGGACTTCTTAGCTATCATTCTCGTAAGTTATATTCGCTGTAATGCCATGCATTTTACATCTATTCCATTAAAGTCTACCTTTTTTATCGGGTCAACTTATAATCATGCGTATATCTATTTACCACCAAAGTGAAATAGCTGTCCAAATTTAAAGTAAATTTTGTTGGCCAGAGATTTGTTACAAGAAAAACGTCCTAAAAATTGCACACGACACTCGTACATTTAATTAACCTAGTCTTCACAGTACTTTGCAGAATTTCATTATATTTATTCTCGCAAGTCAAGCCAGTTTCCTTTACTTGTAGTGTGAAAATAAACCAAAAATTGGAAAGAAGATGGTCGGTATGTAGGGGAAGTCCGAGCAAAGCAAATAAGCCGAGCAAAAAGAATAAAGGCAGTATTAGTATTATCTAGAGAACAACATATGGCTGTGGCCTGCTAACACTGGAGGTGGGTCTATCTTTCGAGTGTAGAGGGAACTCGATAAGAAAGTGGTAGCTAGTGAAGCAGAGCGTGTTGAATTACATAATTTATATTATTTTACTCACGTAATATTGCAAAGGATGCCGGGCGGGCAAAGTGAATAACTGTTCACTTTTCCCGGATCAAAGGCATTGCTAGTAATTTTGCCCGGGCAATCGTTAAAGGCACCCAAATATTTTTTTATGACATTTAAATTGTCTAACATGTACACAGAATGGACACATTGTAATAAATGTTGTTTTCCGTAGGAATAGTGACCAAAAGTTTTAAAAGCAAAACATTTTTGACAGCGGGGTTTGAACCAAGTGTAACTAAATTTTATCGCAAAGTTGCATTTTCGTGGTTTTCCTTTACTTGCATGTAACTTGTTATAATGTATAAAAAAAAATAAAGAGACTGAGGGACACTGTTAAAAAAATTTCCGCGAAATTATAGGAAAGTACTAGTAAAAATATATAACTTCAAAAAATTACGGACACTGTGTATTTACATTAACGAACTTTCAGTTAACTTTAAGGAACGTTCCGTGACGTCATGAAACTTTTTGTAAATTTGCTGTTTTGTTTATATTTATTTATTTTAAGTAATTTAAGTTACGGAAAGAAGTTTTGTATTTTGCTGTGGGGATATTATACCATGAATAAACAAGAGAAAAGAAAATGCAATTTTCAAAAGTGAATAAAAAGTATTATACAGTATAATTCTAACGTCTTATACTGTAAAAAAATATTGTAATTTTGCAAAAAATTCTTTGCAAACTATTTTTTTAAGTTATTTTTGTAATGCAAAACGTTAAATAGAAAACATTTTACAACGCTTCCTTGTTGGACATATAAATATATAATGTATTTTAATCAACAAGTGCCACAGACTTTGTACAAAATTTGTTGCAAAAATAGACATGCGGAATTAATTTAGCATGTTGTTTACTGCAGTGCTTTGTAAACATACAAATTTTTTCTAGTCTTACAAAATAATCAGCAACTTGTTTCTGAAAAATTTTTAAGTAAACATACAAATGATTTTTTTTAATTTTAATTGCCAGCACCACTTGGCCCGTTACATCAGCTGTGTGCTGTAGTCTTTGCTTATAATTGTATGGCATTTTAAATACAAGCGCACGGATATGGCAGGAACGGGAACTTAATTAATATTTAAATTCCCAACTATGTTTATTAAGAAAATCTGTAATTTTACAAAATTTTCTTTATGCTTGTACATTTTATCATGCACTATTTCTTTATTAAAGAAATTTAAGTAATGTAAATGAAAATTGAACTTTGTTTACGGATGGCGTATAAATACAAAAGGACAATAAACCAAAGCGACTGGTCGAAAGAAACTATGAAACAGGCGATGAAAGAATGAGAATCTATGTCAATAAATTCTGTTGCTACAAAATAAGGAATAACTTTCGCGACACTGTACCGTCACTGCAAGCCAGGTTCGTGGAGAAAATAACTTAAACGGTACAGGACAATATTTACTGAAAAACAAGAAATGGAACTGGTAAAATACTTGAACGAAATGGATAGCTTGTTTTATGGATTGACAAGGAGCGAATTCATGAGGCTAGCATATGACTTCGCTCAACAAAACAACATAGCTCATCCACTAAACTGGGATAAGAATCGTAGTGCTGGTCATCAGTGGGTAATGGGATTTAACTGTAGGTGTCCTGAAATTTCACTGAGACAGCCAGAGCCGACAACAATGGTTAGAGCCAAGGGTTTTAATTGCCAGAAAACTGACAGATTTTAGAACAATGTATGGGACCAGAAGGTGAAATATGGCATTAGTGCAAGCACTATTTACAACATGGACGAAACAGGAATTAAGACAACGACAAATAAACCGTATAAAAACCTTCTGTGTATAGAAGGAAACAGGAAGGCTCGAGTGCAGAAAGAGGCGCGCTTACCACAGCGATTTGTTGTAATGCTGCGGGAGCATTAATTCCTCCATTCTTAATTTTTGCGAGAAAGCGCATGCAAGAGAGGTTTATAGATGATGCACCACCAGGAACACAGGTAACATGCACGGGCAATGGATGGAGTAATGGAGAAGCATTCTTGCAGTGGTTACATTTCCTTGTTAAACATGTCCACCCGAATAACGAAAAGAAAATTCTGCTTTTGCTCGACAGTCACGAGTCACGTAAGTATTGATTTGCTCTTAAGTTTACAACTGAAAATAATGCAGTATTTGTATCATTTTCTCTACACACAACTCACAAAACGCAGCCCCTATATCGAGATGTTTATGGGACTCTGAAGATATACTTTGAGCTAGAAGTAAATTCATTCCAGAAGAATCATGCTTGGAGAATAATCAATCAACACGACATTTCATAATTGTTTGCCCCTGCATACTTGAAAGCTGCCACAGCAAAGAATACTGTAAGTGGATTCAAGTCTGCTGGTTTATGGCACTACAACCCATATATTTTTCGTGATGAAGATCATGCCCTTATATTAATAATAGAGAGCGAGAAGGGAAGAAGGGGGGTGGGGGGTTGAATGAGAAAATCAAGCAAAGATATAGGAATGGCTAAAAATTCCTGCTCCACTATTGTCTCTGACACAATTCCAATTTTTGAAGCTGAAACAGGCCCTTCAAACATTTGTATGTCTAGTCCGAAAGACATAAGACTCTTACCAACTGCATTTCGTAATGAAACCATAACGAAGAGAAAATCCCAATGAGCCGAAATGCTGACAAGCACCCCAATCAAGGTCTAGCAAAATATGAAACCAGTCGAAAATAAAAAAAAAAAAAAAAAAAAAAAAAAAAAAAAACTGCTACTACAGGAAAGATCTCAGCCAAGAAAAGATTGTTAGCGAACAAGAGAGTAAAATATGAAGAAAAGACAGAATCGAAATACACGAAGTCAAATATGTGATGCTCCATATGAGGATCCACCAACAGAAGACTGGATTCAACGCGCCTGTAACCAGCCGAAATAGTCTTTTCTAAAATTGAGTTACTTTTATTTTGCATGCTGTGATTTATCCAAAATATCACCTTCGGTAAGTAATCCATAGCTATTTTGATTTATTTATGCGTTCTCAGTTACCTCGTTTTTGCAAATATATTTAAAATTCGTTTGATTTCATTAAAGAGCGATTCGGGAGAGTCCGTAGATTTCGGGTTGCTGTCCCGTAGGCCTTCTGCTTACGGAAGTCTGGGAATGAGATCAGATCGAGTGCAACCCCGTTATACGAGGCAACGCACCTATGTTATGAAAACTTCTGCTCGGGGATTCTGTCAGTTTTTCCAAACGGATCAGCAAACCCAACATATATGATCCAAGATACTTAACTGATATTATTTGTCATGCATGTGCACGATGCACTACTTGTTTCTGTCTGTTTATTTCTGATTATTTTCTAAAATGATAAAATAACAGTTTTTTATCAAAATTTTAAATAAAAAACTACGGGGCCCTATGGTAGACTAAAGATGAAGTAGGCAGATCTCGCTACCTGCGCACAACCAATCTCCATGTCCCAACATTGAACTGCTTTTCTGCCAATACGACTAGCAAGAAACGGCGTCGTTTGGATTCGTGGTTAGAATACTGTTTAGTAAACAAGTGCTTTAAGGTATTTTTTGTATTTCCTCTAGCCAATTTTTAATGCAGTTTAATTATATTCAAACAATTGAAAATATTTTATTAATATAATAGTGCTTGTCATTTAAAAATTAAGATATATATAAACAGGTTCATCATTGTTGACCATATGACTTTACAATTGTGTTGCTTTGGGGTAGGTCAATTTTGGGAACATGTGCAGAAGAAGAATATTAGGTCTACCTCATCTTTAGTCAATGGGAACAACTAATTTTATTTTAAAACATGCGGTAAAATGTCATAGGTTAATTAAAAAAATATATGTAGTGTATATTTTAATATATACTCGTATATATATTTTACCCTGATTGCAGTAACTTCTTATAAATTTTACTTCTTGGTTAATTACAATTTTTTTCTTTTACACATTGTGAGGAAGCCAAGTATCTTGGGGTTCGGCCAATGTTTTCTAACATACGCTTCCTCAATCATATCTGGGTAGCCAGAGATCCACGCCTATGGCCTCACCCTGGCTGTGGCAGATGGGCTGTGGGCGGACAGTCCAGAGTGCATATTACTTTTATGCTTTGAGATGCTCTGCGCCCCAATTGCCGGAGTAGGATTGTGCACTTCGCACAGCCATTCTTTTCGTAGCTTCGTGCACTCTCGTTAATTGAAAAGATGTATCACAGTAGCATCGCTGGTGTCGAGGTATCATCCCTGCAGACATGGTCGAACCTACAACAAATAAATCCTCTAATGGCGAAGCTGAGGATAGAGTCACAGGACCTTAACCAACGAATGATATCGCTACAGACGTAAGTAGATCGATTGAGGTGAGAGATGTTACGTACCGCCAGGCATTATGACAGGACGTTAGTTGCGGGCACACCAGCAATTAAAGATTTCATCTTTGATCTCTCTGTAGGGTAAAAAAAATTATAAATAGCTAAAATGTATATATGCGGCAATTAAACGACAAATAAATGAAACCGTTTACGCAATAGGGCAGCAGAAAAAGGCACAGAAAAATATATACAGATTGGCTATTACACACTCGCTCTACATTTCCTAGTGCAAGGAAAACCTAACAGCAAAATCGTTTAACCAAATTCAACTTTCTATACAAAACATACCCAATATATTGACCTGTTCTGGCTCGTTTATGTAAGGGGACCGGGCAAAGTGAATAACTTAATTTTAAGTTCACGTTTCTCGGTTATTAGTGACGATATGTAAATGCAATTTGTTGTATTGATTTATTATTCCACAAGGTTTAAAACACTGCGAATACAAACACTGTTAGTAAATGATGGCTTTAATTACGACAATGCATCCTTGGTTTTCCATGTAAACAGCCGAAAGAAAGCGCCAACAGAAAAGTCATGATTTATGATTACACAATTAAAACTGACTGAGGGCAATTTTTTATAAACTCAATTACTGAAGTATTTGGCGCATATTGGACAGCTTCTGTCCCTTCTTTTTTTATTTTAATTAAACTCAAGTTACTCAATAGTAACTGACATTTTATAGTGTCAAATAAAATAGTTAAACAGGGTTCTCAAACCTTACACCATAGATGACAGTGTAAACCAGAAACAAAAATATTTTCCTTAAAACAAAGAATAAAACTTAGCATACTGTAAGAAAACGACATAAGTTAATTATTAAAATACAATACATGTCAAAAGTAGAATGGGCACAGAACGGTACCTACTGTGAGGCACCCAAGTGCGAGAAATGTGGTGAATGGTTTACACAAAGTGACAGTTTGCTGAGACATGCGAATACTTGTGAGGCTTCACGTTCTTCACTGGCTACTATGTGACATATTAAATCTTAATTGCAGCAGCGAACGACTGGATTTATCCATACAGAGAGAGTTCACGATAATTGTCTGCCGTTCCTTGAGTGACTATCACCCTGCGTTCGTTAAGGCTGAAACTGTAAACTGGCTCAACCTGAAAACTTATTTTGCCAAATACTGCATTAATACAAAGTACTTTTATAAAGAACTTGCCAGAATAGGTATAAAAACATGTAAAATGTATAAAAAAATCACAGATAATTTACCCATAAAACTCGACATTGTTCTCGAGTGCAAATATTCAAAGCTGCTGGAATAGGTGATACACAACCATGTATTCAAGGTCACGAATATTCCCACAAGCAAGTCACGCGATATTAGGAGCACAGTAGGTAAATGTATAAAAAAATTTATCCTGCAGGAATTGTATTTATAAAGTTCCAGTTGGTGACTGATTATTGTGAAGAGACAGCGGCTGCACATCAAAAAGCTGGATCTGCTACACATATCATCGAACATCGACATACCTGCATCTCACAGAATAAACAGCAATAATAAACCTGCAAAAATAATATTGTGACTACTGCTAATTCAAGTGAACGATTTGGCGAGATTTGTTGAAGATGACAATCCTGGGAGTTTAAACTACTAGTACGCCACATTGGAAGCAGTATTATACTTGTCCGCGTGTTTTCTTCACTCCACTGCATCATGTTAAATTGTTTGACTGTAATCCTACAGTCTCACTGAATATCAATGTGCTGTAATCTGATATAAAAATAATGCTTGTGCATGTGATAACGAAGCAGAAATCTGAACATTACGATTTGCTGCTCCTTAAAGCTATATATAATGTGCACTACTGTTACCACGCAACGAACACCCTTCCCTTTTTATGAGCTCTTAACAGTCAGCCCACACACAAACACAAACACATACATGCAAGTATGGTTTCGCCCATTTTCATTACCTGGCCAAAATATCCGAGCATACTTGTCAGGAATGTCCAGAATAGTACAAAATGTACTGCATGCACAATGCTCTACGTGGAATCTAGATTCTGCAGATAGTAAGAGACAAAAAAGAATTTACACTAAAATTAAAAAAAAAAGTAATCAAGCATTAATTTGAATATCGTCATTATTTATGCAGACTTCGAGGCCATGTATAAGCACGTGAGCTTGCATATGCTCCTACCAGAAATAGAAGACATGCAGTTAATGGAGTCACATTACAGTAGATAATTCTCTAATTCTGCAGCACTGGCTTCTTCTTTTCCTAGAGGACAGATACTGTACAAGCGGCTTGATGCCAAAAGTTTTTTAATTAAGACACTTGTGCAATTTCCAAAAGATGATCATGCAGCAGAAAAGGGGATATATGCATGAGCAACGATATATTTTTATTGCACCGCATCTTTCAATATCAAGTAAAAGGTCACGGACCACATCATTTCATCTAGGGTATGACACCTAGGAAATATAATTTATTCTGCACCCCCACGAAAAAGCGACAATGTTTTCCAAACAGTTCAGCAACAAGTACTCGATTATTTTATGGACACATCCCAGTTTGTGGCACACTGTCTGGGGTTTCTAAACGAAATTTTCCCACCATCGAAATTATAATATGTACAGAAGTTTCACATGCCTAACAAACACTTTCTCGTGACAGCAAACATGCGCTTCACTAGGATTATATCGATAGATGGGACAAGTTGGACGAGCTGCAACTGCGACCGCAAGACACTTCATAACAGACTGATGGACACCAACGTCAGCGACAAAGGTTATGCTCATGCCTCTGCGGTATGTATGGCATTCAACTGCGCTATGCTAGGCGAGCACGGTGACTTGTACATCAAGACTATATTCTTATCCTGACTGAAGTTAACGAAAATTTTGTAGAACTCCGCATGTAAACTTATGGACTGTGCACAATGTATCAGAGCCCAGGAATCGCCTTAAAAGCATTACGGTCGTCTAACTGGGTGTTACGAATTATGGTTTGCACATGTTTCTTGAGGAAGGTATCCATGGTGGCGTGGTACAGAATTTCAAGTGTCATGCCGTGGTGAACAACACCTATGCACCTGCGATGTATGATGCAAGTAAACCATCTACATTCCTGCAGTGCCTCGATGTCAACAAGCTCTTTGGCTAGGGCATGACTATTGTTTCTCTCAGTCTGCAACTTGGCATCGGTGGGCAGCGACGTATCATTACATGTGTCAATCGATGGAAAGTGTTACATCCTAGAGTAAGATTTCAAGTATCTCTAGCCGTGCATGTAGGACATAAAGATCTTTAATGCCGGCCCATGTTCCTATTCTCCCAGATTCTAAATATGCAGATATATTAACAACACTGAAAAACCAGAAACACCTGAAGAAGGTGTGAGTATTTCGGTTACAGCCCACCAAAATTCACTGTATCCTCCAGTTTGAATAGTCGCCTAGGTTAAAACCTTTCAAATATATAAATAGTGCAAAATAGAAAATTAATTCAAACTATTTCGAAAATAATTTTTCGAAATGTTAAACAACAATACTTTCTGCAAATTCATTGTGAAAAAAAATTAACTTCAAAAACTATAGTTGGTATACAGCGAGAAAAAACTGAAATCTGCTCGTGCAAATTCGATACCACACGTGTACCCCGCGACCCAAAGGTGATTCTCGCCCACCAACAAGAAGATGGTTGGCAAGTTCAAGAATTATTGCGATGGTAATATTTATTAGGAAATGCTGTTGGGCGAACATCTACACCAGATGGGCCAGCCAAAGCTCTGCATAATGTAAGTGTTTCAGACTTAAACTGTAACTTTCAATTCCATCATTGGCTTAGAAGGACCCATTTGTAGCAATGCATAAGCATTTTCATAAATATATTCAGGATATCTACTACAAATATGTATGGCACATGTAGGAAGGCTCTTTGGCTATAGTTGAACTTACATACACTGGAGAGCCAAAAATACTGGCGTGCATATGCAAATAACAGAGGTATGGAACCGATCAGAGTAACGCGATGTGGTCGGCAGCACCTATATAAGACAACAAGCGTCTGGCAAAGTTGCTAGATCGGTTACTGCTGCTACAATGGCAGGTTATCAAGATTTAAGTGAGTTTAAACGTTGTGTTATAGTCGGCGCACGAGAGATGGAACATAGCATTTCCGAGGTAACGATAAAAATTGGATTTTCGCTTGCGACCATTTCACGAGTATATCATGAATATCGGGAATCACGTAAAACATCACATCTTCGACATCGCTGCGGCCGGATAAAGATCGTGAACGAACGGGACAAACGATGACTGACGAGAATCATTAATCGTGACAGACGTGCAATCCTTTCTCAAATTGGCGCAAATTTCAATGCTGGGGCATCAACAAGTGCCAGCGTGCGAACTATTCAACGGACCATCATTGATATAAACTTTCGGAGCCGAAGGCCCACTCGTTTACCATTGTTGACTGCACGACACAAAGCTTTACGCCTCGCCTGGGCCCGCCAACACCGCCATTGGACTGTTGATGACTGGAAACACGTTGCCTCGTCTGACAAGTCTCGTTTCCAATTGTATCGGGCTGATGGACGTGTACGGGTATGGAGACATCCTCATGAATCTATGAATCCTTCATGTCAACAGGGGAATGTTCAACCTGGTGGAGGCTATGTCATGGTATGGGACGTGTGCAGTTGGCGTGAAATGGGACCCCTGATACGTCTAGATACGACTCTGACAGGTGACAGGTACGTAAGCATCCTGTCCGATCACCTGCATTAATTCATGTCCATTGTGCATTCCGACGGACGTGGACAATTCCAGCAGGACAATGTGACACCCCACACGTCGATAGTTGCTACCGAGTAGCTACAAGAACACTCTTCTGACTTTGGACCCTTTAATTGGCCACCTAAATCATCTGACATGAACATTATTGAGCATATCTGAGATCCCTTGCAACGTGCTGTTCAGAAGGGATCTCCACCGCCTCGCACTCCTATGGATTTGTGGACTGCCCTGCAGGATTCATGGTGTGAAATGCCTCCTGCATACCTTCAGAAATTAGTTGAATCCATGCCACGTCGTCTTGCGGCACTTCTGCGTGCTCGCAGGGACCCTACACGATATTAGGCAAGTGTACCAGTTTTTTCGGCTCTCCAGTGTATATGTGCTGGTACAATGATGTTATAGAGAGGCACAACCACTGAATCCAGACCGGTCATTAACACAAGAAAAAGCAGTTGTACTTGTGGGGCCCCTCTATTGTGGACAAGACCACTTGCAATCGTATACTGCGTGGTGCGCAAATATTTTAATCAGATGTTTGTATGTTCGTATTTCAAGATGTAGATGATCGGATATATGATGTAATTGTCTTCGAGGAGTATAAGCACTAATACCATTGAGACAGTTTTATTAAACGTCTGTGTGATGGCATGTCGGTGAGAATTCAAGTTAAAGGTTGATTGGTTAAAGTAATTTATCGGAAAAAACCGATTTTGTTCGTGTAAATTTACCCTCCACCAAACAGACATTTGTTGCTTAATAGAGTGTCGGTAGTGGAGGCCATCTGTCCCTATTGGGAATGCGAACGAAGACCTGTAATTAAAGGGGGAACGATTCGATGAACCTGAAGTAATTTTTATCTCGCTTGATAGTAGCAGATTATCGGTATCTGCATCATACATGTTTGAGGGGCCGACATCACAAGTGTTTGCTTTGTCTGGCCCTTCTGGTGTAGATGTTCACCAAGTAGCAATTCCTTCGGCCAAAAATCGCAGTGAGGCTCCAATGTCGGAAAAGGTATTAGACTTTGCCACTGACAGCGATTTGGAGGACTGACCATGTGACATGCTGTTTGGAAAAAGTAAACGTCGCACGTAATGGCTATAATGGTAGTGCGACACGGTCTGGGAATGTGCTTGCTTTGTTTGGTGGTGGTAAATATGACTGTTAAAAATGAAAGGGAAAAAATTGAGTAATTGAACGAATATCTATGTAACTAATATTTGGAGCAATTGTAAGTCAATGAAAAATTATTTTAACTTCTCTTGATTGATACAATATATAACATATTAGCCGAAATCTCTGTATTTGTGTTTATTATTTTAATATTATAAAACCTGTGTGATAATAAGTGCCCACCCTATCTGACCAAATATGACCTTGGGGAAATTATCGCGTGAGTGTCCCGATATTTTTTATCAAATAGCGTATACACGGAACTGTGATACACATGAATACCGTGGATACTGTTCATACTTTAAGCTTTGAACATAGATTTGGAAGAGAGCTCTCCCTCTCTACAAAATAGTTATAAGAATGCTTACAACAAATATGGAGCCAAGTCCTAGACCTTCGCCAGGTCACCGTCAGAGCCAATACTGCGACAGGTTTGCCCTAGAGACAATGCACTGAGACATGAGACGAAATAATATGTAAATAATCGCTTTTGTGCTACAGTTAGATGCGAAAACTGTTTTAAGCAGTTCTCGCGAAGTGGTAACTTGAAAACAGTACACATCAAGCCGTGTAAGGTTTATTTCGCCTTCCGATAAACAGTACCTCTTTCTACTGTGCTGAATTTTGTGTTCACAGAAAACAGTAGGTAACTACAAATAACTCAAGTGGCACACAGTGTGTGATACAGTAAGTTTGTGAGAAATAAATACTTGCTAAACTGTGACGTGTAACTGACGAGCATCAGAATAATATTGCACTGCAAGTAGCTGCGATGAACTTATGACAGAAAAGAGACTCCAATTGCGTAGAAAATGAAAGTCAGTGATGTATATGCCCAATAATAAAAAAAGTGTTACCTACGATTTCAATTTGTTGGCTCTTAGCTGGAGGATATTAGAAATAACTTGATAAAATGACTTGAGGCACGGTTGCCACAACCCCATTGCGTTGGTCATATACACAAGTAACTAATTTTAAAAATCCTGAAGAGTTAAATCGTACTCACATTATATTTCCTTTCGAATAAAAAAAGAGTTTTCAAATGTAACAATGATAAATATCATAAAATAATATCCATTTTAAAAATTAATTTAGAAGAGTATAAAAACGTTTACATTGTTTATGTTTTATAAAAGTGTATTTCCGAATGAAAACATATTATTTTCAATTCCAGCAATAAATTTTTTTCAATAAATATACAGATTAAAAATTAACAAGTTTAGTTAAAAGTTTGCGACATACTTTTCATTCGCATAGGTTTAATGCAAAAAAAAATTACAATTTAAACACAAAGAAAAAATTATTTTCGTTTATTTTATCTTGCGCAAGAGATGTGTAGGCTAAGCGTTAACTTGCTGGAAATCGTGCTGGAAACTTTCTCCACGGCACTCAATCAGTAAAGGTAGAGCAAGGAATGCCAGCGTGTATTCATCGCACCGCCGTGTAGTCCTGAATCTTGGCTTATATAACCATCGGTGAACGACAATCATATCAAATGGCTGCCCAGACTATCACACCAGAAGTAGGAGACGTTTGTGGCGGTAAAGTGAGGCAGTGTTTGTAGGGCTCATTTGCGGTCCTCAGAACTGATGATTATCCATTCCCAAAAAATAAAAAACAACATTCGGTGCTAATAACGAAACGTCACCAGTCTATTGAATTCCTCGTTGCACTGTTTTGACACACTGAAAGAGACGATGTTGGGGTGGTTAATGCCATAACACATCTAAGTAGTTCGGATCACATATTTGCCTGTGCCAAGTTTCTGAAAGTGCTACTAGACATATACGGGTCAAGTAAATGCCGCGTATATGTTATCAGTCACCTCTGCAAGAAAACGTCGTAGTTATGACCAAGCATGTAATTTATACTCTCATCGTTATAACACAGGCCATATCAACCAGAGAAGCGAGCAAACACAACTGTTGCAAAGTATGCTGGCGTTATCTCTGTGCTGTACCCTGTTTCTTCCTAGTTTACACTTCCACCACTAAAACATAGCTCGGCATCTGACGCCACAGGACGTGTGTAACGGGTCTCTTGCTGCTCGCGTATGAGTGGTCGGAACACATTCAGTTTCCTTAGACGACGCGGTTGTTACTGGCTCCTGCTGCGTACACCGATAATGTACAGAAGTGAGCAAGCACCAGCTTACAGTGCAACAGTTCACCACACGCCACTGCTTCCTCTTGGTACTCTGTCGGGGACATCCAGAACTGGTCTACGTACTCATTTCTCCCAACACATTCTAATTGTAATGTTTGAACGTCCCATATGTAAATCAATTCTGCTTGCCACAATGTGCTCAAATTTGTTATGGCAATAAGTGTATAGTTTCTGTTTTCAACTCCCTTAAATACTTTTGCATCAAGACGAAAAACCAACAAAGTAAAACTCATGAATTTTAAAATGCAATCTTTACATTTATGAGTTTTTCTTCATGTTTTGTTTTTCATCTTGTTGTAAAAGTGTCCGTACCTGGTATTTAGCATATGCACTCGACACTGAAGTATAGTTCATGAGCTGGGTATATGCCATTTTGGCGTGCGCCGTCTCTTGTTTCTTACTCTGAGAAAAGGACTAGCAACTGGCAATTTTCAAGAACATACTAGTGAAGCCACAACGGGCTCTTTTTAATGGAGGATGTTGAGCAGTATACATTTCATTTTTCCTGGCTCAAGAATCATACATTATTCATTATACTCTCTTCCCGCCGAATATTCTAAAAATTGGCCCTGTGAGGGAAGAGTTGTTTCACTGAGGTCACAACTCCAGCGATAAAGCGGTCCAACTGCCGCGAGGTTTTCCAAGTAAGGGCATTTAAGATCCGATGGGCTTTAACGCAGGATGTTCATAATATCAGTTAACTGAATTTAATTTCTCTAAGCAGGTAGTTGTTTTCGTTAAAGGATTCCTGGAAAAGGAAATAGTCGAAACGGGATAATTTTTTTTTANGAGGGAAGAGTTGTTTCACTGAGGTCACAACTCCAGCGATAAAGCGGTCCAACTGCCGCGAGGTTTTCCAAGTAAGGACATTTAAGATCTGATGGGCTTTACCGCAGGATGTTCATAATACCAGCTAACTGAATTTAATTTCTCTAAGCAGGTAGTTGTTTTCGTTAAAGGATTCCTGCAAAAGGAAATAGTCGAAACGGGATAAATTTTTTTTTTATGTTTTGTTTGATGAATTGTCAATTACCGGATAAGTAAATGCAATTTTTATCAAATAACGAAACGCTCGTTCATTTTTGGTATTAATATTTAACTTATATTATCTCCTGATAATATATTTGTCTTTCAGCCAATTTTCTCCGCTTGATTAAACTATTATCAGAGTATTTTAGAGCAATAGAGAATGCGTATGATTTGTAAAATACTATTTGTTTTTGCAGATTTGTGAGTTGTAAATTAATTTTTACAGTTTTCAACATTTATAATGAATGGTTTATTTGCAAAATGAGTAATCGTGTGGACAATAACTCCTTTAGAGAGACCCGNGTGAGTTGTAAATTAATTTTTACAGTTTTCAACATTTATAATGAATGTTTTATTTGCAAAATGAGTAATCGTGTGGAAAATAACTCCTTTAGAGAGACCCAGAGTTCTTCGGTGGAGTCTTGAATTATATCGAATTGAGTCAGTCTGGTTTCTTTAAAAATTTTGAAAAAAAAAAAACAAGCACAAGTAAGTTACTATAGCTCCTGCTAATTTATTTATCAGAAATTTCATTAAAGCAGGTATTTTTGACCTGATTTCCTGTTTCCGAGCTTCTGTGTGCGTTACTTCAGACTTTAAAAGATATGAACTCTTAGATTATTTTTAAACACATACAAAAAATAAATTCAAAAACGAGCTCACCGATCCCCATATTTTAAAACAAAAAATCCCAGTGTATTATTATAAAGACAGTCCAATAACTCACACACAAAATAAATTCAAAAACGTTATTTTATAAACCCCTTTTCAATATCATTAGTTTGAGATCTTATTTTTGAGCTTAGGTTAAAACATTTCTGCTTATCATGCGCATTTAATTGATTCTATATAAACAACACCACAAACGTTGGTTTTTCTAAACATTTACCAGTTGATATTATACTACGGCATTTTGGGTGTCTTCTGGAAAAGTTATTGACACTTTTATGAGCGTGCCTAAGCCAAGTTAAGGTTACATTAGCATCCTAGCGCTTAATGTAACCTTAAACCATCAGTGAGTTTAGTAGCGCTTACTGTATTACTGTATGGGAGAGACAAGTAAGCTGGGAATTCTGCTTCCTGGCGTGTTCGTATCATTGCTTTCGTTTAGCAGTATATTGTGTTTTGTATAACTGTTATAATTTTGCTGATTTACGATTATATAATATTATACAATAGCAGTATTTGCATGAAATAATTTTTAGGCGTCAGATGGGAAGGTACCATATATTGAAAACAATAATAATATATGACTTAAAGTTATCCAATATTTTTAATAACTACCAGTTTATCAACCGCTAGTGAATTACATTGCCTAACTCAACCAAGCCATTGGTCAGACAGATTGCTTGTTATATATTTTAATTATTAGAATACGATTTGAGAGTTTTGATGACAAACGTAGAAATTGATGGGCACGTAGAGGATTTGATTTCGAGCCAACCACGCATTCGTGGTAACCACTACATTGTCTGTGGAGATATACAGATGGTTTGTCAAAATTCTGTCATGGCAGACTTCGCGATGACTTTCTGCGAGAACATTTACTTAAACCTGTCACGTGCCTATTAATCCTTAAAATTTGCGGTTACTTTGGAACATCGTGGTCCAGAAAATTATCTTGTTTATATTGCATACAAAATCTTTTAAACACTGTATTTTCTAATGTAAGATTAAATTTTATTACTTTAATTTAGCTGGAACACGACGTAATAGCTGCAACGAAAAGAAAACGTTGGACGCTTTAAAATACAAGTTAACAATGAGAAATTGAAGTTTACCGATATCCGCATGGCTCTTGCTCCACCAAAGTACTCCGATAAAATCGGTTCCATACATATTTGGTTTGCCAAGGTCACCAACCTAAAGGAAAGAATGACATCTAACTGAACATCGTGGATCCCTTTTATTTACGTATAAAACATAATGTCATTTCGAAGCTGTAACGAAGGAGTGAAGGAGTGAGTGGCAATGCACGTATGGCTCTCTCTTTCTACGAATCTAAGAATTACACTGGTATCCATCCCCAGACCACAGCTACCTCACGCTAAGCGGGTTCAGGGGGCCTGCAGACAGAACACAACACTAAACACGCGCTCTCATGGTGCAAAGACGGAACACAGAATCTGTTGGCCAGGTGTGAGGTTTTACAACAGAACCAGCCACAGCCAAGAACATTCTCGCGACCTGTTTTTCACATGTGCCATCCAGAAACCAGTAGCCAACGTAGTCGAGTGCTTTTGTTCCTAGGACAACGACCGTATGTTACAACTGTAAACTTTGAGAGGGTAATATTCTTCTGTTAGTTGCAGTCCACGTGCTGTGTAGTCGGTAAAATACCATTGCCATGTCTGAGCTCGTATCAGAAATATTACATCCTCGTTTATCATTACCAGTGTTCTGTAGACAGTGGGTTCAACCCGGCTGCAATGGAGATTACCTTCCCATTAAGTTTCACAGCTCCAGCTCAGGCGATTGCTGTAGGAGTTATGTAATGTGAAATTACACAGTCCCAACACTTTACATTGAGATCATGGTTATAGGTTGACCACGGTTAAACGAGTACTTCCGAAAACCTTGCTTAGGATAATCTTTTATTCTTAGTTTGTATTCTTCTGCCGTACGTAAAATTAACATTATCAGTGTCATGGGCCAGATCACTCTGTTCATGTGCCGGCCATGTGACACCGCGGAATAGCTAGGATTGTGAATGCGTTGATTACATGCAAATTCTGTAATGTGTATAAAAGAAGAAACTCTAACTTCAGTAAGCATAAATTTAAACAATACTTTCGTAATACAACGTCCAGCCTTAGAAGTATACTTATCAACTTGCTGCCAACTTAACAAGAAGCCTACACGCCAATGTGTCTTCTAGCAATTATGTAGTGATGGGCAATTATTTTTTTTCAAACCTCTAAACCCGCTGCATACACGTATTGAATCGTTGTTACTGAAACACTACAATTTTTGCAGCCATTTTAAAAAATATTCATAATAGTTTAATTTAAAGTTTTTTCAGTGTTAAAAATAAATAAACATGCGCCACTGTAACGTCTCCAGAAGCAACTCTCCTTTATTTTATCGTCATTCCTTTCATTTCTCCTGATCCTGGTTTTTTTTTTTTTTTTTTTTTTTTTTTTNCAGAAATCCTTTCCGTTTCCTTCTTCTTTCTCCTACCGCTCGCATTTCCCTTCAGTAACATCTAGAATAACGTCACATTCCCTCAATGCACGGAAGGTCCAATATATTTTTATGTTATTTTCTAGGAGCGGAGACCAGTTTTCTTAGAATGGTATTTTACAGCAGCGTCTCTTCGTTTCCTATTTTATGTGCCCTTTTCTTCCTTGCCTTAATTTTTCTAAAACAAACTCTGAAGCATCTGATTTATATCATTTCAAGAGTTCGAGTTCCCTTTACGTGGGTTGCTGGAGTTTAATCGCTCTCTGATCGTTCGCTAAAATCAAGGCCTTTATGAATAACTTTCATCGGCAAATATTTTCAAGGTTATCCTTGACCTCACATCATATTTACTGCATGCATACATCGTAAATATTTTTACAGCATTTGACTATTATTTTTTCTTCTTGCATTGAGGATTAAGTCATTTTCCTCTGTTGGCATTTTTAAAATAATAATGCCGTTTTTTAATATTTTACTGGCATGGATTGTTTCGTGGTAGCATACATAACTTGGAATCAGAAAGCCGTGGCCGTTACACATGGATGCGGATCGTCCGCCCTCCGTGACCCACGCGCGGAGGACGTAACGTGCTTGGCGTGCTTTCACTTGTGCGCGGACTGTATCGCGGACAGTTGCAATCAACACCAAGAGATGGTCAGGTTCACATCCAAAATGGCTGCGTACGGGTGTGCATCCAGAAAGCGGAAAATAAAATTACGGCGGTACTAGGTGCATCCACTACTTGCGCAATTAACAATAAAAGTAACGATCGTGATACTTTGAACACACCTTAGAAAAGAAGAAAGAAAATGTTATAACTATTTTCGTATGTCTGTGCAATCATTATATAAATAAACAAATCAATTAAAATAAATTATTTAAATGTATATATAAATAGAATACTTGTTTTATTGTAAAATGAACACAAATATAAAAAAATCTATAAGTATAACACGAATTTTATTATTTTATGTATAACGTTTATGTAAATAAAGATAGATACATTAAATGAACACCTAATTATTGTATACATTTAAATGTACATATAATATATATTATGTAAATAAATTGTATAAATAAAAAATATTAAATTCATATTACAGAAATGTATTATAAATGTCTATAAAAATGTATAAATACAAAATTACATTATTTCAAAAGAAATGTTATTTTTAGGGTATGTTGAACGTCGTTATTCCCCAACTGTTATTTCTAGCGCCATATGGAATAACAATAACACAGTGACAAGAAGAAACATTTTAGTGGGTCACAAATAACATTGATTTCCTGGTCTATTACCTGTGAAATAAATTTAACTTACCCACCAAATACTATCAGCAATTAGATTTATTATCCATACTGAAAAAACATGCATATTAATCTGCCCAGTAAATAGGCAGAACTTATTAATACGTCTCCCCTCACCATAAAAAAAAATTTTTAAACTAAATGCTACATGTATTTGATAATTTTCAGTGTTTTTATAAATTATTAACAAGGGTATATCAGTAACTTTTTTCAAGTTCTGGAGGATGCGAGAATAATAATAACATACCATTCGTCAATGGTATGTTATTTCAACATCTGTATATAGTCATGAAAGGAAAAACATTTTGATATGACAAATAAATATTTTCATAATTGTTCGTATTTGTGATTTTCTGGAAAGTGTGGACACACGTGATTTTTATGAGAGCATTTTGTGTTTCATTTACCCTTCTCTTCATAACGCCCATTATAATAAAGCAAAATAGTGGTACATTAATACTTTACTAGCAGAACTACTCGACGTTGCCCGAACATAAGAGCTCAATGAGAGATACACGAACCCGATTATGGTTTCCGGGATCAATGGCGGTCCGGAGATAAACGACGCCGTTTTGAGGTTTTCGGCCCAATGTGGGAGCGGAGTCGGTTTTGGCTTACACAGAATTTTAAGTTTGGTACTGAATGGCATCCCAGCAGAATTTGGTTCAGATCCATCGAACAGTGCATAAATATACAGAGAACATACATAGATACATACATACATAAATAAATACATAAATTAATAAATAAATACAAATAAAATTTGATTTATATATACACATACACACGTGCAAATCTGCATACGTTTGTACATACATGCATACATACATAATTGCTTACATAATCCCACACCTAACTAACTTACTATTCTACAGGTATAAGTAAGCAATTATTTATTTATTTATTTATTACCTCATATTTCTCCATAAAGCCGTCTACCACGAAGGGACATCCTACCATGCCTTCCGTCTCTTATCCCTGTTAGGGCCGCGGTGGTGTAGTGGTTGGACTACTCGCCTCCCACCTAAACGAACCGGTTTCGATTCTGGACTTGGTTAAGCTTTGTTTGCAAGAGGCGAAGGAATATCCAGGAAATAGATCTTTAGCAGGGCTTCAGAATAGTTGGAAGAAACCGTGTATGGACTATACAATTCCTGCTTTTTCAAAACGCGTATATAATTATGTAAATTTATTTACTAACATCCTTTTAACTTGTGGATTTCCAGCTGGACACTAACGCGTGTTAGCTCTACTTCACTTCTTCTTTCGGGTGACGTACCTGTAAAAAATATTCACCTTTTTACAGAAAATATTTTAAGTTATTTGTANCTTCACTTCTTCTTTCGGGTGACGTACCTGTAAAAAATATTCACCTTTTTACAGAAAATATTTTAAGTTATTTGTAAGTTGTGGGACATATTATCACTATAAAAAGCATTATGTTTGAACTGTAGAAGATAAAAATAGAAATTTGTATGTGCTTTCCACATTCATAAAAGGTCCAAATGTATGACAGACGTCTGGCGCCAAGCGAAGCTGGCTGCCCTATCGTAGGGTCAGACGTGTCGTTCCACCCAGCCAGAACATTGGNAGACGTCTGGCGCCAAGCGAAGCTGGCTGCCCTATCGTAGGGTCAGACGTGTCGTTCCACCCAGCCAGAACATTGGCGAGGTGAAGATTGAGAAGTATTGGATCAGCTGCAGAATGCAGAGGTAGGAGGAAATGGAACAACGCGGTGAANGGGCGAGGTGAAGATTGAGAAGTATTGGATCAGCTGCAGAATGCAGAGGTAGGAGGAAATGGAACAACGCGGTGAAAAACTCCACTCCACGACAGTGTCTGCCACACTCACCAAAGGAGAAACTTCCCAAAATTTTCCCACCCACCGGGATCACGGATAGAGTCGCGGTCTGTAGCGCAGGGAGGCCAAAGTCTAACTCGATGAGCTAACAATGGGCTGCCTCAGGTTTAGTACACCCACGCGCGGAATCACAGCGGGGAATCCTTAACCAATTACGCTTGTTCCTTTGTGACTCCCACTCAGTTCCAGTGGGCCGCGGTGGGGTAATGGTTAGACTACTCGCCTTTTATCAACACGAACCGAGTTTGATTCCCAGCGTGGTCGCTGCAGTATTTTTCACGTGTGGGAATCGAGCCGTACAATGCCGTCGGTCGGCGGGTTTTTTTTTGGGGAGGGGGATCTCCAGTTTCCACCACCCCTTCATTCCGGCGCTGCTTCATACTCACCTCGCTTCACCCTCGTCGGCTCTCAAGATCTCAGTGTTAAGAGCCGCTCAAATCCCTTCACTCACTGACCCCACGCAGTTATAGCCAGCTCATGCATAAAATCCTACCAGTGTAATTTTCGCCACAATCATCCTCGCTCGGCATTTATCATCCACAGAACCAACATCATGAATTGACATTTCAATCGTCGCGTGTATGGCGCACGGATCTCTCATAAAAGTGACATGGGTTCAGCTCTCGGCTGAGTCACTCATAGTTGCCGTTGGCCAATGGATTTTCTCTCTGTACTCCCATTTCCCTCTCGCCCTTGCTCACCGTTGTTGTTCTACTCAATCTCTTTTCACGATGATGTGGTTGCCTCACCGCAAGCTGCGTTATTTGTCATTGTTCTTTGTCAATGCATACTTAGTAAACAGCGGAGATAGAAGCGCAACAACAAACGCAGGAAACTGCTAAGAATCGGAGAATAATTGCACCTTGCGGATGGTACGATTGCGCCGAGCTATCAATATCTCGCGCTCGTAACCCCGTCCAGGACACGACTGAGGGCCAACATAAAATGAGAGCGACAGGCCTCGTAAGAGAAGGGGGGCGGGGACGGAGACGAGAAGTGTAGTCAGAACCCAGGACGAGGAACTGTGAACAGTCGGCGACGGGACGCGATGAGACGCTGCCGTCTCATACTGCGATCTGGGGGTACGTGTCTAAAGGCTATTCACGATAAAGTGAGCACTTTTGAAATCAACCTTTGGAAAATGTCACTGCTCCTACCTGCATATATTTTATCGATCGCACTGAGAGGCATGCGCTCATTAAAGTTGGTAGTGATGGAGAGAAAGGAGTTATATGACTTAACGTAAAATTAAAAGTATTAGGTAAACATCTATGAAAACTAAAATTATTAATTTTGCTATCCATCTTGTGTAATGCATCTAAGTGTAAAAATTAGTAGATTTTTAAAACATTTACTTTTCAAACGACGCGTTAATAAAGTGATGAAGCCATTTGGGATATTAGCATTGCGTATGGTGAAATAATACACAATGTTCATACATGTAGATCTTAAGCAGGGTTTTCAAAAGTACTCATTTAACCGTGGACAGCCTATACCCACTAGGCTGTAAGAGCGAACGAATGCGACTCATTCATCCTACCCTTCCCTATTATCACTTCTTTATAAATGAATTTGCTGAGCTGAAGTAATGTGATCAGTCTGTAATAACATATCTCGGAAGTGTAGATTGTTGGTTACAATATTTTCAGTAAAAGGACTAATGAAGATATTGTTATGGCCAGTTAATTATATAATCCCTTTATTACCCCGTTAGGTTAAACTCATCAGAAATATAAAACCGCCAATGGACGCTAAAACCGATTTTAAGCGTTCTCCAAATGTGTCCACTCTCATTTTCCCCAAATCATTTTGGGCGAGTTATCGCACGTTTTCCGAAGCCAGTCTGTTACGAAGAGTGTGCAAAGTGAGCTGCAACCCTCTGTTACCAATAATAAGATATTATAACTGTATAATTACGCGATTTTGTACGGAAATGTACGTAAATAAACGAAAACGCGATTCGTAATTGCGAAAAATGTAGCTGACATCCGTAAATATAAAATATGGAAAGTGTCCATGTTTCACATAGCTCCGGGTTTCGCGAACGAACAATGCTGGGTGTACAACGAAGCTGTATTTGTCACTGCAGCCACTGCAGCCAGGTTAATACCGTTTCTGCGGCAGTTAGGATATCCTTGCCATTTAGACCTTCTCGTTCAAACCTCAAAACATAACACCAAACATATGTAACAGTTCAAAATCTTAAAACACACACATTAGAAACTAAGTTGTTACTTATGCGACAATTATAAATACAGATATACTAAAGTTATAGTCTGATCTGGCATGAGAATATTGTAGGTGTATGGTACGAGTTCCATCTTTAAATTTGTGTTTCGGGTTCAAATCTTGCTCCAGCACGAGTTATGTTAACTTCTTTAAATTTACTTTTTTTTTCTTTGTTCCCAGTTTAACACTCACATAAAGAAAATTATATTTTTTTCGTAACTATTTTTTCTTAAACCAGAAGTATAGGAAAACTGTTTAGCAAATTTACGGATATGTTCCCTGAGTTTACGGAAAGTTATGTGAAATTTATTGAAAGTCTGTTTTCGAAAGCAAGGTGTCCGTAATTTCGTAGAGAGTTCTAGATAATTTTTTACCAGCAGAATTTTTCCATAAAATTAAGTAAAATTTATTTAGATGTGTACCGAGTTGCAGCAGACCTTGTAGCGATGTGCGCTCAACATTCTCCAGGCCTGCCACCCACAGGAGGCCGTCGTCACAATGTCATCGTCTCGAAAGTGGACTAGACCGTTCAACTTTGAGAGAGAGAGAGAGAGAGAGAGAGAGCAAACAAAACCAACAACTTAGCTGCGATTCTTTCTGGCCCTCACAACTAACTTAGCACGACATCCATTCCCTTTGTTTCTCTGCGTTGCCAGTAGCTACGTTTCGGAAAATTTCGTTATTTCTTGTGGTGGTAGAGTGAACTTTATACACACTCAAACATTCTAGCTAATGTGTTGTTACTGAATCACTGGTTCTCTGACAATCTCCGGGGGGCACTTAACGGATAATAAACAGAATGAGCGAATGAAGTAAGTAATACATGGGTGACTATGAAAGCTAAACGTATGCATACGGTATAAAAATGTTTGTTGAAAATTCTAACCATGTGAGTGAAGTTGTAGTATATCAGTCATTGGCGTAAATTTAAACTGCAAAAATTTGCTTTTTAGCGTGGTTACGTTAATTGCACTATTTACTTAACTTTTTCACAGCTGGGAGAGATCTCGTAGATGGAAGAGAAACAACTTTGCTATTCTGTGTTTATAAAATGTGTCTTTTTTAACGGGAAGTTTGCAGACTGAAACAAATACAAGCACTAAAAAAAATATATACAATATGCCAGCCCTAATTATGTGGCTCTTGTCATCCATGAAACAATTAAACACAGTATCGTGCAGATCGCAAACAATAACTTTAACAAACGAAAGACATTTTTATGAAAAGAGGAAACTAGCCAAACCTTCAAAACGGACAATCAATTTTTCTTTGCCTGCACCTTGGTGAGGAATATATAAAAACAAGTTGTACTAGTGCAGCAGCCAACTAAAAAATTATATTGAACACAAATCTCTCCAGTATTAACAAAACTGATGTTTTTCTAGAGTGGCATCTTTCACATTTTTGACGTCGACGTGACTATGTGCTGGTTTTCTAACTACTGTGGTGCCGGTGTCAGCCATTACAAAATATGTATTGAAAGAAACTGTAAAAACTCATTTTGTGGATACCACTTGGCATCACACAGAAACTGTGCACTGTCCAAAAACAGCGTAGCAACATAGTTGCCACCTGCCATATCTCGCAGAATAAAAACCGTGAAATATTTGTAGCACATATTAAGGAGGCCACATTTTTCATTCTCGCTGACATATCAACCAGCCGCTGGAATACTCGTATATATGTATGTCACGCTACAAAACTATTTTCTGTGCCACTGGAGGTTTACAAAGTATCGTCGGCAGACTTAACAAAGTAATTCAACTTACACGGGATTGTTCGCTTCTAGGGACAAAGCACTCCCTTATATATATACATATTGCGTAGCAATTAAAATAGCAATTTATTAAAAATTTGTATTACAAAATTTGCTGTGTTAATGTTGAGAATAATCATGAAGTTTATTTCTGCATCGTGCTCGGGCCTTCAAAATCATAATAATTTAAATTACACCAACTAATATGTCGACCGACACCACAGCGGCAGTCTCGTTCAACAGATATTCTTTATTTAGTGACTGTGAATGGCAAAAATATATTTTTATTGTCTTCGTCTTGCTGCAGGTATACGGGTAATTATATGAAAACTATCTGAATTTCGTGGCTTGTGTACGCTAGTAAAAACTCTTCTGACACATTCGAGTTATCTTTTTTTTATTAAGGACCAATAGTTATGTGAGCCTCGCTTATGTTAAGATTACCGAAATTATTTTCTAGCGTCTGTTTCAACACGCAAACATGTGCTCGGTGTTGACACTGGGTGTACTGAAGACTGGACTGCGGAGGTGGGTCGACGAGCGAGTCGTGTAACACGGCTGTGACAGCAGGCGATCGACGATCGACTGGAAGCAAGGATATTTTGTACGCTGGTATCTGCATAATAAAGAGGAAGGGAGGTGGAGTGGGTAACGTCTAGCGTCGAACGTATCGAGAGTTGGGGGGGGAGGAGGGACTGAGAAAGCATTGTAGTTAGGAGAGGAAGTCAAACTAATTAGGCTGCCTTATCGATGGCGGAGAGGATCAGTGTGTCCCAGCAACAGGGACCGCGAACACCGGATGGTATAAGCTGCCTAGAGTTCAAAAAAGCAATATTTAAGACACTTGACAAGACCGAATCTTCTTATAGTAAAATATGACGTTTTCAAATGGTTTCCCGAAATTTTCTCTTTTTAAATAAAATATATAAAATAATACACAGCCAACTGACTTATCAATAGGATGATATTGATGTATTAATGAAAATTGAGGTTTTATGGTTCGCCTTACTCTACACATGAGTTCACCATCAGTTTAGAAACGATAAATTTTTAATTCTAGTGATACTGCAGTTTTCAGATAATGTCGATTGAATAAAGTTATCGCGTATTTTTAGCATGAAGTTACACTGCGCAGTGAAATAAAATATCTTGAAAATGGACAACTTTGTTTTTATTAAAATATAAGTTACCATAAAATAAATATCTCAGAATTTGTAAAAAAAAAAAAATCTGAGCCAGGGTTTTTTTAGGTAATGAAAGTATAAAAAAGATAAATATTAAGTGTTTGCAAAGTGTAAAGTGCTCCTAAATCTGAATGTTCTGCGTAATAATTTAAACTTTTATTTTATATAATTGTGAACACGATCTTGTCAANGAAAATGGACAACTTTGTTTTTATTAAAATATAAGTTACCATAAAATAAATATCTCAGAATTTGTAAAAAAAAAAAATCTGAGCCAGGGTTTTTTTAGGTAATGAAAGTATAAAAAAGATAAATATTAAGTGTTTGCAAAGTGTAAAGTGCTCCTAAATCTGAATGTTCTGCGTAATAATTTAAACTTTTATTTTATATAATTGTGAACACGATCTTGTCATGATTCCTACCAAGATATTTAATAATATTTTTTTTTTAAAGCGTGATTATTTTCATAATTTTATTTTAATGGAGAAATTTTTTCAGGCCACTCAATTTATGAATTTTGGATCTAGGACCGGTCTGAAACGTGTTAATATTTGAAAATTGAAGTCGTTGGATGTAATACTATCCCTCTTGCAAATAAAGTAGGCGGTATGAAGACCATAATCTTTAAGTTATAATTTAGAATTAATTTGCAACACATTTTTTTTAAACATTACATTTTTTAGATCTTTATTACATTTTTCGGTCAACAAAACTTTTCTTTTAAAAAATTACTTTACACAGTTAAACACCTATTTCAATTTAAATGTAATTAAGATTTTTCTATCCAATATTTTAATTAAAATTTACCTGTATTGCAGTGCGTAAGCCTAAGTAAGAAAATCTCACAGTTAAGCTGCAAAATGGAACAAAAATAATTAATAAGGTTATAAATATTAAATAAGAAAAAAAATTGAATTTAAAAATAGTTTTTTAAAGTGTTGTCTTACATTGTCATAATAAAGTCAGTAAAATATTTTTATTAACATGAGCAAATTAAGACAATTTAACAGAGGCACTGAGTGTTTCTAACTTATTGTCTATAGTCAGTGCATGTATAAAAGAGAGAGTGATCCTTATGTTCAGGTGTAACACCAGCACACTTTGTGTGTGCATATCGCACACATTCTTGACACAGTATTATTTCATCTTGAAGATCCTCCTCGCTGAAATAGCAACACCAAGATTCTTCGTGAATTACTTGCTACCAAGTGGTGATATTTGATATGTCTTGTGCTAGATTATTTTTTCGATTCACATTCCTTGATCGTTTCACTCTATACTTATGGTTTGTTTACTTGGTCGTTAATTTTTTCTTTGAAGCAAAAGCCGCTGCTTGAGCTGCTTCACGGTCTATGAACACAGCAGTTGCTAATCGCTAACCCTTGTAGGTCAAAGTTTTCTAGCATCGCTCTCTCATCAGCCGCCAAATATTACTACTGACCTGAAACATGGCGAGTGCCTTCACATTTGGCATTACTAGACACCATTCCCATAGCCTTCAGCAAAGCGCAAGGGCCCTCGTGTATGTAGATCAGCACAGATGTGGATTTGAGTTTACATCATTTTTCCAGGAAAATACTACTAATTTAACTAACTTACTGCATTTAAATGCAGTAACTTAAATTTATATTTCTGCGTCAACAATGCACTGAAAATCCAGATCAAAAACTAGTTGGTGTGAAACAGCGTAACCCACACAGCTACTGAATTGGATAACTCTATTTAAGGACTCCCCACTAACCTATATTACATTTAAAATAAGGGGAAAATAAACAGCACTTCAGTTACTTAAACTTCGTTCAGGAGAAGAATCTTTGAGATAATTTAAATTTTCAGGAATGGAATTGCTACCACATGAATTAATTTTCGTGACAACTCTGATTAATTTGATTATTTTTGCAATAAATGGGTGATATTCTGAAATAATTTCCTGTGGCACATAAAGACTATATTGTACCCATGCGCAAGAAGATGAGGCTACATGACTTTATGTTAGTAAATTTTACGCCTGTGCAATAAATAATGTTTAAGTCATTTACAATCATGTTTTCTGCCATTTGTAATCCAGATTAACTCTGCGCTGAGAAATATACTATTTTATAATATTGTTAATAGTGTATCGAAATTTAAATACCAATACTAATACCAAATAGCTCTGCAAAAATTTAGTTTCACAAGTAAAGGAAAAGAAAATTTGGCTGTTTGTATAGTTATAAATACATTCACATGCAGCATAAAGTACTCTTGGCGTTACTGGCTGTCTTGGCAATAATGAGAGAGAACGAGCAGTCCCTCTGACTGTAGCTCCCGTAGGAACAGTGTTGGTAGGTTGGCGAGCATGTGTCTTCTCCGATCTCCAAGCTTGGGGATGCTGAGTCGTAATGGAGACGAGCAGCTGTGACCCGCTGTGCCCGTAGGAAACTCTGTCCAGCGCACTGATCAATGGGAATGAGAAAATACGGTTTCCCACAACCCCGCGATCTGGGGTGCAATTCTCAGATGGTTAGTTTCGCCTTGGCGTGACACGCGGCTCCCGACCACCCGCCGTCCATTGAAATTAGTGGCGAATGCTGGGACAAAAACACGCACCCATAGATTCGTTCACGCCATATTGTTTGGTGCTGATTATCGCTGTTATTTATTTATCTATATAAATAAAAATCAATTTCTCCATGTATGACGGAGCATCACTTGAGAACGGCACGACCGATTTGGCTGATTTATTTTTTATTGTGTTCGTAATAGTCAGGACAAGGTTTGTGTGAGAGAAAATATTTGGAAAATCCGCGGGAAAAGTCGGAAATTTGGATGGTATTTTTATATGAAAATCCATGGGAAATATCGGAAATTTGGATGGTATTTTTATATGAAATCTTTATGTTAAAGAATTTTATTACGTGAAATGAGGCACAGTTTGAAAGTTCTGCTGTCACGTGTTTTTTGCGAAGTAATTTCATTATATTTTCTATGTTTAACGAAAAAGAATATTGTGTTATCGGTGGTGTGTTGAAAAGATTTTTTTGGTGTCTTTGGAAAAATGCCTCCAATAAGGCATCGAAATATCGGTCGGCGTACGCACAACGCAAGAGATATACATGATCGTCGAGTCAATGAGACTGATGAAGAGCGTAGGCAGCGTTTGGAGGCAAATAGAATCAGAATTTCTCAAGCGCGATCAATTATGACTCCGGAACAACGGAGGCAGTCGAGTTTGACTAGCTCAGTTAGAGATAACGTTAACAATAATTTAGAACGTCGACAAAACAGACGGCCAAACGTAACAATTCAATATGAACGTTTGGCGTTCAGATACGATTCAACAGTCGATTACGCCACGGCTGTATCGGTCGACTTCGGAACCATGAGCACTGTTTGTCCATGAACCACCAGGATTATGTTGTGCGAGCGGAAAGGTCAAATTACCACAATTGATACTGCCACCAGAGCAACTAGCATCAATGCTTTATGGCCAACAACTTCAATCGAATAATTTTTTGCAGAATATAGAAAAATACAACAGTATCTTCCAAATTACATCATTTGGAGCGAATATAACTGAGGAACGAGGTTTCAGCCCAACTTTTAAGATAAGATTTCAGCCCAACTTTTAAGGTAAATTCATTTTCGACTACAACACACATCATATACACAAAAAAAAATCAACACTTCAAAATGTTTTAATAGAGGATTTACAGATTCGNTGCCGCCAGTGAATGATGATCACAAATTTCTTCAGGTTTATTTCCTTGGAAATTCTGATGATGAAATCAGTCAGCGTTGTGCCATCAGTCGTGCGGTAAAGCGAGAGATTATTGCACAACTGCAACAACTCTTACATTAACAAAATGAATTAGTTAAATTGTTCAAAACTGCACTAGAAATGATGCCTTCGGATGATCACAAAATAGTGATCAAAGCAGACAAAATACCAGCAGGCGAACACGAATGACGCTCCAATGCACCGACGTTGAATGAAGTTGCCATTGTGGTTGTTGGCGAGAATTTGGAGTCTCGTGACATTGTGATTCGATGGCGTGATGGTAATAACCTTCAGTGTGTCAACGAAACCCATCGTTCGCATGATACATTACAATACCCGCTGATATTTTGCCGAGGAGAGGATGGATATCATTTTTGATTAAGATGATTAATCCATTAACAGATCAAGAAACAAATAAAAAGGTCACCTCGATGAATTTTTATGCATACCGTTTGATGATTCGTCGAAACGAGGAGAATCACAAATTGAATTGTTTCATCAGTTCGTCGTTGTTATGTATGTCTAAATCGAGACGGAACGTCTGACATATATAGGTTTAATTCAGCAAAAATTGCGTTCGGACGAATACATCCATCTGNTATTTTTATATGAAATCTTTATGTTAAAGAATTTTATTACGTGAAATGAGGCACAGTTTGAAAGTTCTGCTGTCACGTGTTTTTTGCGAAGTAATTTCATTATATTTTCTATGTTTAACGAAAAAGAATATTGTGTTATCGGTGGTGTGTTGAAAAGATTTTTTTGGTGTCTTTGGAAAAATGCCTCCAATAAGGCATCGAAATATCGGTCGGCGTACGCACAACGCAAGAGATATACATGATCGTCGAGTCAATGAGACTGATGAAGAGCGTAGGCAGCGTTTGGAGGCAAATAGAATCAGAATTTCTCAAGCGCGATCAATTATGACTCCGGAACAACGGAGGCAGTCGAGTTTGACTAGCTCAGTTAGAGATAACGTTAACAATAATTTAGAACGTCGACAAAACAGACGGCCAAACGTAACAATTCAATATGAACGTTTGGCGTTCAGATACGATTCAACAGTCGATTACGCCACGGCTGTATCGGTCGACTTCGGAACCATGAGCACTGTTTGTCNGCGTTCAGATACGATTCAACAGTCGATTACGCCACGGCTGTATCGGTCGACTTCGGAACCATGAGCACTGTTTGTCAGCATTGCAATGCTTAGAGGTTTCGACATGAACCACCAGGATTATGTTGTGCGAGCGGAAAGGTCAAATTACCACAATTGATACTGCCACCNTTTCGACATGAACCACCAGGATTATGTTGTGCGAGCGGAAAGGTCAAATTACCACAATTGATACTGCCACCAGAGCAACTAGCATCAATGCTTTATGGCCAACAACCTCAATCGAATCATTTTTTGCAGAATATAGAAAAATACAACAGTATCTTCCAAATAACATCATTTGGAGCGAATTTAACTGAGGAACNCATTTTTTGCAGAATATAGAAAAATACAACAGTATCTTCCAAATAACATCATTTGGAGCGAATTTAACTGAGGAACGAAGTTTCAGCCCACCTTTTAAATTAAGGTTTCAGCCCAACTTTTAAGGTATGGTTTCAGCCCGATTTTTAAGATAAGATTTCAGCCCAACTTTTAAGGTAAATTCATTTTCGACTACAACACACATCATATACACAAAAAAAANTTAAGATAAGATTTCAGCCCAACTTTTAAGGTAAATTCATTTTCGACTACAACACACATCATATACACAAAAAAAATCAACAATTCAAAATGTTTTAATAGAGGATTTACAGATTCGAGGACAAATTCGCCATCGTGCAGGAGCATTGTTGCCGCCAGTGAATGGTGATCACAAATTTCTTCAGGTTTATTTCCTTGGAAATTCNTAAGGTAAATTCATTTTCGACTACAACACACATCATATACACAAAAAAAAATCAACACTTCAAAATGTTTTAATAGAGGATTTACAGATTCGAGGACAAATTCACCATCGTGCAGGAGCATTGTTGCCGCCAGTGAATGGTGATCACAAATTTCTTCAGGTTTATTTCCTTGGAAATTCTGATGATTAAATCAGTCAGCGTTGTGCCATCAGTCGTGCGGTAAAGCGAGAGATTATTGCACAATTGACACAACTCTTACATGAACAAAATGAATTAGTTAAATTGTTCAAAACTGCACTAGAAATTATGCCTTCGGATGATCACAAAGTAGCAAACAAAGCAGACAAAATACCAGCAGGCGAACACGAATGACACTCCAATGCACCATCGTTGAATGAAGTTGCCATTGTGGTTGTTGGCGAGAATTTGGAGTCTCGTGACATTGTGATTCGATGGCGTGATGGTAATAACCTTCAGCGTGTCAACGAAACCCATCGTTCGCATGATACATTACAATACCCGCTGATATTTTGCCGAGGAGAGGATGGATATCATTTTTGATTAAGATGATTAATCCATTAACAGATCAAGAAACAAATAAAAAGGTCACCTCGATGAATTTTTGTGCATACCGTTTGATGATTCGTCGAAACGAGGAGAATCACAAATTGAATTGTTTCATCAGTTCGTCGTTGTTATGTAAATCGAGACGGAACGTCTGACATATATAGGTTTAATTCAGCAAAAATTGCGTTCGGACGAATACATCCATCTGCATAATGCCATGAATGTAGATGGAAATGCAAAAAATGTCCGCCAAATTACCATTTTGCCAGCGACGTATGTTGTAAGTACGAGGCACATGCACGAATACGCGCACGATGCGATGACGTACGTGTGCCAATACGGTCGACCAAACTTATTCATCATTTTTACATGCAACCCAAAATGGATCGAAATCACACAGCTGTTACTACCCGGTCAATCATCCAGCAATCCTCACGACATTACATCACGACTATTCAAGCAGAAACTCAATGCTCTCAAGGACTTCATTGTGAAGTCTCATGTCTTCGGAGACGTGCGAAGTTGGGTGTACTCTGTAAAGTGGCAGAAAAGAGGACTGCCTCGTAAGCATATTCTCCTGTGGATGGTCGAGAAAATAAGACCGGATGAAATTGACGCCATCATTTGCGCAGAAATTCCTGATCCGGAAACAGATCCAGAGTTGTATGAAGTTGTGACGACGAGTATGATTCATGGACCATGTGGCAATCACAACCGGGAATCACCGTGTATGATCCAAAACAAATGATCCAAACGTTATCCACGTGCTGTGTTGGCTGGCACAATCACAGGTAATGACGGTTACCCTCTGTATCGTTGTCGCTCTGTAGAAGATAACGGCAGAACGATAACGTTGAAAGTCAAGAATAAAGACGTTGTAGTCGACAACAGCTGGATTGTTTCGTATTCGCCACTGCTTTCCAAAACATTCAAAGCGTATTGCAATGTTGAGTAATGCAATTCTATCAAGTCCATAAAATATGTTTGCAAGTACGTCATGAAAGGAAGTAACATGGCTGTATTTGGTATTGCAGCTCCTGATGCCAACGATGAAGTTTCGCAATATCAAATAGGAAGATATGTCAGCAGCAATGAGGCGAATTGGAGAATCTTTTCATTCACCATACACGAACGTCATCCCACTTTGGTCCATTTAGCTGTGAACATGGAGAATGGACAACGAGTTTATTTCACGGTAGCAAACGCAGCGCAGAGACCTGAATGACCACCAGCGACAACGCTGACAAGTTTCTTCGCGACATGCGCAAGTGATCCATTTGCGAGAACACTGCTTTACTCAGAGATACCGAGATATTTTACATGGAACGCATCATAAAAAAAATTCCAACGTCGGAAAACGGTAAAGCCTGTTCCTGGATACGTGAATTTATATACAACCCATGCATTGGGGCGCATTTAAACCGTTCATCCGGACAATGATGAATGATTTTGCCTGCGTTTGTTATTGGTTAATGTTCGTGGACCGATTTCATTTTAATTTCTACGAACTGTCAATGGTGAGTTGTGCGCAACATATCGAGAAACGTGTCAGCGTTTACATTTGCTCGAAGATGACATTCATTGGGATCATACACTTGCTGATGCTGTTATTTCGTCTACTGCGCATCAAATTAGATCACTTTTTCCATCATCATTTCAACGTGTTTTCCATCTAACCCACTTCATTTATGGAACAAATACAAAGACGATATGGCTGAAGACATTTTGGATCAAGTGCGTAAAACAACAGCGAATCCTGAACTTGACTTAAACGCGGAGATCCACAACGAGGCGTTGATTTCTATAGAGGATTTGTGCCTGATGATGTCCGGCAAGATATTGCACGAATTAGGAATGCCAGCACCGAATCTCCCCATGCACTATGCATTCAATAGAGAATTTGAACGAGAACGGCAATACGATCGAAATCCTTTGAGTCAATCAGAACGAACAAAGGTCCCACTTTTGAATCAGCAGTAGAAAACCGCGTATGATACATTGATGATAGAAATCAACGACGTCTACGGGGGAATATTTTTCCTCGATGCACCTGGCAGAACTGGCAAAAGGTTTCTAATTTCATTGATTTTAGATTCGATTCGCGCACAAGGTCAAATAGCGCTGGCCGTAGCATCATCAGGGATCGCTACCACATTGTTAGGAGGAGGACGAACAGCCCATTCAGCGCTCAAACTGCCACTGAATATGCAAACGATAGATGAGCCGAAGTGCAACATTGCGAAAAATTCAGCAATGGCGAAAGTACTACAGAATAGACAAAATAATAATTTGGAATGAATGTACGATGGCGCACAAACGATCATTGGAGGCACTCGATCGAACGTTGAAAGATTCGCGCAATAATCAGGACCTCTTTGCAGGTACGATGATTCTACTGGCCGGCGATTTTCGGCAAACGCTGCCAGTCATTTCAAGATAAACAGCTGCTGTTGAAATAAACGCTTGCTTGAAGTCATCGAATTTGAGGAGATACGCAAAAACTCTCAAGTTAACAACTAATATGTGAGTCGCGTTACAAAACGACGAATCGGCGGAAGTGTTTTCCACAAAATAATTAGACATTGGCAACGGAAAAATTACAATTGGCGCTTCCACTGGCCTCATTTTTTTTAAAACCTAATTTTTGTCAGTTCACAACGTCGAAAGAAGAATTGATCACGAAAGTGTTCCCGAATATTGGTGCAAATTACAAAAACCATGTTTGGTTGAGCGAACAATGTATTTTGGCAGCGAGAAATAAGGACGTAGACTATTTGAACATAAAAATTCAAAGCCAAATCGTTGGCCAACTGCATTCATTTAAGTCGATCGATTCAATTACCGACCCAGATGAAGTCGTTAATTATCCAATTGAATTTCTGAATAAATTGGATTTGCCAGGAATGCCACCGCACAATTTGCAGCTCAAGATCAGCTATGTGATAATCATTTTACGCAATCTGAACCAACCGAAACTATCTAATGGAACAAGACTAGCTGTTAAGAAGCTGATGAACAACGTGATTGAAGCAACGATAATCATAGGAAAGTTCAAAGGCGAGGATGTTCTGATTCCAAGAATACCACTGATTCCAACCGATTTACCGTTTCAATTTAAGCGTGTCCAGTTTCCTGTTTGTCTTGCATTCGCAATGACGATTAATAAATCGCAAGGCCAATCTTTGGAAGTGTGTGGAATAAACCTTGAATTGCCATGTTTTTCCCATGGGCAGTTGTACGTGGCGTGCTCGAGAGTAGGTAAACCTTCGACGCTATTCGTTTTCTCTGCGAACGGAAATACAAAAAATATCGTTCATCACCAATCGCTGCGGTGAACGCATTACTTAATTTGTGTAAATGTTTGTAATATTAAAATATGGGTGCTATGCAACCTGGTCTCAACATTAAATCCTAATTAAAATTATATATATATATCTATCTTCTATCTATATCTCTTTTTTTATAAATTGACAGGGCAACGACTGTCGGGTCAGCTAGTTGTTGATAAAGAAGACGGTTTGGGTGAAACCTCTGTTTCTGTGCTAATCTTTGGAGTAAGTATTAGTATTATATTTTATTTGTTTGATTGTTTTTTTAATTTCAGATAAAATAGCGTACAGTGATTTATAAACAGCTAAATTTTGTTGTAGATGGCGTAACCTCATCTCTCAATATTCTGAGTTAAAGCAGATTCTTATGGAAAAGAGACTATGTTTTAGAACACAGTGAACGTTTTGGAAAATATGACGCTTCAGAACTGAAAGTGTGCATACATGCATTTGCTATGTGTATTTATGTCGTGTTTATATACATTGCAGTATTAGGCTCCACAATCGTGTTTTAGCGTATAATGAGTCCATCAAAGCATTAATTCTTCTCATTGCATATCTTCCTCACATTATAGGCAGTAAGCACACAGTAAGAAAAATGTTGAATGGTTCAGTTCGTTCAATAAATTATCTCTCGAGATTGCCTAGAAGAGGATTAAAATTCTAGGAATGGTAAATGTAACTTAATAGCTCAATTCTGTAATTTTTCAATGTTTTAATTAAATTTATTATTAGGGCTCGAGCAATGTTTGCATTATTTCCGTAAGAAACGTAGTATGCTCTGCGATGCTTACAAGATTTATGTGGGCAATAGTATTGTGTAGACAGCTTTAATTGAAATAAAGATGACCTATTGTAGGTTAAAACATTACGTTACGAATGTAGGTTAGTTTAGGTTATGATTGTAGGTTCGTTTTAAAATATTATATTATTTTAGGCTGGTTAAAAAATATCAAGTTATGATTTTAGGTCAGTTTTAAACTAGTGTTGGCATATTATTGTATTTTAAGTATTTTTAAAATGATAGGTTGTGATGTTTAAGTTTAATACTAATTTCACAGTGTGAGATGTGGATGAGTTAGCCTAAGTGCATTCCACCTAAGTTCGTAATGTTTATTTTTTGATACAGTACACTGTTGTCAAACGATATAAACTGTTCAGTGAGTATTTAGCATTTACCGTACTAGCGTTACACCATTTTCTCTTATTTTAGGCTCTACAAAACATGGCAGACAACATTCCGGTGTCTTGCAACAATCAAATAGCTTCTCCAACGAGGTCATAAACGCCTCCCGATTTCCGATTGTCGGTTGTTAAAGTCACGTACACAAAATTGCTTTCTGTTTGGCAAACTGCCGGCTGAGGGTTTTCATTCGTAACCGAGAATGTGACGGGCAGTCTCACACAACGCGTACCATTCCCGACTACCGCCTTCTCAAGGTATGTATCTGAGAAGTGTTCAGTTCGCTAGAGGGCCAATCCCTTTCACCAACTCCTTTCACCGACCCTTCTAAAGGCCCCCGTAATAAACCTCGAGCCCTGTGTTCGTATGTACCTACAGAACGTGACCACAAACATGAACGCCGGAGAGCCCACAGGACTACGAAGGACCTCACGCTCGAGTGATGATGTTTGGAGGCTTACCAGAAATATATACTTATATTCTCTCTTTTATACGACATGGACAGCCTTCTAAACGCGGGCCAGCCAAGGATACCGCATATACGAATTCAGTGATGAAGGCAGCAAAAGAATTCAAATACACATTGAAGAATGACGACAGAAAACTTAGAAATACAGACTTGATACAGCCGCTTTCCCCGTAAAGGGGCCGCTGTGGTGTATTCATTAGACTATTCGCCTCCCACCTAGGCAAACCGGGTTCGATTCCTGGTGGGGTCGCTCGCAGATTTTTGCATCTCGGAATCGGGGATCTCCAGTTTCCCCCGCCCTTTCATTCCGGCACTGCTACATACGTATCTCGCTTCACCCTCATCAGCCCTCAAGAACTCGATTTTACGAGCCGTCCAGATCTCATTCAGTTGCTCATTCTACCACGAACTTCAGCTAGTAGGCGGTTTTTCTCTGGGATATCCAGTTTCCTCCCGCTGTTTCATTCCAGCGCTGATCCATACTCATCTCACTTCACCCTCATCAGCCCTCAAGACCTTTATGTTACGAGCCACCGAAATCTCTGCACTCACTCAATCTACCGTGAACTTAGGCCTCGCATGCCAGAAAAGTGACATNTGTTACGAGCCACCGAAATCTCTGCACTCACTCAATCTACCGTGAACTTAGGCCTCGCATGCCAGAAAAGTGACATCACTGACCAACATGTCCATCACCGTTGGCCAATCAGCGCCTTGTAGCTTTCTTGCCAGCCAGCAGCGCAGACAGTAGGGAACCTTTCGCAGCATGCAGTAGCCAATCAGACACTAGACCCGTTCCAGAGCCTCGCACAGCCAATCAGTGAATGTGTATCCCTACATCAGAGGAACCGGTCCGCAATTTCATTTCTGTAAACTTAACTTTTGTTGCTTGACTGTTGATATTTTACACCAATACGACAGTATGGTGTAACAGTATGTGGCGCTTAATTCCGGACATCAGTGCGTCATTAAGAGGTCACAGAACTCACTGTAAAAGCTTACACGATGTCTTCTTCCACCATCAAGGTCGACCGACAAGATGTTAGCACAGCTAAGCGTGCCGACCACCCATTCGACAATTCTGTCAGTCTTCGGCGTAGAAAGAAACGGTTAAACTATGGTTATACGTTTCTCGATAACGTGTGGCTCGTCAAAAATGTTAAGTTCCTCTCTCTGTGATACATTATTATCGTTCACTTCGTGGGCGATTGTCCGATTTAGTTACAGTGAAACTTTAATCTTAACATTTTCCAGTCATTATAATTCTTTGTAAGTGTAAGCATCACAAATCAGTTCATTCACATCAGCTATCCACATCCTAATAATACTGTCACAGACATCGTCAGTCCTATTTTCTTACGTATTGCCAACCTGGTAACTATGACCAAACTGTAAGTGATGGGAGTGCCTACTCTAACACCCAGTGCATACTACATCTACTTTTTCTAATAGAAATAATAATGTAAAAAACACAAATTTACAAGTAATGTGATTTTAGTAATTATAATACTCAATCACGTAAATATCTTGTCTTCGGCTTCACTCTCTTACTAGCTTTAAGATCAACGATATTTTCTTTGTTTTCACTTCCTACAAAGACGTAATTCTCCTAATTAATTCTCTGTGTTTTAATTTCACATTTTAAAGCAGGGTTTTGAATATATCTTGACCTAAACAGTTTTATTATGCCTTGTATTCCTGCTCTTAATTCTACCGTCTTCATCCTTGATAAATATGAGCTAGAAGTACAATGTTTACCAATAATATTTGCTGAAACCCAAATAACTTTCTGCATATACACTATAATTTTGGTTTTTATTGAAATATAAGACATTTTCCTTTGTTGTGTTATTGTGATACCTTTCATTTTATTCGCTGCTCTAACACTGAATTATTAAAAATTCGAAACAAATTTTGGTTGCCAAACTTTATCAGTTGTAGGAATTTTGGCTTTAGTAGGATGACTAAACATTAACTCAGTAGGTGTCACATTTCAGTTTAACACAAATGTATTTCGATACTCTAACACGGAATCTATATCAATTGCCAGATATTTCTTTAACAATTTTTTTGCAAATACAACTTTAGATTTACTACGATCTGTTTGTATATCTGGATAAAATATTGAAAATACACGAGTTGCAATAATACTTTTTCTTAAGTTCTCTTACACGCTTTCCATACACGTTTTCATCTAAATAAAATCGACATGTTTTTTTTAATATCTACTAAAGTTTATTACTCGAGATTATAATGTGCAACGACACATGTAGAGGCATAGCAATTTCCCCCACGAACGTCACAAAAACTGTCTTCAAACTCCTGAAAACAGCTGATAAATACACACGAGTAAATCTACAATGTGTAACCAGATCGGAATCAACATATAAACACAAGAGTAGTAGACATACAAGGTGTTTTTAAACTACTCGTCAAAATTCAAACCACGGCATGTATGGACAAATATAAACTATAAATCATAGTATCAAAATGTTCGAAAAATTAATCTAATATTTAAAAATTAAATAGAATTTAGTTAAANTGTTACGAGCCACCGAAATCTCTGCACTCACTCAATCTACCGTGAACTTAGGCCTCGCATGCCAGAAAAGTGACATAACTGACCAACATGTCCATCACCGTTGGCCAATCAGCGCCTTGTAGCTTACTTTCCAGCCAGCAGCGCAGACAGTAGGGAACCTTTCGCAGCATGCAGTAGCCAATCAGACACTAGACCCGTTCCAGAGCCTCGCACAGCCAATCAGCGAATGTGTATCCCTACATCAGAGGAACCGGTCCGCAATTTCATTTCTGTAAACTTAACTTTTGTTGCTTGACTGTTGATATTTTACACCAATACGACAGAGATGCTCCCTAGTATGTGGCGCTTAATTCTGGACATCAGTGCGTCATTAAGAGGTCACAGAACTCACTGTAAAAGCTTACACGATGTCTTCTTCCGCCATCAAGGTCGACCGACAAGATGTTAGCACAGCTAAGCGTGCCGACCGCCCATTCGACAATTCTGTCAGTCTTCGGCGTAGAAAGAAACATTTAAACTATGGTTATACGTTTCTCGATAACGTGTGGCTCGTCAAAAATTTTAAGTTCCTCTCTCTCTGTGATACATTATTATCGTTCACTTCTTGGGCGATTGTCCAATTTAGTTACAGTGAAACTTTAATATTAACATTTTCCAGTCATTATAATTCTTTGTAAGTTTAAGCATCACAAATCAGTTAATTCACATCAGCTATCCACATCCTAATAATACTGTCACAGACATCGTCAGTCCTATTTTCTTACGTATTGCCAACCTGGTAACTATGAACAAACTGTAAGTGATGGGAGTGCCTACTCTAACACCCAGTGCATACTACATCTACTTTTTCTAATAGAAATAATAATGTAAAAAACACAAATTTACAAGTAATGTGATGTTAGTAATTATAATACTCAATCACGTAAATATCTTGTCTTCGGCTTCACTCTCTTACTAGCTTTACGATCAACGATATTTTCTTTGTTTTCACTTCCATAATTTTTACAAAGACGCAATTCTCCAAATTAATTCTCTTTGTTTTAAGTTCACATTTTAAAGCAGGGTTTTGAATATATCTTGACCTAAACAGTTTTATTATGCCTTGTATTCCTGCTCTTAATTCTACCGTCTTCATCCTTGATAAATATGAGCTAGAAGTACAATGTTTACCAATAATCTTTCTGAAACCCAAATAACTTTCTGTATATACACTATAATTTTGGTTTTTATTGAAATATAAGAAATTTTCCTTTGTTGTGTTATTGTGATACCTTTAATTTTATTCGCTGCTCTAACACTGAATTATTAAAAATTCGAAACAAATTTGGGTTGCTAAACTTTATCAGTTGTAGGAATTTTGGCTCTAGTAGGATGACTAAACATTAACTTAGTAGGTGTCACATTTGAGTTTAACACAACTGTATTTCGATACTCTAACACGGAATCTATATCAACTGCCAGATATTTATTTAACAATTTTTTTGCAAATACAACTTTAGATTTACTACGATCTGTTTGTATAATCTGTTTGTATATCTGGATAAAATATTGAAAATACACGAGTTGCAATAATACTTTTTCTTAAGTTCTCTTACACGCTTTCCATACACGTTTTCATCTAAATAAAATCGACATGTTTTTTTTAATATCTACTAAAGTTTATTACTCGAGATTATAATGTGCAACGACACATGTAGAGGCATAGCAATTTCCCCCACGAACGTCACAAAAACTGTCTTCAAACTCCTGAAAACAGCTGATAAATACACACGAGTAAATCTACAAGGTGTAACCAGATCGGAATCAACATATAAACACAAGAGTAGTAGACATACAAGGTGTTTTTAAACTACTTGTCAAAATTCAAACCACGGCATGTATGGACAAATTTAAACTATAAATCATAGTATCAAAATGTTCGAAAAATTAATCTAATATTTAAAAATTAAATAGAATTTAGTTAAANTTAAACTATAAATCATAGTATCAAAATGTTCGAAAAATTAATCTAATATTTAAAAATTAAATAGAATTTAGTTAAACAACGCCGGATGTCCGCAATATCACGTACTTCCGTGCACAACAAGTTCCGTATCTCGAAGGCGAATGGGACTGGCGCGTTATGCGGCGACTGCACGTGCATAGGCCACCATGAAAATACGAGTAGGTATTTTGGACACTTTTAAAGTTCAGTTTTCTTGAACGTTTCGCAGTAAAAATTGTAATTTAATTTCGGTTAATATTATTAACTGCTCAATCGTATCGCGTTAATACATCCTGAGTGTGGCTGTCTGAACTGCATGGCGTGGAAATTTCTGCGTGTCGCTGCGAAATGCCACCGCTGGTAATAAAGCGATGTGTCTCATTATGGCAGCAGAAAGAGCAGCTACTTTGTATGGTGGCTGGCCCGTGTTTACTCCCGACGCTCCGTTGTGACGGGCGGAGTCGCCTGTGAAATATTCTCTTTTCGTCGGTGCCTCCGCCACGAGAAACGAGACTGAATTAAAAATAGTGCTTTTCTCCCGCGAGCGCTGTTTGTCTAGACGGTCTCTCCGACCCGCCTCTCCTCCGCCGAAAATATTACGCACACAAATTCCCTGTGTTCTCGCCGCTAGAACAACGTCACCTGTACACTTCTGCGAGCCGACTCACGCCTTTCAAAACCCTCTTAATGGAAATGAACTTGCTTTCCTTTTGTACTCCGGGAGAACGCTCTAAAATAACTTCATTTCCATTCAACTGCGTCTGCGTTTTAAGCGTAATTCCGAACTCGGGAGTAAATTATCCGGGAGGCGTGCGTCATTACACAGGCTCGCCTCGGTATTTTCTGCGTCGGAAGTTATATTTGACCTCGCATAAATTAATTTCGGGAAGCTTGTTTCCCGCCGTGTCTCAAAGGCAGCTACGTGAAAGGGTTCACTCCCGGTGCGACGAGGAATATATATTTTCCTGGAGGGTGTTCCGTGTTGCTCACTTTTGCTGAANGAAAGGGTTCACTCCCGGTGCGACGAGGAATATATATTTTCCTGGAGGGTGTTCCGTGTTGCTCACTTTTGCTGAATACTTCGCGACGCAACATGCCACTCTCTCTCTCCTCTCAGCCCTGCCCTACGACACTGATTGATATAGGCTGCCTACGGTTAATTGAGCAATTGTGCTTAGGATTTACGTTAAGTTCCTTCATGTATCCTTTGACTATATAAAACAATTATTGTAATTAGACTTATAACATTATTCATACATCATCCGGTAAAATCATGAATTTTTTACGAATATAAATGTGTTAATAATATTCTTATTCATGCTCTAATATGTATAAAATTAGTAAAATTTACTTTAGTGGCCATAAATCTAAAAATTACTCCCCCAATATGTCGGGAAAATAGATAGTGGTGTAACGAATATATAAAGTTATAAGTGAAGATTAATAATATAGCNGAAAGGGTTCACTCCCGGTGCGACGAGGAATATATATTTTCCTGGAGGGTGTTCCGTGTTGCTCACTTTTGCTGAAAACTTCGCGACGCAACATGTCACTCTCTCTCCTCTCAGCCCTGCCCTACGACACTGATTGATATAGGCTGCCTACGGTTAATTGAGCAATTGTGCTTAGGATTTACGTTAAGTTCCTTCATGTATCCTTTGACTATATAAAACAATTATTGTAATTAGACTTATAACATTATTCATCCATCATCCGGTAAAATCATGAATTTTTTACGAATATAAATGTGTTAATAATATTCTTATTCATGCTCTAATATGTATAAAATTAGTAAAATTTACTTTAGTGGCCATAAATCTAAAAATTAATCCCCCAATATGTCGGGAAAATAGATAGTGGTGTAACGAATATATAAAGTTATAAGTGAAGATTAATAATATAGCNCTCCCCCAATATGTCGGGAAAATAGATAGTGGTGTAACGAATATATAAAGTTATAAGTGAAGATTAATAATATAGCTCAGCAGGTCTGTTGTTATAGTTCGAGCATGACGGCAGCAAACGCCACTATCACAGATTATTTACACAGGTAAAGCCTAACTGCTTGGCAGAACTGTTAACAACTTCCACGCTACTGCCTTCATCACCACATCCTCTTGTATATTATTCCCCTGAACTAACACTTTATTTTACCATTCAACAACCGTGTTCCTTGCTCATACAACCATTGCACAGAAAAGTAAAACCTCATAAAGATCTGTGCTGCTAGGCCAAGACACGGCATTATTCTCCCAGCATTTCTACCTTACAACAATAACCATATTGCAATTGCGGTAGCATAGCAGCAATGTTTAAAGTCTAATGTCCAGTTCAATTGGTGTGTTTATTATATCTGATATTTTGTAAAAGTGACAATGAGTTAAACTGAAACACCGAAATTTATAACATGTTATAATACTTATACGAATTGTTCTAATGAGAGAAAAATTTTCACGTATTCCACAGTATTCCCGTATATTTTCTTACAGAAAGTGGATGTATATTATTAGGTTTAATTTTCTCGAGTTTTAAGAAAACCAATGCAAATCAAAATTTTTAATATGAAATTACATTTTAAGTGAAACATTGTTTAGAAATGTCCTGTATGAATGCCAGATAATATCAAGACAGTAAAAAAGCAGGATATTCGTTGCAGTTAATAAAACACCCATCGAAAAAGGTGAAGTATGGTATTTAATGATTACGATTTTTTAAATTCCTCTAAATCGAAATTTTTACACTTTTGCTGCGAAGCAAAACAAAAGTCCCTCGGTGAAGTACCTGAAATCTAATTACTACAATATTTTTAACTCGCTGAAAACAAACGTAATAAACTTATTTCACCGCAGTGAATAATTTGAAATAACGTTTATTATTTCCCTGCTACGTTTATTCTAGAATTAATGGAGTCTACACTTTGGTGTAACATCCTGCATGAAATAACATAAAAATGGTTAAATAGCCCTGTTAAAATATATGTTGTTCGGTTTGTGTATTTATGGCAACAATCTGCATTTATTAACTAACAGGTTATGCCGTATTATTTTCGTGGACTATAAAATAGCTCTTAACTATATAAAATATATTGTTACATTATATTTTGGTTCAAATTGTACATTTAATCATTTAGGAGAGGCGTAGTACTGAGAGATAGAGTGAACTAAGTACGTATGCCATTTGTTGTATTTACTTAATGTTATTTGCAACTCGTTACATGAAATATAAGTTAAATCTAAGTAGCTCAGAGAAACATTAAAAGTTAAACACAATTTAACAAGGTCACAGAACTTGTTTAGTTAAGTTTGGATGCTTTTTAAACAGAACGTCTTCACCTGAATTCTGGCCCGGAGGCTGATGACTGTATAGGTATTACGGCGGGTGGCACCCTGCATCTCCTGGCGTCTTCATCTCGGCGACCAAGAACAAAGAGCGTGTCCTCCACGCTTCCAGCCGTAATATTGGGTGCGTGTTGACTAACAAACTCCAAGGCTTTCCGCCCAGTTGGAGAGGGTTCCTTATGTTGTGGTTTGGGCGCTCGACTCGTGTCCCAATTACCTGCGTTATGTTTGTGAGAATGTAATCGCCTGATTTCAAGCTCATAACAGTATCCCCTGTGTTGATAAGCGGGATGTCCTCATATCGCATGGTGGATGGACGTATTNTGATTTCAAGCTCATAACAGTATCCCCTGTGTTGATAAGCGGGATGTCCTCATATCGCATGGTGGATGGACGTATTGTGAATATTTGGCTTGCCTTACAATTTGGACATATATATCTGGCAGTAGGAAAATTGTTAGGGTGAAGTCTTCTTCGTTACTGTAGAACAATTAATCGGAATCGGAAGGAAAATTTACGTGGTAGGAAAATGTATGCGAAACTGCCACTGGCGTCTTNTGATTTCAAGCTCATAACAGTATCCCCTGTGTTGATAAGCGGGATGTCCTCATATCGCATGGTGGATGGACGTATTTTGAATATTTGGCTTGCCTTACAATTTGGACATATATATCTGGCAGTAGGAAAATTGTTAGGGTGAAGTCTTCTTCGCTACGGTAGAACAATTAATCGGAATCGGAAGGAAAATTTACGTGGTAGGAAAATGTATGCGAAACTGCCACTGGCGTCTTTCTTGCAGTTCGTAAGATGGTGGGACCGTTCGTGTGCTGTTCTGAATGTACACAGAGGCATGTGCCTTGAACTTATATTTCCACTGTGGTGTGCTAGTGAAGTTTTACTTCGCGCTCGCGGCAACGCACACGATTGTGCGGTTTCGCGACCCGTCAACTTCTCTTGATGTTCTGCATATCCTAATCGAATACTGGCTTTACAAAATGTTTATTATGTTTTAACTAATATAATTTAAATATAACATTAATGTTGAAACAAATAAACAATACGTTAAGTTTTTAAGTGCAAGAATTATTCTGCAATAGCTCTCTCCAGAACAATTATTATTTGGTTGTATACAGAAAAATTAAATATCCTAAAAGAGAAATTACAATTTAAAGAGTGTCAATGCACCACAAACAACGATTTCTATGTTAATCTTATAAACAACAATATGACGTGTTAACTACACATAATCACTTAATCTATGTGACGTCAATAAAGTAGGACGTGGAAGGATTTTTTATTGATACGTAGCACGTAATGTTTATATTACCAATATTATTTTTTTATAAATATACAAAATTGTAAATGAAAATGTAGTTGCTTTTCAAATTACGTTTCAATACATAAGGAAGTATTGAAAGGTATTCTTAAATCAACTTACATCTATAATGATGATTTTCACCATCTATTTAAGCAGTGATAAGCTCTCAACTATTATATATATGTAAATATATATGTGTGTGTGTGTGTGTCTGTAACAACAGTATTGAAATTTTCGTGCGTGTTTTACACAATAAATATATCAATAATAATAATAATTACAATAATAGTATAAATATAAATGTCAAGTTATTTTAACAATTAGCATACATGTGACAGTATTTTATTGTACAAAATATTATTATTGTATACATTAATATTAAACATATTATTTTATTATTCTTTTTTTTACCGTACCGAGTCAACTCGAAAGATAAAATAATAAACTAGAGCCATTTTTTTATTAATACCTTATAGAATATTATTTTTCTCATGATATTCCTTNGAAAGATAAAATAATAAACTAGAGCCATTTTTTTATTAATACCTTATAGAATATTATTTTTCTCATGATATTCCTTTAATTTTAAAATGAAGTGACTTTCTTGTTGCTAGCAACGTTCAATAAGCAACTCACTTGAAGTTAAACTGTGTAATCTGCCAATCGCCGGTGTTTTGACAACAGGTAAGAAATATGTTGTATAATATAGGGCTGTCTAGAGTGCGCGCGTGCGTGTTTAGGGCTGTGTTCCATGTTTGTTTTTCTCTTTGTCCCGGCTGGGCTTGTGTGATGATATTAGTGAACTAGGAACTAGAAAACTTGACCTCTGTTACCTGGTGTGGAAAGAATGTAAACTGTGGCGTTGTTACTTGTATTGAAAGGCGCGTTGTCGCATCGCGTCGCAGCGAATGACGTCAGTGCGGACAGCTGTTCCGCCTCTCCCCCCCCCCC